>SJYV01039171.1:8116-31382 GCA_006410875.1 Neotragus pygmaeus | reverse complement strand
ACAGACATTTCTCCAAAGAAGACATACAGGTGACTAACAAACACAGGAAAAGATGCTCAATATCACTGATTATCAGAGAAATGCATATGAAAACCACAATGAGGTACCATTTATTTATTGTCACAAATATCTATTTATTACCACAAACATCTATTTCTTTAATGTATTTACCAAACATCTATGTATTACCACAATGAGGTACTATCTATTTATTGTCTACAAACAAGACATGCTGGAGAGGGTACAGAGAAAAAGGAACCCTCTCACACTGTCGGTGTGAATGCAAACTAGTACGGTCACTATGGAGAACAATATAAAGATTCTTAAAAACCAGGAAATAGAACTGCCATATGACCCAGCAATCCCTCTGCTGGGCATACACACTGAAGAATACAGAAGTAAAAGACACATGTGCCCCAGTGTTCATTGCAGCATTGTTTACAATAGATAGGTCATGGAAGCAACCTAGATGTCCATCGGCCGACAAATGGAAAGGAAAGTAGTGGTATATATAGACAGTGGAGTATTACTCACCTATTCATATATGAAATAGATTGCAAGTCCAAGTTCGATACAAGAGACACGGTGCTCAGGGCTGGTGCACTGGGATGACCCTGAGGTATAGGATGGGGAGGGAGGTGGACGGGAGGGTCAGGATGGGGAATGCATGTACACTCATGGCTGATTCATGTGAACTTATGGCAAAAACCACCACAATAATGTAAAATAGTTAACCTCCAATTAACATAAAAAATTTTTAAATAGCTAAAAATAAAAAGATTAGAAAATAATTTAACTGAGTGAGAATAAAAACACAGCATATTAGAATTCATGAGACACACATCTAGAAGTGCTTATAATTACAAATGTTTGTATTAAAAAAGAATAAAAGTGTAAGCCAGTGGCGGGAGGGCGGGGCGCAGGAAATAGCAAACTCCCTCAAATCTTTCAGCAAATCCCAAATATAGGAAATGTAAGGGAGTGGTGTGATTAGCTGACACAAATTTCTTGCTATCAGATGTTGTGTTCTTGAGCTAAGATGGTGGTCAGCTAACTGTGTTCTTATAATCCTCAAGGGAAACACTATTCACTGAAAGGAGATTTTCAAGATTGACTTTCACCCTCCAAGGTCCTGGTTGTGAGGAAGGGGTCCCTGTGTAGGCCAGTTATCCTGTCTGGGAGCACTCATCTAGCACCCAGTCTTGTTACTTCCAGCAGTGCCCAGTCCCAGCTAGAAGAGGCAGTTCTCAGTTCTCTGTGCCCTCCTTGTACCAAGGCACACACACCTTCAATGTCCACCCAGGGAGGCCTGGTGTGCTGCATTTCATGGAGTTGCAGAGAGTCAGAGATGACTGAGCAACTGAACTGAACTGAACTGAACACACCGCTGTGTATCTGTACTCCAACTTCCTTATCCCTTCATCTACCAATGGACATATAGGATGCTTCCATGTCCAGCTATTGTAAACAGTTCTACTTGAAGACTGGGATACGTGTTTTTTCGTATGTGCTTAGAGGAAATGTAAAAGTTCACAGACTCTCTCCTCTAGGAACTGACTTGAAATATTAAAGCTGCCTTTAATGTTTTCAGAGAGGGTAGGCTTACAGATATGTGTCTCTCTCTGTCTTGAAAGGCACCACCCCCATCCCCATCCCCCGATCTTGAGAGATTTATGATGGAGTGTCTCCTTTTACCTAAAATAGAAAACCGAAGAAGCTGTTTCACGTGAAGATCAATGGCCAGCATAGTTCTCTCGGATGGGAAAGTAATGAAGAGTGGTCTGGTTCTAAAACGGATTGACAGGGAGACATAATTAACCTGAAATAATTTCAAAAGATAAATAAAAAGCATCAACTGCATGTGTCTGCATATTTTGGGGTCAGGTCCTCAGGACAAACACTTCAGCTGCATGTAGGCTTCTCAGTTTTAGTCCAGTTCAGTTCTGTTCAGTCACTCAGTTGTGTCCAACTCTTCACAATACTATGAATGCAGCACACCAGGCCTCCCTGTCCATCACCAACTCCCAGGGTTCAATCAGACTCACCTCCATTGAGTCAGTGATGCCAACTAGACATCTCATCCTCTGTTCTCCCCTTCTTCTCCTGGCTCCAATCCCTCCCATCATCAGAATCTTTTCCAATGAGTCAACTCTTCGCATGAGGTGGCCAAGTGCTGGAGTTTCAGCTTCAGCATCATTCCTTCCAAAGAAATCCCAGGGGTGATCTCCTTCAGAATGGACTGGTTGGATCTCCTTGCAGTCCAAGGGACTCTCAAGCGTCTTCTCCAACACTGTGTGGGAATTACCAGTCCATGGAGATTCGTAGAGGGGGTTAAGTCATATGTTGTGGTTGTATCAGGGGATGCAGTTCTTTCTTTGGGGTGGGAGTTGGGGAGGATGGAGAAAGAAGATGAGGGGCCCATTAACTGTGAGTCTGGCAGTTATGCAAGAGAAATGTGGATGTTCATGGAAAGGGTCTGGTGAACAAGGGCCAGAGATCGAAAGAGTGGAATGCAATTTTATTGGAAGGTGGTGCCCCATGTATCTTCTCTGTTGCATATCATCAGACTTTAAGAGTACAGAACAAGGAGAAAGCCATAACATTCAACTCACTATGAACCTAGAAGGCCATATGTATATGAGTGTGTATATGAGCTCATGGTCAGCTTTTCTGAGAATCCACTTCCCAGAGCAAGATTTCCAAGTAACATCTTAAGGGATGGGGGTATAAGGTGTATGGAGAGGGGCTGTACCTAGGTAGAAAGTGTGGGGTGGGAAGGCAGTGAGGATATAGTTTCTTGCAAAAGTGACCAGGGAAAAAGATAAATTGCCAGGAAACAGACAAACAAATGAAAACAGATTCCATTATAAGGTTGGAGCTCATGTGAACTTTGTTATTTTCTCCAGGAACTCAGTTTAGGTACAAAGTGTGCATGGGCAGAAGTGAGAGGAATGAGGATGTTACGGCCAACCTACCCAGCCATGTGCTCTGTGTCCCATGCTGTTGCTGCTTCTGCTGCTGCTATGGCTAAGTGGCTAATATGTCTTTTCCCAGGAAGGCTTAAGCTCTTTGCCCAAGGCCCTCTATCAGGCCAGAAAAATAACATTTTTCTCAGGAACCCTCTGGTGACAGTGTCTCTTCCTTGCTGAATGGCTCAGCACAGAATGTTTTCAACCACAAGGGGCCTATCTCTCTTCTAGGGTTTTTTTGCTACCCTGTGAGCCAAGGGCCAGTGGGAACACCTGGAGCATATGGAGCTCACAGAGGGACTGGTCAGCCCTTAGGGTTGTCGTTCTGAAGTAGATGACTGCTTTCTAGAATTGCGTCCACCTCTGGACTGGGCAAAGGACAGACTGGCACAAATGGGGTAGGGAGAGTTTAACATTTGTCCCCTAAGTGTTGTCTTCTCATCCTAGATTCAATGGCTCCAACGTGGACATGCCTGAGGGTAATACCCCACATGAAGTTCTGTCCCACATGAAGTTCTCACTGTAAAAGTTTTCTCTGTGAGTAGCATCTCTTTGAGGGCAAAGGGTAAATGTTGAACGTCAATGTTCATGGGTTTATGGATGTTCCATTCAAGATGTCCAAAATAAAATCTCCTGCTCAGAGCCAGGTTTTGCATTTGAATATCTACACCCCAGCTTGGCCCCTTCTTAGAGAAGCATCTACAGCTCTAAAAGGCAAGGCTTGCCCTTCTCTGGGTGATTTCAGAACAACTAGCCCAGGAGAAACTGGAAACATGTCATTGTACTTTTTTAACATATAAACTTCAAAGAACCCTCAATGCTCCATCAGGCTGGTACCAATCTTTCTCAGCTCTAGTTCAATACAAAACAAAGCTGAAACTATGGTGTAATAACCCTGCAGTGGGTGTGAGATGGCATATTGAGGCATGGTTTTTGGGACCTTAGACTGGGTTCACCTAGGGACTGCATGGCATTTATCCACATTCAGAAGTTTTAGCAAGGCACTGCAAAAAAATTAGACAAGAAAAGTTTAGGACTGGGTCCCCCAATGCCTAATACTTCCTGCCAGTGCTTCAGGACCAGGGGTGGCTTTAGCTCTAACCTGTCCTTGAGTGAAGAGTGCAGAGATATTCAGTTAGTAAACTGAACTGTGGATGTTGACTGGATGGCCATTCTCTGGAAACTTGCCATGACTTGTGTCCCAGACTCTTGAGGGCTTTCACTTGGGCCCTAAAGTCTTGGTGCTATTAGATTTTACTGCACACTTGTATGTGTTGTGTAAGATTTTCTTCCACAGAATATCAATGCATGTGAGACTTGGTGGATTAGTGATGAATTCATGAGCATTCTGGCTCAATCACCCTGAGCTGCATTTGTTTCCTGTTCCCTGGATGTGTTCATGTTTTCCTCTGTTTAGAATGAAGACTAGGTGTCTCCATTGTGTTTGTCCATGACTGTGAGTTGATGTTTCTTCCCGTGGGTCTGCCTATACTCCTGTCTTCTTTCATGATGCACCCAGGCTTNGTTTCCTGTTCCCTGGATGTGTTCATGTTTTCCTCTGTTTAGAATGAAGACTAGGTGTCTCCATTGTGTTTGTCCATGACTGTGAGTTGATGTTTCTTCCCGTGGGTCTGCCTATACTCCTGTCTTCTTTCATGATGCACCCAGGCTTGTGCCATTATGCACAGCTCTGCTGCCATAGCTCTCTGAGTTCTTGCATGTCGCTGTTCAAAACACATGCATTGTGTTGCTCGTATTCACTCATTTTTTTTTTTAAGTTTGTGTATCTTTGTTAGATTGCATGTGAATTTGATCCTCTCTTTCATTCCTGGATCAAATGATTCCAACATCTTGAATTGGACTTAAAAAAAAACTTTTTATTTTAATTGGATGTTAATTACTTTATAATATTGTATTTGTTTTGCCATACATCAACATGAACCCACCACAGGTATATACATGTTCCTCATCCTGAACCCCCATCCCTCCCTGTACCATCCCTCTGGGTCATCTAAGTGCACACCAGCTCCAAGCATCCAGTATCATGCATTGAACCTGGACTGGTGATTCGTTTCATATATGATATTATACATGTTTNCGGGGGTGGACTTTTGAGGGGAGGGCTTTCCCTTCTCCAGGGATTTTCCCGAGCCCCGGGATCAAACCCAAATCTCCCGCGTTGCAGACAGATTCTATAGCAGCTGACCCACCAGACAATATTTTGTGCTCTGCATAAAAGATGCAGTATGGATAACTGCATTCAAAACAAAAGCCAGGTGTCTTAGGGGCTGTGCATAACCCCTCTTCTGTGCCTGGGAATCTGACCCACTCTGTTTCTCTGATCCTTGGCATCCTCCTGGACTGACCCAGTTGCTTTTTGCCTGCCTCACCTTTCTGCTCAGGGATCCATGTTTACACATACATGCCTGTTTACACGTGTAGCTTGCTCCATTGGTGAGATCACTGGGCCATTTGCCAGGATGTCAGTGCTTCTGCTGCCCCAAGATCTTTGTACCTTGCACAAGCTCTTCCATTCTTCCATCTCCCAGCCATGCCAGTTCAGAGAGCTCACACGCACGTTTTTTCCAGGGCACATGTGTGCACACGCACACACACACATGCACACGCACATACACAATTCTGAAACGAAACTTGCACTCATGGGGAAACATTGGTTTACTTGTCCAGTATTATGGACTTTGGTAAGCACCCCTCTTTTTTGCCCCAGTTAATTTTTTTTCACTCGCTACCTGATCTAGTAGTCAGTGCCCACTTCTACTTCTATGATATGTCCTGGATGGTGAATGGTGTTTGCTCATAAGAGTGACTGACAAGCAAAGAGGTTAGCAGGGTTCGAAGCCCTCACTGTAGACAGTTCAGTGACATATGTCTGTGTTCTCTACTCCTGTCACCTTGGACTGGTTCACGGTGCCAGTCAGGTTGGTGTGATTCCATTCCCTGTGCTTTCCTTCCAGAAATGACACAGAAATAACAGGGGACTTTGAACTTGAAATTGATCATGCACCCCTTTTCCCTGGGACAAGAATTCCTTAACAACTTTTTCTTTACAGAAAGGCAAGCCCCAATTCCTCTCACCTGGGTGATGATTTACTGACAATCATGAAGAAATTCTGCATGGGTAATGTCAGTTTAATGATCAAGGCAAGAATACATGGGTAGGGGTAAAAGTCAATGTATTTCAATCCTGCAGTAGTGTTTATAGAACACAACCAGTCAACCCCAAATCTTTCCTGACAGATAAAAAATTTCCTGACAGATGCATTCCTGCAACATCTTTGCCCTCTGTGACACTAGTCAATATTCTCACTTCAGTGACTGATGTTCTTGCCCATTGGGCATTACTGTAAGTGTATGGGTATTCTTGTTTCCACACGTGGGTCACTGTTAACTATTCCTGTTGTGAAGCATTCCTTGCTGTGTACAAATATCATGGAACTCTGTAAAAAAAAACGTCCAATTCAAGATGTTAGGAGCACTTGATCCAGGAGTTCACATGCAGTCTAACGAAGATTAAAAAAAAAAAAAAGTTAAAAAAAAACGAGTGAATACGAGCAACACAATGCATGTATGTTGAATAGGTATGTGCAAGAACTCAGACAGCTATGGCAGCAGAGCTGTGCGTAATGGCAAAGCATGTGTGCATCGTGAAAGAAGACAGGAGGCATAGGCAGATCCACAGGAAGAAACACCAAGTCACATTCATGGGCAAACACAATGGAGACATCCAGTCTTCATTCTATGCAGAGAAAACCATGAACACATCCAGGGAACAGGAAGCAAATGCAGGTCAGGGTGATTGAGCCAGAATGCTCATGAATTCACTAATCTGCAAAGTTTCACATGCATTGATATTCAGTGGAAGAAAACCTTACACAACACATTCAAGTGTGCAGTCAAATCTAATAGCACCTAGACTTTAGGGCCCAAGTGAAAGCCCTCAAGAGACTGGGACACAAGCCATGGCAAGTTTCCAGAGAAGCACCAACCAGTCAACCCTCCACAGGTCAATGGAATCTCAGTTCCCCAACCAGGGATCAAACCTGTGCCCCTGCATTGGGGCCACTGAACCACCAGTGTTAAGGACAACCAGATTACAAATTTCCTCTAAATCAATTAATGTTTAAAGTTAAAGGAATCCGCTTTAAAAAGAAGTGCTTGGACTAAAAGTTGAAGTCCCTCTGAAGGCCCCAGGCACCTCCATGACCACACCACCCCCACCCGCCCTGCTCTTTGCTTTGTGCATCCCTGCGGGCACTTCGGCTCTCCACAGGAGCTCCAGCCTTGGGACCTTTCAACTCCTTGGTTCCTCTCCCAAAATTCCTTCTCTCTGATGCTCACTTGGCTTACTTCCTCTCCTCCCACCTTTGTTCTGCTGTCACCTCAAAGCCAGGCAGGCCTTGATCACCACCTACACTCCCAGCCTGCCCACCCCTACATCCTGCTCTGTTCTCCATTCTCCACTTTATTTTTCTCCAAAGCTCTGGTGGTGAACTGACACACTTGATACACATAAGTGCTGACTGTTTGTCCCCAGGCTGTCCCCAGCTGAGTGAGGGGTGAGATGGCCTGTGTGTTCTGCTCACTGCCCATGCACAGCAATTGTGCAAGAGAGGCCAGCACACAGTAGGTGCTCAGCTAATGGAGCTCACACTCCACGTGGAGGGTCAGTGATGATGCCATGTGTCACAAAGGTAACTCTGTTGACAGGATAATGCCTTGAAGGAGGAATATGGGGTGAAGGGGGAGAGAAGTGCAGGCAGGCCTGACTAGCTGGAACATGGAGTGTGAGCTGGGAGGAAATCCATCCTCTGGAGTGAGGCTGAGGCTGGCAAAAGATGAGTCCAAAGAGCTGGCAAGAGGAGGAGCCTTCCAGGATGCTGGGATGATATATACAAAGCTTTCTAGCATTCCCTCTCAGGAACCCCTTCCTCAGGACCCTCCATCTTCTCGTGGGTTTCATTCACTGAGACCCTAAACTTTTTTGCATTTCCTTAGAACCTGTTTCTGTGGCAGGAAGGGGGAAATGAGGTCCCCCAAATTAAACTCTGGGACATTAACAATCCACTTCCCAGGACTCTAGGTGGGGCAGATGTGAGGTGGGAGTGGCAGTCTCCCTGAGATGGTGCAGACATGTCCAGACCCAGAACTTTACCAGCTCCTTATTTTCCAAGAACAGAGCTGTGGCCACCATAGACCCCCTTGCAATGAGAAGCCCTTGCATCACAACTCTTAAGAGTTGTGACTGTGGCTATACTTAACCTGTGTTATATCAGTCATTCGAGCCTTCTCTTTAAAAGTGCTTTATTAACGTACAAGACAGTGACCTAAGTATGATATAAGTAGGCTACTTGGGTGGGGTCATGTTTGGAGTGTTGACCTTTAAGAAATTCAGTTCTTTTTGAGAATATAGGTGATTATATACACCCAAAGTTTCAGGACAAATGTAATTTTCCATTGCTTTTCCTGTCTTCCGCCCCCAAGTAAACCATCAGTATCCTTTAGAAACTAAAAATTTTATTGTCTAAATTAAAACCCCCAGAGTATGTCAAGCTTGGAGTGTTTTCAGCTTGCATACTTCTGTTTGTTGTTGTTGTTGTTGTTGTTGTTGTTGTCATTTGTTTGTTTGTTTTAATTTGGGAAAGAGCTCCAGTGGGACTCTATCAGAGGAGTACCAAACTACAAAGACAGCTATTTGCTTTTGGAAGATGAGAGAGAGAAAGATCCTTTTTGTCGTTGCACTTTGTGCAAGGAAGTATCAGGCTAGCTAATAAAAAAGGACAGTATATTTTTTAATATCATGGCAGAAAAGACAGGTGATAGGGTTGATTTTGCATGATATAAGCCTTGCCTTTGGGATCTGTGCCTTTTAGAAGGGCCAAGCTCAAAACCACTTCTGCCCCTGCAAGGGGAAGGGGCAGTGGCTGTGACTGATATCCAAAAGGTTGTCCTAGGTAAGGATGGGGGCTCCCCACTCTAGGTAGAGATCTTCTCCCAGACCCACCCTGTGGTCCTGACCAGGATTTTGGCTGAATTCTTCCCCAGAGGAGCAAGAGAGCCAGTTCGTTGTGTAACAACAAAGACACGCCCATCCCCAGGCAGAAAAGATAGCCTGTCAGCACACATTTCCTTTCACACTCCTTGGTTTTCTCAGACACACAGTTCCTGAAAATTTTGCCTAGAATAATCAAGAACTCCTGTCTTTTCCAGGTGATAGAAATCTAAAAGTGGCAGGCATGGAGTCACATAGCAGTAGCATACTGGGCCCGTAAGAAATGTATTGTCATTAAAGCCTTCCTTGGTGGCTCAGATAGTAAAGAATCTGTATGCAATCCTGGAGGCCCAGATTTCTTTCCCTGGGTCGAGAAGATCCCCTGGGGAAGGAAATGGCAACCCACTCCAGCATGCTTACCTGGGATATCCCATGGACCGAGGAGCCTGGTGGGCTACAGTCCATGAGGTTGCAAAAGAGTTGGACACGACTGAGTGACTTCACTTTCAGTCCTTATTAAAAGTGTGTGGCAATGTGTCCAGGCACATCGTCTGAGATCAAGGATGCTGACTTGCACCAGTGTTTTTTGTGTGAATCTGAGGGTATCCCCTCTGAGGGGTGCATGTTCATCTCTCCAGTGCCTGGTGCCCCTGCAGTCATAGCTGACTCCCTTCCCCTCACAGTTGGATACTCATGTGGTCACCCCATCTCTGCTGCTCAGTGCTTCTGGCTCTAACCTGTCTTCCAGCCAGCACTTCTCACTGCCTGTCCTCACTCACCAAAATTCTGCCTATTCCTGGGCATTTCTTGGCTAAAACTGTTCTCCAAATTTTCCCTGCTGCTGTTGAAATCCTGCCATCCACACTTATAGCCCAGTTCCTCCATGTAGACACATTCCGAAAGACAGTGTTTTTCAAACTCTAGTCACTCGTATTCTTTTTTTTTTTTTTTCCTTCGGTCCTTCCCAACCTGCTGGTACAATTACTGCCTTATATTTTTTATCTGAAGCATCTGCTCTTTAAAAAAGATTGATTTCCATTTTGGACTTAAACTTGACTATGAAACAATAGGTAAAACAGTATTCTGTGCTCTGCATAGAAGATGCACTATGGATAACTGCAGTCAAAACAAAAGCAATGCTTCTAAATGCTCCATAAATACCACTGTGCTGGGGATGGTTTCGTCCTTGTTGTGGAGTTCCTTTGAGTGTTTTGGGTCAAGGTACCAGGCCATGCTGAGACTATTTTGGTAGGAATTAGAAGAAATGAAAGACAATACTATTCGTTCTGGGTGATTCATTGTTTTTAAGTGCTTTGGCCACTGAGAGGCTGTCTGATTTTGGGGGGTGCATCCTCTGTAGGTTTCCTGACCAAGGAAAGATTTTCTCTTAATGTCCAGATGGACTTTAGCCAAGTCTTTCTCAAAGTGCTTACTGAACTCTAACTTTGTAAAACAAGGTACTTGCAAGATTGTGTTCATCCACTGGGTCATTAACTAGCAGGTGGGCAACTCCAGACCAAGGGCTGTGTTATCTTGGCCTCAGTCCTCCAGAGAAGTTGGCAAGTATCTCAAATGTGAGCAAGCACGCAACCCAAGGAGGCTGATTTTTTTAAGCTAGAACATGCTGCAGAAGTGGTCTAAGCACATAAAATGAGAATGTGCTCATTATCGGGGAGATCTGTGGCATGGAAGCATGGGATGATGACCTAGAACTCACTGGCCTAGAGACCCTGCATGTCAGCCTGAGTCCCGTTTACCTACTGTTTTGTTTTTTCTTGTGTTGGCTTCAGTTGTAGGTAAAACTCCACCATCCACAACAACAGGCAGCCAGACCCCTCCCGAGATGCTGGTCCTCAACCTTTCATCCTCCCAAACTCCCATGGCTGGGGTCACGGCCACCACCACCACCACCTGCATGGTCATGGCCAAGCTACCACTACCACCAGCACCACAGGAAACCTGGTGAAAAAGCAGAGCCCACCTTTACCGAAGGAGACTGCCCCAGCCATGCAGCTGGTTGTGTGTAGCTCATCAAGTAGTTTCAAACAACCTAACAAAAGTGGCACATGCAGAACATGCAGTGCCTGCAGCAGCAGAAGCTGCAAAGCCAGCAGCAGCAGCCTCAGTCTTCCCATATAACTTCACAAACATATTAGTTTTTTTTCTTTTTTTCTATTTGAAAACATCAAAATGGTACATTCCTTGCCTTTTTCTCCCCCCACATTTCAGCATGTTTTGAAGGTCAATCTATTTCAGTGTATATAGCTCTCCCTTTTTCTTTTGCACTGGTGCATAATATCCCACAGTTTATTTAATAAGTATTCACCTAGAGATTGACATTTTGGTTGCTTCCAGTTTTTACGTGTTGTAAGCTTTGCTACAGTGAATACCTTTGTATAAGTTCCCTTGTGCATGTCTGTGAGCCCCTGGGCATAATTTTTGAAAGAGTACAGTATAAGAAGTTGATGGTAAAGGATACCTCAATACCAAGGTATTAGCACCCACCAGCCAAGGCAAGAGCCAGCATCAAGAACCATTGCCATAGTGCAGAATGACAGCTCCCAGCAGGAGTCTCTTTATGGGATGACGAAAGCGGAAAAGAGTGCAGATCTGATGGGGACTAGTTTGTCTGGCTCTCATGAGGACTGATACTGGTCTTTTTTCATGAGGAAACCTGCATTGAGATCTTTCATTATTGGGCTCTTGGATTAAAACTCTCACATACTGAGTGCACCATCAGGAGGAAAACTGGAAAAAGTTGCAGCAGGTTGTGAAATGAAAGAGTAGCCAGATATGGAACTGGCCCCCAGTGAAACTCTTCAAAGATTGGGGTGGAGAAAGACCAAAAGATTGGATACTGAGTAGGGGAGTACAGCCGGATTGATCCTGCTGTCTGAAACGTTGCTGTGGCAGAACTGGGTCTGGGATCTTTCAGGCCGGGATGGGGAGTTCCAGGCTCCTGAATTCATAGCCCTTAAGTATAATGAGCCTTCCAGGGGAAATTGGGAGCTGACAAAAAGGAGCTCATTGATGGTATGATTCATAATTCCCAGATTGTCGTGTTAAAGATAAACAAAACTGGCCAGAACTAGTTGAGGTGGTTAGGGTACATTTTAATCTGCTATTTACTATTGAAGTAGGGCAAAATGTCCAGCATGAACGGAAGTCAATTTCAGTGTGTACACAGTGGACTGGGGTTTTAAAAGGAGAATAGGGAATACGGAGGGGGAATCATGGGATGTCTATAGAGTCAGAGAATGACAATTTTACACAAAGTGGGAAGGGGGTGTTGGTCCATGTGAAATATCTGAGGTTGCTAACTCAGTTACCTATTAAAGGTAGGCTTCTACCTTCTAGTAGAGACAGGGCAAAGGGCTCTCTCCTTGGGTGTTAACTGAAGGAAATAGGCAATTCTATTGGCAGCCTTGAGTTTTCTTAGATGGGCACTTTAAAGGCTGGGGGTCATTCTAGGGATGCAGCCTTGAAACTTTATTAGTCCCTAAAGACCTAGGTAGAGGCCTTGCTGAGAAAGGGTTCCTTGGATCTTTGCTGAAGTTTGGCCAATGGGAGAATCATCGTCTCTTGAAGGCAGGGAAACTTGAAGAGTGTGGATTGGGCCCTACTCCCACCACAGCATCAAACTGGGACAGGCTTCCTCAGGCAGTGGGGTGACCAAGAACCATTTGCTTTCCCAGCTGTCCAGCAGAAAGAGATCACACAGAACGCATCCACTTCCACCATCACCCTGGTGACCAGCACCTAGTCGTTGCTCCTGGTCACCAGCTCAGGGTCCAAGAGCACTCTTGCATCTTTGATCAGTCCCACCCATTGCCACCACTTCATCTGAAGTCACTGCAGACACTGCTAAAATATACTAGCCACGTGAGTGCCAGTGGCTGGATAGGGGAGGGCTAGCCCTGGATCTTTCTAGGAATTAAAGGGGACCTGGAAGTGGTGGAGTCCCTTCCCAACTCGCCTATCCTCTTGGCATGTTCCTTGTTAGGAAAGTGGTGGGCAGGCTTGCCTGCTCTGTGTTCACCTGGGGGAACACTCTGCATTTAGGTTCTGTCTTCTAAAATTTATTTTCTTGAAGTAGAGGTGATATGCAATGTATTAATTTCTACTATAAAAGAAAATGATTCAGTTATATACATGTATACTTTTTCATATTCCTTTAAATTATGGTTTAGCACAAGATGTTGATTCTAGTTACCTGTGCTATACAGGAGGAGCTTGTTATTTATTCTATGTATAAGAGTTTGCATCTGCTAATCCCAGATTTGCAAAGTGTCCCATCCACCACCCCAGCCTTCCTTTCTACTTCTCTCTTAATTTGCCAAGTGCTTTATGCTCACTGCTTAATCTGGGCAAGTAAAGCTTGCATATCTCCTTGCTGTCAGATGAGAGTGCCCTGGAGTGATTTGCAGGTTCATGTCTATAGAATCCTGTGAGTGAAAATCACCACCAGAATTGCAGCTTTCTGGGGAGTCCCTTCTGCTCCCTGCTGGAGTCTAGGACAGTAATTGCTACATAGTTGTAGACAGAAAGCAGGCTGCTGCCCAATATCTCATTGGGCTTTTTATCAGTAATTTTTTTTAATGTGTATAGTTTTAAAGTCTTTTATGAATTTGTTGTAATATTGCTTTATTTTCCTTCTTTTAAAACATTTTGGTTTTTTTATTACAAGGCATGTGGAATCGTATCTCCTCTAGTTGGGAATCAAAGCCATACCCCTACATTGGAAGGCAAGGTCTCAACCACTAGAGTTCCAGGGACGTCCTCACACCCATGTTATAGATGAGCACACTGAGATCTGGCCAGGTCAAACAGCTTGTCCAGGGTCAAATAATCCGTGGATGTCTAATTCTCATTTGAATAGTAGTAGCCAGGATCTACAGAGAAGACAATGGCACCTCACTCCAGTACTGTCGCCTGGAAAATCCCATGGATGGAGGAGCCAGGTAGGCTACAGTCCTCAGGGTCGCTAAGAGTTGGACACGACTGAGTGACTTCACTTTCACTTTCCATTTTCATGCATTGGAGAAGGAAATGGCAACCCACTCCAGTGTTCTTCCCTGGAAAATCCCAGGGGGAGCCTCGTGGGCTGCTGTCTCTCGGGTCGCACAGAGTCAGACGTGATTGAAGTGAGGTAGCAGCAGCAGCAGCCAGGATCTAGAATACCCTCTTGACTGGCTTTGAGCTCACTTGTGTATTCACACCAGGCCTGCTGACCATAGCTGTCTGGTGTCCACAAACTGATTGTTCTTACATGTGGCTTTTTAAAGCAACCCTGCTGAAGAGTAAGTGTGGCTAAAGAGATAAAATCCAGGTCTTGGGGTTATGTCTCTTATTTAGTATATCTGTTCCCTCCATTTTGAATAAAAGAATTTTTATCACATCTCTGAGTTTCAGAACAGAAAGTGTTCAACTATTAGATGTGATCACATCCTCAAAGTTTTTGACATACCAGTTCACCACCTTGAACTAGAATTGACTTCATATTTATATTTATAGTGACTTCATACCTGAAGCATGAAAATCACTTTATGTATGAAATAAAAAATTCCATATTTCTTGTAAGAAAATTGATGCCAAATCTTTCAATTGTTAAATATACAGTATTCTGTATGTCATGAAGCAAAGTCAGCACACAGATTTTCAAATGAGAATATGGAAAATTCCATATTTCATGTTATCTTGTTTATTCCCAATTCAATGTGAAATACAACAGTTTCATGGGAAAAAGCTCTGTGCCTAGAGTTTCAAATGCCAAAGTAGAGAAATCCACATTTCATGTAGGAAAATCAGTGCCCAGATTTTCATTTGTTAAATATACAGAACTACATACTTCATGTAGGAAAATCACAACCCAGATTTTCCTATGTGAAATATAAAAAGTTCATTATCTCATGGATTAATTCTCTGCCAAGATTTTCTTATGTGAAATATAAGGAATCTGTATTCAATGAAGGGAAATCAGTGCCCCCAAATCACATATATGGAATCATCAAAATTCCATATTTTGTGTGCTAAAATCAGTGTCCTGATTTTGATAAGTGAAATATGCAAAATTCCAGATTTCATGTGGAAAAGTCAGCACCCAGTTTTTCATGTGTGAAATACATAGAATTCCAAAATTCATGTAGGAAAATAATATGTGTGTACTTTTCATACAAAATATGGAGAATTCCATTTTCATTTTGGGAAGTTTGTGGTGAGATTTTCACAGGAGAAATATAGAGAATTCCATATTTTATTCAATAAAACTTAATGCATGTATTCTTATGTGAAATAATGAGTTCTGTGCTTCACGTAGAACACTTTTGCCCACATGTCAAAATGTAACATGAACATGGAATTCTCTGTGTAGGGAGAGATTTAGAGATGAAACATTTCTAAATCTTGTGTAAGGTATAAAGATGAAACATCTCTAAATACAGACATGCTAAGAAGAGTGTCCTGCTAAGACCCATGACTCACCAGTGCTACAGGAATTGAAGTCTGCCCATCTATTGTACAGGGGCCCTTTCAAAGTAGTTCTGTTCTCATCCAGCCCCCTGGTGAGAATACACTCCAGTCTTCCCCATCAGCCCAGGCCTGTAGGACTGGGAGGAGTGAGAGGATCAACCTAAGACACCCTTTTAAGGAGTGATGTTTCAAACTGGCAAACTGTGAATGTAGCAGCTGCTTATGCTACAGAGCCATCAGTCTCCCAAACCTTACAGAAAAGGGCAAGCTGTGTTCATATGGCTGGTCATGTCGCAGAAAGAATGCTCCTTCACTTGAGGACAGAAAACCCTTTGTAGCTGGGTGTCTAGGGGCTGTGTGTAGCCCTCTTCTATGCCTGGCAATCTGGCCCACTCTGTCTCTGCTCCTTCACATCCTCTGTGACTGCCCCCAGGTGCTTTTGGCCTGCCTCTCCTTTCTGCTCAGGGATCCATGTTTACACTTACCTGCCTGTTTAGACATACAGCTTGCTCCATTGGTGAGATCCCTGGGCTTTTTTGCAGGGCATCAGTGCTTCTGCTGCGCCAAGATCTTTGTACCTTACACAAGTTCTTCCATGTTTTCAGTGTCCATTCTTCCATCCCCCAGCCAGGCCTGCTCAGAGAGCTCACACACATATTTTTGCCAGTGCACATGTGTGTGCACCCACACACACACACACACACATACACACATCCAATAATTCTGAAACAAAACCTGCACACCTGCATAACTATTGGTTTACTTGTCCAGTATAATGGACTTTGGTAAGCACCCCTCTCTTTTGTCCCGGTTAATTTTTCACTCACTAGTTGATCAAGTACTGTCCTCTTCTATGATATATCCTGGAAGGTGAATGGGATTTGCTCACAAGGTGGACTAACATGCAAAGAGGTTGGCAGGGTTGGAAGACCTCACTGTGGACAGTTGACTGACATATGCCTGTGTTCTCTACTTCTGTAGCCATGGAATGTTTCACAGTGTCTATAAGGTGTTGTAATTCCATTCCCAGTGCATTTCTTCCAGAAACGACACAGAAATAGCAAGGGAATTCCAATAGAGTATTGTAAAGTTAAATTTAAAAATAAATTAATTAATTAATTTAAAAAATTTAAAAAGAAAAGAAATTGAAGCTGATCATGCACCCCTTTTCTCTGGGAAAAGAATTCTTTAACAACTTTTTCTTTGCAGAAAGGCAGCCCCAATTCTTATCACCTGGGTGATGATTTACTGACAATCAAGAAATTCTGCATGGGCAATGTCAGTTTAATGATCAGTGCAAGAATACATGGGTAGGGATAAAAGTCAATGTATTTCAATGCTACAGTATTGTTTATAGAACACTTAACAAGTCAACCCCAAATCTTTCCTAACAGATAAAAAATTTCCTGACACATGCTTTCCTGAAACATCTTTGCTGTCTGTGATCCTAATAAATATTCTCACTTCAAATAGTGATATTCTTGCCCATCAGGCATTACTCTAAGTGTGTAGGTATTCTTCTTTCCAGATGTGGGTCACTGTTAACTATTCTTGTGATACAGCATTTCTTGATGTACACAAATATCATGGAAGTCTTAAAAAGTCACAATTTAAGATGTTGGAAGCATTTGATCTAGGAATGAAATAATAGGTCAAATTCACATGCAGTCTAATAAAGACACACACATTTAAAAAAAGGAGTAAATATGAACAATACAATGCATGTATGTTGAATAGGAACGTGCAAGACAGATATGGCAGCAGAGCTGTGCATAATGGCACAAGCATGGGTGCAACATGAAAGAGGACAGGAGGCATAGGCAGACCCACAGGAAGAAACATCAACTCACAGTCATGGGCAAACACAATGGAGACACCCAGTCTTCATTCTAAACAGAGGAAAACATGAACACATCCAGCGCACAGGAAGCAAATGCAGCTCAGGGTGATTGAGCCAGAATGCTCATGAATTCATCACTAATCCACCAAGTCTCACATGCATTGATATTCAGTGGAAGAAAACCACGTACAACACATCCAGTGTGCAGTAAAATCTAATAGCACCAAGACTTTAGGGCCCAAGTGAAGCTCTAAAGAGACTGGGACACAAGTCATGGCAAGTTTCCAGAGAATGACCATCCAGTCAAACATCCACACTTTATTTTACTAACTGATCCATGACTACCCTGTATTCTTAACTCCAGGACAAATTAGAGCTAAAGCCACCCCGGATCCTGAAGCACTGGCAGGAAGCATTAGGCATTGGGAGACCCTGTCCTAAACTTTTCTTGTCTTTAACATCCTTACAATTCCTCACTAAAACTTCTGAATATATATAAATGCCATGCAGTCCCTGCTGCTGGTAAGTCACTTCAGTCATGTCCGACTCTGTGTGACCCCGTAGACAGCAGCCACCAGGCTCTCCCATCCCTGGGATTCTCCAGGCAAGAACACTGCAGTGGGTTGCCATTTCCTTTTCCAATGCATGAAAGTGAAAAGTGAAAGTGAAGTCATGTCCGACTCTTAGCAACCCCATGGACTGCAGCCTATCAGGCTCCTCCAGCCATGGAATTTTCCAGGCAAAGTACTGGAGTGGGGTACCATTGCAGTCCCTAGAATGAGCCAAATCTAAGGTCCCAAAATCTGTGCCCCAATATGCCATCTCACAGATGTTGTTGAGTTATTACATAACAGTTTCTGCTTTGGTGTTTTTGGAACAAGCACTGAGAAAGACAGGTAACAGCTTGACGGTGCCCTAAGTGTTGTTTGAAGTTTACAGATTAAGAAAGTAAGAAGAGAAGTTTCCTGTGTTTCCTGGGCTGGTTGTTCAGAAAGCACCCAGAGAAGGCCAAGCTTTGCTTTCTAGAGCTGTAGATGCTTCTCTGTAGAAGGGGCAAACCTGCGGTGTAGATATTCAAATGCAAAAGCTGACACTGAGCAGGAGATCTCATTTAGGGCACCTTGATGGGGACATTCATAAACTCGTGAACTTTGACGTTCAATATTTACCCTTTGCCCTCAAAAGAAATGCTGCTTTAGGGAGAAAAGTTGTGGAGTGAGATCTTCAGGTGGGACAGAACTTCATGTGGGACATTACCCTCAGACATGCCCACGCTGGAGCCATTATATCTGGGATGAGAGGACATGTGGTGGGGGTGCAATGTTGAACTCTCCCTACTCCATTTGTGCCAGTCTGTCCTTTGCCCAGTCCGTGTCCTTTGGACACGGTTCCGGAAAGCAGTTATCTACTTCAGAAGAACCACCCTAAGTGCTGACCAGTCCCTCTGTGAACTCTGTATGTTCCAAATATTCCCATTGGCTCTTGGCCCAGAGAGTAGTGAAAAGGCCCTAGAAGGAGGACAGGTCCCTTGTACTTGAAAATAGTCTGTGCTGAGCCTTTCAGCAAGGACGAGACACTGTCACCGGAGGGTTCCTGAGAAAAATGTTATTTCTTCACCTTGGTCTGATAGAGGGTCTTGGGCAAAGAGCTTAAGGGATATTAACAACTTAGCCATAGCAGCAGCAGCATGGGACACAGAGCACATGGCTGGGTAGGCTGACCCTAACATCCTCACTCCCATCACTTCTGTCCCTGCACACTTTGTACCAAAACTGAGTTCCTGGAAAAAATAACAAAGTTCACATGAGCTCAAACATCTATGATGGGATCTGTTTTCCTTTAATTCCTTGCAATTTATCTTTTCTCCTGGTCAGTTTTGCAAGAAACTAATATCCTCACTGACTTCCCACCCCTCACTTTCTCCCTAGGCCACAGCCCCGCTCCATATACATTATACCTGATTCCTTAAGATGTTAGCTCTCTAGTTTGCCCTAGCAAACTCTCAGCAAAGATGACCATGCACCCAAATACACACTCATATACATATGGCTTTGTAGGTTCATATAGAGTTGAATATTAAGGCTTTCTCTTTCTAGTATACTGTTAAAATATCTGATGATATGCAACAGAGAAGATACCTGGGCTCCAACCTTCCAACAAAATTGCATTCCATTCTTTCGATCTCTGGCCCTTGTTCACTGGACCCTTTCCATGAACTTCCACATTTCTCTTGTAAAACTGACAGACCCACAGGTAATGGGCCCCTCATCTTTCTCCATCCTCCCAAACCCCCACTCCACAGGAATAAATGCATCCCCAGACACAGCCCCAACATATGACTTAAGCCCCACTCTCCATGGACTGCTACTTGCCTCATGGAAAACTGAGAATCCTACATGCACCTGAAGTATTTGTCCTGAAACCTGCCCAAACAAGACACAGACACATGCAACTGATGCTTTTTATCCTTTGGAAATATTTCAGGTTTACTTATGTCTCCCTCTTGATCTGTTTCAGCACCAGACCACTCTTCATTACTTTCCCATCCTAAAGAAATATGTTGGCCATTGATTCACATAAAGCAGCTTCATCAGTTTTCTATTTTAGGTAAAGGGGGACACTCCATCATAAGTTTCTCAAAATCGTGAGGCAGGGAGGCTTCCTTTCAAAACACAGAGAGACACAAATATGTAAACCTACCCTCTCAAAACACGAAAGACAGCTTTAATCATTCAAGTCCGTTTCCACGAGAAAGAGCCTGTGAACTTTTACATCTCCTCTAAGCATATACTAAAAACACGTATCCCAGTCTTAACCATAGAACTTCTTACAGTAGCTAGGACATGTTACTCATCTCTAAAAAGGAACATGTCAAAGTCAGTTCTAATGAGATGGAGTGAAAGTGGAGCCTATTATACTGAGTGAAGTCAGTCAGAAAGAGAAAAACAAACACTGTATGTTAACACAAATATATGGAGTTGAGGACCGTGTAGGTTGTACTGAACATCCAACATGCAGGGCAGAAATAAGACACAGACATATAAAGAACAGACTTTGGACTTAATGGGAGATGGTGATGGTGGGTTAATCTGAGAAAATAGCCAGTTCAGAGATGTGCAGCTGACTCAGATATAAACCGAAGTAACTTTGTCCTGTCCAGGCTACTTCAGCTACCTCAGCCTTCTCTAGTTAGAACCTGTTTTTCTGTACAGTTCTCTACACTTCCTCTTACTGATTCCCTCATGCCCTGGTGTCACTCTGTATTCCAAGGAGTCTTATCTTCTCCACAAGTGACTTAGATATAAATTGGAGTGACTTTGACCTGGACAGGCCACTTCATCTACCTCAAGCTTCTCTAGTTAGACTTGTTTTTCACTACAGTCCTGTACCCTTACTGCCTCTTACTGATTCCATCATGCTCTGGCGTCACTCTGTATTCCACAAAGTCTCACTTTCTCCACAAGTGAGATAAATGACCCAAATTCCTGGACAACACTTATACCCCGGGCACCTCACCTCTTATCCTCCTGGGATGTCTCGTGTTGGAGCCTTCCTCTTCACATAGTACTGCAAAGGATTGGGCCACAGATCCTTTATGATGATCTGCCAGGGAAATGAGCAAGGTCAGCACAGGGCTGGCCAGTCCATGAGCCCACCCGTGCACCACCAAGAAATCCAACATAGATCACCAATTTTCGCCCAGTGGCCATGTGGGACCCCACCTCAGCAATCCGGTCAGATCCTGTGAAGTTGTGGTCGAAGAAGCAGTTGAAGAAATTAATGCTGTTGTGGTGATGCCTGCAGCTCTATGCCTTATATTTAAAACCCTGGTACCATTGAACAGGAGTGGAATGAGATGCTTGGTATCCTGCAAGAAAAGGAGTATGGGAGAAAGACCTAAATCACTTTCCAATTCAACCTACACTTTTCTGCCCCCACCCCCAAAATCCAGGGAGCTGCCTCTTACCAGTGATGTTAATCAGATGCTCCTTAACAATCACTTCATTCTGGAAATATCTATTCCTCTGAAAGGACAATGTGATCTTGCAGTGATGAGTGGGATGTCTGAATTCCTCCACCTGCCAGGACTAACTGTGGGCAGTGGGGTGGTGGGGTGGGTGTGAAACCTCTTTACAGAATAGCTGTCCTTTCCAGTTTTCAGGGATAAACCATGTCTTCTCTCCTCCCCAATCACCTGTGCTCCACAATCATCAGTGTCCCTGCCTGACCTTCAAGTTGGTCACGAAGTGAAGCATGTCTTTATCTTGGTTGCTCATCAAAACTGACATTTGTGGGTGGTTCATAAACTGCTGTAGGTCAGAGCCTCTAGATGCTAGAGGTAAAAGTGCTGGAAGAACAAATCTAGCGTAAATTGTAGAATGGCATTGTCTGACTTCAACTTGCTACTAGTTAACTTGTCACATTTATGTTGACACACACTGTATGAATGCCAAACAAGGCCCAACCCTGTGCCTATGCATGCACTACCAGAAGGAGGTTCTGTTGCTAACAGGAAGGCCCTAAGCTGAACCTCAACCTCCTGAAAGTTAGCTTACTTCTGGAAAACAAGCACTCCTAGCTAGAACCAGTATGACCGCTTAAACATCCAAACCTAACCCCTAAATTCACTCAGCTTTTCAGGGTAGATGTGGATTCCAAACAAGCCTTTTCTCTGAAGAGTCCCTGATGCTAATGACAATCCTGACTGGAACCTCTGCAAGTTAGGCCCAAGTATCAGTTTGTGGTAGCCAGAACAGCAAGAATATCACACCTAATATCAGGAACAGATGTGTAGGAAGGTAACCAATGAGTTCAGTTCAGTTCATTCACTCAGTTGTGTCTGACTCTTTGCGACCCTGTGAATCGCAGCATGCCAGGCCTCCCTGTCCATCACCATCTCCCGGAGTTCACTCAGACTCACGTCCATCGAGTCCGTGATGCCATCCAGCCATCTCATCCTCTGTCGTCCCATTCTCCTCCTGCCCCGAATCCCTCCCAGCAACAGAATCTTTTCCAATGAGTCATCTCTTTACATGAGATGCTCAAAGTACTGGAGTTTCAGGTTCAGCATCATTCCTTCCAAAATACACCGAAGACTGATTTCCTTCAGAATGGACTGGTTGGATCTCCTTGTAGTCCAAGGGACTCTCAAGAGTGTTCTCCAACACCACAGTTCAAAACCACCTCCTCTTTGGTGTTCAGCTTTCTTAATAGTCCAACCCTCACATCCATACATGACCATAGGAGAAACCATAGCCTTGACCAGATGGACCTTAGTCGGCCATATAATATCTCTGCTTTTGAATATGCTATCTAGGTTGGTCATAACTTTTCTTCCAAGGAGTAAGTGTCTTTTAATTTCATGGTTGCAATCACCATCTGCAGTGAGTTTGGAGCCCCAAAAATAAAGTGTGACACTATTTCCACTGTTTCTCCATCTAATTTCCATGAAGTGATGGGACTGGATGCCATGATCTTCATTTTCTGAATGTTGAGCTTTAAGCCAACTTTTTCACTCCCTTCTTTCAGTTTCATCAAGAGGCTTTTTAGTTCTTATTCACTTTCTGCCATAAGAGTGGTGACATCTGCATACTTGAGGTTATTGAGATTTCTCCCAGCAATCTTGATTCCAGCTTGTGTTTCTTCCAGTCCAGCATTTCTCTTGATGTACTCTGCACAGAAGTTAAATAAGCAGGGTGACAATATACAGCCTTGACGTACTCCTTTTCCTATTTGGAACCAGTCTGTTGTTCCATGTCCGGTTCTAACTGTTGCTTCCTGACCTGCATATAGATTTCTCAAGAGGCAGGTCAGGTGGTCTGGTATTCCCATCTCTTTCAGAATTTTCCAGTTTCTTGTGATCCACACAGTCAAAGGCTTTGGTTTAGTCAATAAATCATCCAAAAATGTAAATTTTATACCAGAACTGCCAGATCTGTAAACTGGTCTTGCAATAGCCCAGGTTAAAAAAAAAAAAAA
>SJYV01039169.1:0-10998 GCA_006410875.1 Neotragus pygmaeus | reverse complement strand
TCAAAATAATGATAACATTTTATTTCTTTTAGACTCAACCTATAGGAAGACTAACTTCTGGTTATGGAATAGACAATAAGTGCTATCTTCTTTGACAATGCAAATGAATATGTATAGATGTTGAAAGTTAGGAAGGGGAAGGCATAGATAAGAACTAAATGGAAGGGTAGAGGGATTAGTATCCTCATCTGACAAGACAGGCAATCAACAATAATGCCTATAGTTGGTGAAATAAAAAATTAAGAATGGGAGAATATTTCTTAAGTTACTAGAGAAAAGATGAATAAATCTTTCATTTCTCATTTATTTTTGAGAATGCAAATTTAGATAATGTCTAAAAATGATAAATCAAGCATAATAGCAAAAGCATATTTAGAGGCATGGAAATAATCTCAGAAATGGATAAAGATGGAATAAATAGGGTGAGAGACTAGTACCCTTAATCATGTACCTATATTACTTGAATAAAAATTATACATAGGTAGGTTTAATAATAGACTGAAAGACAAACAGCTAGGCTAGGTTTATTTTATTAAAAAGGCAGAGTCAGGGCTTTTCCAATGGCTCAGCAGTAAAGAATCCAAAGATGCAGATGTGGATTTGATCCTTGGGTTGGGAAACCCCCTGGAGGAGGAGATGGCAACCTGCTCCAGTATTCTTGCCTGAAAACTTCCATGGACAGAGGAGTCTGGTGAGCTACAATCCACAGGGTTGCAAAGAGCCAAACATGGCTGAGCGTCTGAGCATGCACACACATAATCAGGCAACAGAGAGTTTGTAAGATTGATTGGAAAGAAAGGAAGTCATAGAAACAAGNTTCCATGGACAGAGGAGTCTGGTGAGCTACAATCCACAGGGTTGCAAAGAGCCAAACATGGCTGAGCGTCTGAGCATGCACACACATAATCAGGCAACAGAGAGTTTGTAAGATTGATTGGAAAGAAAGGAAGTCATAGAAACAAGGGCTATATCTTGAGGGCAACAGTTGCTACAGGATCTCAGCTCTCCTTAACAAAGGTATTGAATTTACTCCTCCAATAACACAAGATTTTCTGGATTAAAGGACTGTTGACCAGACAATGTAAGCAATTATACCTCTGAGGCAGGAAATTATCTACATCAGTACAAGAAATTTTAGTATCCCTGAAGTCAGGACTACAGCATCTAGTGAATATTCTGACAATCATAATGAAGCAGATGAGGTTGGGCAAGGAGAAAAGCAAGACAAATTGCTCAAGTGAGGCTCTTTTGATCTTTCTCCAGGATTTAGGACCAGGATCTGAATAGATATTCTCAAAGCCCTTAAAGTCTCTCTATTGGAATGAAAAGATTCATTGGACTTTGTGTATCAAAATTCAAAGGCTGTGAGCTTGAGAACTACCAGATTCAGAGTGCGTTTCTATAGCATGGGGCTTCCCCAGTGGCTCAGCAGTAAAGAATTCACTTGCAGTGCAAGAGATGGAGGAGGCATGTGTTCAGTCCCTAGGTTGGGACAATCCCCTGAAGGAGGGCATGGCAACCCACTCCAGTATTCTTGCCAGGAGAATCTCGTGGACATAGGAGCCTGGTAGACTATGGTTCATAGGATTACAGAGAGCTGGACACGACTGAGCAGCTAGGCACAGCACAGCACAGCTGGGACATAAGTGTTGGACAGCCTTGAATGCAAAAATTGACACCACCATTAATTAAAACCATAAACAGCACTTGATTTTCCTTCCTTTGGTCTCTTTGTAGAATAGGAATACAGTGGTCATCTGTTATTTGCAGGGGATCAGTCCCAGGACCCCCACAGATACCAAAATATGCAGATGTTCAGTATTTTATACAAAATGTTGTAAATATCTCCATATAGCCTATACATATCCACCTGTAGACCTTAAATCATCTCTATATTATTTATAATACATAATACAATGTAAATGCTATGTAAAAGTTGCCAACATGGCAAATTCATATTTGCTTTTTGAAATTTTCTAGAATTTTCCCTTCTGAATATTTTCGATCTATGGTTGGTTGAACCTTGGATGTGGATCCCTAGAACATAAAGGGCTGGCTGCAATTATAACTCCATTGGATTATCGAAAAAGCAAGAGAGTTTCAGAAAAACATCTATTTCTGCTTCATTGACTATGCCAAAGCCTTTGATGGTGTGGATCACCACAAACTATGGAAAATTCTTCAAGAGATGGGAATACCAGACCACTTGACCTGCCTGCTGAGAAATCTGTAAGCAGGTCAGGAAGCAACAGTTAGAACGGGACATGGAACAACAGACTGGTTCAAAAGAGGAAAAGGAGTACATCAAGGCTGTATATTGTCACCCTGCTTATTTAACTTACGGATCTACCTTCCCTGGTGGCTCAGAGGTTAAAGCATCTGTTTATGATGCGGGAGGCCTGGGTTTGGTCTCTGGGTCAGGAAGATCCTCTGGAGAAGGAAATGGCAACCCACTCCAGTACTCTTGCCTGGAGAATCCCATGGACGGAGGAGCCTGGTGGGCTACAGTCCACGGGGTCGCAAAGAATCGGACATGACTGAGCGACTTCATTTCATTTCATTTCATTTATTTAACTTATATGCAGAGTACATCATGAGAAACGCTGGGCTGGAAGAAGCACAGCTGGAATCAAGATTGCCAGGAGAAATATCAGTCACCTCAGATATGCAGATGACACCACCCTTATGGCAGAAAGTGAAGAGGAACTAAAAAGCCTATCGAAAGTGAAAGAGGAGAGCAAAAAATTTGGCTTAAAGCTCAACATTCAGAAAACAAAGATCATGGCATCCGGTCCCATCACTTCATGGGGAATAGATGGGGAAACAGTGGAAACAGTGTCAGACTTTATTTTGGGGGGGTCCCAAATCACTGCAGATGGTGACTGCAGCCATGAAATTAGAAAACGCTTACTCCTTGGAAGGAAAGTTAGACCAACCTAGACAGTATATTAGAAAGCCAAGACATTATTTTGCCAACAAAGGTCCATCCAGTTAAGGCTATGGTTTTTCCAGTAGTCATGTATGGATGTGAGAGTTGGATTATAAAGAAAGCTGAGCACCAAAGAACTGATGCTTCTGCACTGTGGTGTTGGAAAAGACTCTTGAACGTCCCTTGGACTGCAAGGAGATCCAACCAGCCCATCCTAAAGGAAATCAGTCCTGAATATTCATGGGAAGGACTGATGCTAAAGCTGAAACTCCAATACTTTGGCCACTGGATGCAAAGAACTGACTCATTTGCAAAGACCCTGATGCTGGGAAAGATTGAAGGCAGGAGGAAAAGGGGATGACAGAGGATGAGATAGTTGGATGGCATCACTGACTCAATGGACTTGAGTTTGAGTAAACTCCAGGAGTTGGTGATGGACAGGGAGGCCTGGTGTGCTGCAGTCCATGGGATAGCAAAGAGTTGGACATGATTAGTGACTGAACTGAACTGAAGATAATACTTAGAAAGATATTCAATACATTATAGCTATAGCTATTAATAAAAAGAATACCATAAAAGTCTGAAAAATGCTTTCAAATCAAAGTACATTTAACTCAAAATCACAATGAAGTACTACTTTATACATGCTAGGATGGCTATCCTAAAAAGAATGACAATAACAAGATTTGGCAAAGATGTGGAGAAACTGGACCCTCATATACTGCTGATAAGAATGTAAAATGATACAGATACTTTGGAGAGCAGGTTGGCAGTTCCTTAAAAACTTAAGCCTAGAGTTACCATATGACCCAGTAATTCCACTCTAGGTACAACCCAAGAAAATTGAAAAGATATGTCCCCACAAAAATTTGCACATGAACATTCATAGCAACATTATAGGCCAATAGTGGAAGCAATCATAAACTGATAAATGGACAAGCAAAACGTGGTATACTCATACAACAGAATATTATTAGCTTATAGAAAGAAACGAATTACTGATATACACTAAGACATAGATGAGTCTTAAAAACTTTGTGCTATATGAAAATAAGCCAGAATCAAAAAGCTACAAATTGTATGACACCATTTATATGAAATGTAAAAAACTGTCAGAATAGGCAAATCCATACTGACATAAAGTAGATCGGTGATTGCCAGGGCCTAAGGAGAGGGTCAACTGAGGGGGTGACCGCCAGTGGGTACAGGGTTTTTTTGGAGTCATAAAAAATGTTCTGGAATTAGATGGGGATGCTACTGCTGCTGCTGCTGCTACATTGCTTCAGTTATGTCCGACTCTGTGAGACCCCATAGACGGCAGCCTACCAGGCTCCTCTGTCCCTGGGATTCTCCAGGCAAAAATACTGGAGAGGGTTGCCATTTCATTCTCCAATGCATGAAAGTGAAAAGTGAAAGTGAAGTTGCTCAGTCATGCCTTACTCTTAGTGACCCCATACACTGCAGCCTACCAGGCTCCTCCATCCATGGATTTTCCAGGCAAGAGTATTGGAGTGGGTTGCCATTGCCTTCTCCAGTTGGGGATGATGATTACACAACTCTGTGAACATATTAAAAACCACTGAATTGTATACTTCAAAAGAATGAGTTACCTTGTAAATAACCTACAATGGAAAAGAATCAGAAAAGAGAATATATGTATACATATACATATATATGTATTCATATATATACATATATATATTCATATATATGTATATATATATATGAATCAGTTTGCTGTACACCTGAAACTAACATGACACTGTAAATCAATTATATTTCAATATGGTTCAGTGGGTAAAGAATCTGCCCACAGTGCAGGAAACACAGGAAATTCAGGTTCGATCCCTGGGTCAGGAAGATTTCCTGGAGAAGGAAATGGCAACTCACTCCAGTATTCTTGCCTGAAAAATCCCATGGACAGAGAAGATTGGCAGTCTACAGTCCAAAGGGTCAGAAAGAGTCGGACATGACTGAGCAACTAAACATGCATGCAAAATTTTTTAAAAGAGTGAATTGTATGTGAATTATATGTCAATAAACCTGCTATAAACTGTACTAACTTTAAAACTAAAATATTATATAATATTATGCATGCAATATGTGATTTTTTAAAAACTGTATAGAATAAGGAAGAAAACAAGGATGAAGAAAGAGTTGCAAGTTAACCATGATTGGTTGCTTTAACTCCAAAAGGCTTAGAAACTGTTATTCTAATCTGGATCATCAGAAGATAGGATTATGTTTGAAAAAGTGGCATAGAAAACTTTCCAGTGAAGTCAGAACTTACTTCTTTAGTGAAAGGAAAGCTAACTTAAAAGAAAAATTTTGCAAGTTTTATTTTGTCTTGTTTTTCTCCTTTTTGCTTGATTTGAGTTTGAAGATAGGAATGACTTGGATTAATTTGACTAGGTAAAAAAATTATCTTTGGGAAAAATAATATTTATCAAATATTACCTTCTTTCATGTGAGTACCTGGTATAATATGTAAAATGTCAACAACAACAACAAAAACAAACATGGGGCAAGAACCATGGAATGGAACCAGAAAAACCTTGCTTTTTTAAAAAAAATTCAAAGGCTCATTTTAAAACGCTGAGTTTGGGACCTGGAATGCAGAACATTTCAGCTTGGCATTTGAAAGCTTTCTCCTCCCAAGCCCATCATATTCTTTTTTCTGTCTTCATGCTAAGGTTGGGTTGAAGTTTCATCAATTCCTGGGTATGATCCAAATTAGATTTGGATTTGTACCTAAGAGAAGGTCCTGGACAGAGGAGCCTGGCAGGCTACAGACCAGACGGTTGCGAAGAGTCGGACACAACTGAGTGGCTGAACAAGCACTCACCTATGAGGACCTATGCTCTAAGTGGTACTCGGCTTACCTCCAGTTCTCAGAGCTTAATGCTTATCGCCGTAACATGATAATGAAACACTGGCAGATATAAAGAAGTGGCATTTATTCTAGTCATATTAAAGATTTTAGAATAAATTATTTCTTTTTAAGGAAAGTTCTTTGAGGGCAAAGCTTACATAAATCAGAGGTATTATTGTTATAATTTCAAATAGAGTAAATATCCATCCACCCACAATGCTTTAAGCATTTGAAGAAAAGATGCAAAGTTCACCTAGGAGCTTTTCAGCTCTGAGGAGGGTCNAGATCGGTGATTGCCAGGGCCTAAGGAGAGGGTCAACTGAGGGGGTGACCGCCAGTGGGTACAGGGTTTCTTTTTGGAGTCATAAAAAATGTTCTGGAATTAGATGGGGATGCTACTGCTGCTGCTGCTGCTACATTGCTTCAGTTATGTCCGACTCTGTGAGACCCCATAGACGGCAGCCTACCAGGCTCCTCTGTCCCTGGGATTCTCCAGGCAAAAATACTGGAGAGGGTTGCCATTTCATTCTCCAATGCATGAAAGTGAAAAGTGAAAGTGAAGTTGCTCAGTCATGCCTTACTCTTAGTGACCCCATACACTGCAGCCTACCAGGCTCCTCCATCCATGGATTTTCCAGGCAAGAGTATTGGAGTGGGTTGCCATTGCCTTCTCCAGTTGGGGATGATGATTACACAACTCTGTGAACATATTAAAAACCACTGAATTGTATACTTCAAAAGAATGAGTTACCTTGTAAATAACCTACAATGGAAAAGAATCAGAAAAGAGAATATATGTATACATATACATATATATGTATTCATATATATACATATATATATTCATATATATGTATATATATATATGAATCAGTTTGCTGTACACCTGAAACTAACATGACACTGTAAATCAATTATATTTCAATATGGTTCAGTGGGTAAAGAATCTGCCCACAGTGCAGGAAACACAGGAAATTCAGGTTCGATCCCTGGGTCAGGAAGATTTCCTGGAGAAGGAAATGGCAACTCACTCCAGTATTCTTGCCTGAAAAATCCCATGGACAGAGAAGATTGGCAGTCTACAGTCCAAAGGGTCAGAAAGAGTCGGACATGACTGAGCAACTAAACATGCATGCAAAATTTTTTAAAAGAGTGAATTGTATGTGAATTATATGTCAATAAACCTGCTATAAACTGTACTAACTTTAAAACTAAAATATTATATAATATTATGCATGCAATATGTGATTTTTTAAAAACTGTATAGAATAAGGAAGAAAACAAGGATGAAGAAAGAGTTGCAAGTTAACCATGATTGGTTGCTTTAACTCCAAAAGGCTTAGAAACTGTTATTCTAATCTGGATCATCAGAAGATAGGATTATGTTTGAAAAAGTGGCATAGAAAACTTTCCAGTGAAGTCAGAACTTACTTCTTTAGTGAAAGGAAAGCTAACTTAAAAGAAAAATTTTGCAAGTTTTATTTTGTCTTGTTTTTCTCCTTTTTGCTTGATTTGAGTTTGAAGATAGGAATGACTTGGATTAATTTGACTAGGTAAAAAAATTATCTTTGGGAAAAATAATATTTATCAAATATTACCTTCTTTCATGTGAGTACCTGGTATAATATGTAAAATGTCAACAACAACAACAAAAACAAACATGGGGCAAGAACCATGGAATGGAACCAGAAAAACCTTGCTTTTTTAAAAAAAATTCAAAGGCTCATTTTAAAACGCTGAGTTTGGGACCTGGAATGCAGAACATTTCAGCTTGGCATTTGAAAGCTTTCTCCTCCCAAGCCCATCATATTCTTTTTTCTGTCTTCATGCTAAGGTTGGGTTGAAGTTTCATCAATTCCTGGGTATGATCCAAATTAGATTTGGATTTGTACCTAAGAGAAGGTCCTGGACAGAGGAGCCTGGCAGGCTACAGACCAGACGGTTGCGAAGAGTCGGACACAACTGAGTGGCTGAACAAGCACTCACCTATGAGGACCTATGCTCTAAGTGGTACTCGGCTTACCTCCAGTTCTCAGAGCTTAATGCTTATCGCCGTAACATGATAATGAAACACTGGCAGATATAAGGAAGTGGCATTTATTCTAGTCATATTAAAGATTTTAGAATAAATTATTTCTTTTTAAGGAAAGTTCTTTGAGGGCAAAGCTTACATAAATCAGAGGTATTATTGTTATAATTTCAAATAGAGTAAATATCCATCCACCCACAATGCTTTAAGCATTTGAAGAAAAGATGCAAAGTTCACCTAGGAGCTTTTCAGCTCTGAGGAGGGTCGAATTACTATGTGGCTTTGGATCCTTTTCCTCGTTCTCTGTATTCTTCAGAAACAAGCTCAGAGAGGGTTAGGCAAATTGGCCAAGGTAGCACTGTAATAGCTGGACTAAATTTAAACTCTAGCTTTTTAATTTCAATTTCATTACTTTTTTCCTGACATCTAGTTCCCTCACATTATTTCAACTTCTTCTTTGGGACTCCTTGAATTTACTCTAAGTAACATCTCCCTCGGAAAAATAAATAAATAACAAAATGTGCTCTTTTAAATGGGCAAAAAAGAATGTATATTTCTTCACATAACTTTAATAAAAAGGGGGTTCAAGGGACTTCCCTGGTGGTCCAGTGGCTAACTCCACGTTCCTAGTGTGGGGACCCAAGTTCGATCCCTGGTCAGGGAACGAGATCCCACTTGCCACAACTAAGACCAGGTGTAGTCAAATAAATAAATATTAAAAAAAAAAAAAGGGAGTTCATATTGGTTAGGTAAAGATAACAAACCCAGCCCTGTTAGCTTTAAAGGGGAATAAATAAGTGATTCGAAGGTATATTTGGACTGCTGGAGAGGAACAGATAGGGACTTTCTCTTGAGTGATTTATTTTAGTCTTTTATTTAAAGCAGCCCTTATTTTTAGGTTGTTTGATTAACAGCCAAATTAGAAGATCAGCAAATTCCTCAGTGGGCAATTTTAACCTTGCAGAATTGGAAATGCCCTTGCATTTTCACTACCTTCTTTAAAAATAAAACCAACCCCTTTTCAGGACACTGGGTCCCAAGACAGACCATCTCTAAGACCTCTAAATAGAACCAATATTCTGGGACTGGGAGGGGTGATAGTGGTGGTGTCTATGCAGCATACTTCACGGCTCCAATGCACTCTCCATGCTCTCTTTGATTATTTTCCTGTTTATCAGAATTAGCCAGCTGCCTCAGAACCTAGCAAGCAGAATATTCCTATTCTACCAGCCATTGCTGGTTTTCATAAATCAAACTGTGAGGCTGATGAAATTGCCTTAAAAAAAAAAAAAGGGAAACAGACAATAGATTTAACAGTTCCTTGTAGAATCATGAACTTTGGCTGTCAAGACAAGAATTTAACTTGTAGAAAGCTCAGTGATCAGACAGGACCCAAATATGGCCAAAAGGAAAGGCAAAGAAACTCCACCAAAAGGAATTTGATTACTTCCTAGGAACCTGAATGTGAAAATACCCAGTAAATGGTAAAGGCCTTGCTCCACGAGACCACCCCCTGGAGCTCAAATATAAGAGTGGGATATGAAATTTGTGACGGTGTGTAGTCCTTTCACTTCCCATCACGAATGCCCCCTTTTTTGAGGGAGGAATATACAATGCATGCATATTTAGGATTCTGTTTACTTTCCAGGAGGTGTGGATGTGCTTCCAGGGAACTACTCTTCCACTGAATGAAGAGGTTGAGAATACGACCTATTCTTAGCTGATCTCTGTGTTATATTTCTCCATCACAATATTTGGTTCAGTCCAATCAGTGCCTACTTCTCTAAATTATGGGACCTCTCTTTGAGATTTTTTGGAGAGACTATCCCTTCTGTTGGGCTTCCCAGGTGGTGCTAGTAAAAAACCCGCCTGCCAATATAGGAGACCTAAGAGATGTGGGTTTGATCCCTGGGTTGGGAAGATTCCCTGGAGGAGGGCAAGACAACCCACTCCAGTATTCTTGCCTAGAGAATCCCACGGACAGAGGAGCCTGGTGGGCTCCAGTGCATAGGGTCAGAGAGTCAGACGTGGCTGAAAACCTGAGCAGGCACGATTCTGTTGGACTAAGGGATGTGAGGGAACTCAGAGTTGCCAAGAGGACACGTGTGGAGCCTGAGGATGGAGCCAGGGCAGCAGAGAGTAGAGCTCAGACAGGCATGGAGACGGACAGAAGCTGTGTCCCCACAGCACTGTTGGCACCTCAAATCCTGCCCTGCCTAACACCCTTGGATTTCTCAGTTACACAGACCTCTAAACTCTCCTTCTCTGTTAAATCAGTTTAAGTTAGGTCCTCCATCACTAGCAACAGAGAGTGCCCACACTGATATACATTTTATTTACACAGATGTCCTGGTGTAAACGATAAAATATAAATGCATCCATAATTTCAGCCATTTCTACTGGGAGATAATTTGCAGAATCTGTTTGAAATAGACGTTGCTGGAGATTTATCTAGGACAAATGGAGGCAATTATGTACTTTGTAAAATATGAAATTATGCAACATTACTTTATTGTAGCAGACCATTGTTACAATCAGAACTCCTACACACACACACATATCACTGACCACCCCTGGGACCACGAGTGAGTCCAACCAATCTGAGGACAGCAATGCCCAGACTCTCACATGCAGAGATGTTTATTTACGTAACCAATCAGAGTCCAGTAACTAAACTGAGTGGATAGATGTTGTTTTGCTTTATAAGCAATGTAAATCAATTTAGAAGTGAATTGCCAATGACGAGAGACTAACACTAAAACAGTAAGGTTATAAAAAAAAGTTTGAGTGGAAAAAGACCTGTACATTTGATTAGGGTTATGAAAAAAGACATAGTCTTCTATGGGATTCATTTATAACTTTCTCTTTTAAGTCCTGATTGCTCTAAAGATACCACTGATGGTAGGGAAGGAAAAAGAATATTTATTTCTAAGTGTCTGTTATCAGTTAGGAAGCTTTCTCTAGCCCAAACACAATTTAAACTGGCTTAGAGATCACAACAAACTGTGGAAAATTCTTAAAGAGATGGGAACACCAGACCACCTGATCTGCCTCCTCAGATATCTGTATACAGGTCAAGAAGTAACAGTTAGAACTGGACATGGAAGAAAGAACTGGTTCCAAATTGGGAAAGGAGTACATCAAAGCTGTATATTGTCACTCTGCTTA
>SJYV01039157.1:0-19436 GCA_006410875.1 Neotragus pygmaeus | reverse complement strand
TGATGCATGTGCTTTGTCTCGGTTCTTTGTACTGGTCAGTCATAAATTTCCTCAAGCAAACAGTGATGGAGCCAGGGCTGTCTTTTTTTTTTTTTCCCTTGGTTGTGCCACACGGCACGTGGGATCTTAGTTCTCTGATTAAGGATCAAACTCTTGTCTTCTGCATTGGAAGGCAGAGTGTTAACCACTGGAGCATCAGGGAGATCCCACTAGGGCCATGATTTTGTCTGAAGTGGTGGGAAGTAATGGTTCTGTGAGAAACTTTCAAGAGCCATTAATGATTTGTTGGGGGAGGGCCTGAGAACAACAGCCAGAGGAGGGGGCAAGATGAGCCGGCCTGTCTCCAGCTGGGTTGTCTCCTTAGCCCTCATTTACAAGCCGTACCTGGGCTGTCCCATCCAAGCCCTAATCCATCTTCTGTAACGTACCTACGTTGCCCATGGCTCTGCCCGGTGGCACTAGTGGTAAAGAACCCGCTTGCCGATGCAAGAGAGAAGAGACACACATTTGATCCCAGGGTTGGGAAAATCCCCTGGAGAAGGAAATGACAACCCACTCCAGTGTTTTGCCTGGAGAATCCCATGGACAGAGGAATCTGGCAGGCTTCCACAGGGTTGCACAGAGTGAGACACGACTGAAGCGACTCAGCACACTCGCACTGCCACTTTACAATGTGCCTGCGTGTGTCGCAGAGGCCAGAGTTATGTTGGGAGATCNAATCCCATGGACAGAGGAACCTGGCAGGCTTCCACAGGGTTGCACAGAGTGAGACACGACTGAAGCGACTCAGCACACTCGCACTGCCACTTTACAATGTGCCTGCGTGTGTCGCAGAGGCCAGAGTTATGTTGGGAGATCGTGTGGGTAGACGGGTTTATGTGAATGGAAATGCACATCTTTCTGGGGCAGGCAATAGGATGTTATGATGAACACCCAGCACGGGCCGCCAGCCTGCCAGGGCTCACACCTCACCTTCATCATTTGATGTGGGTGACCTCAGTCCTTTTTCTTCTCTTCCTGTAAAATGGAGCCAAAGGAATAAGACCTACTTCCCAGCCTTGCAGGGGAATATGAGTTAATAGTCATAAAGCACCTCGAACACAGTAACTGCCACATGGGTCTGCATTGGTGGGGCTCTTCTCTGACTGCCCTGTCTGGAATTCCTGTCCCCCTGACTGTGCCAACCATCTCTGGGGGCTCACGTTTAGGGGTCCTGAGGAAATCGAACCAAACTGGAGCACCCCAAGGTGAGTCAGTGCTGTGAGACCACCAGGAGATGGGGAAGGCCTTGCCTGTGTCTGGCAGATTCCTCAACTTCGGAAAGGTGGGCTTGTTGCTGTACAAGTGAAGCCATCTTGAAATTTACACATAAGCAAGAATCTCTTTTGCATTTGTCTAAATAGATGCTGGGGCTTCCCAGGGAGCTCAGTGGTAAAAGAATCTGTCTGCAGTACAGGAGATGAAGGACATGCGGGTTCAATCCCAGGGAGGGTCAGGAAGATCTCCTGGAGAAGGAAATGGCAACCCACTCCAGTATTCATGCCTGGAAAATCCCATGNGGCTTCCCAGGGAGCTCAGTGGTAAAAGAATCTGTCTGCAGTACAGGAGATGAAGGACATGCGGGTTCAATCCCAGGGAGGGTCAGGAAGATCTCCTGGAGAAGGAAATGGCAACCCACTCCAGTATTCATGCCTGGAAAATCCCATGGACAGAGGAACCTGGTGGGCTGAAGTCCATGGGGTGGCAAAGAGTTGGACATGACTGAGCAAGCAGGCATGCGGAGAGATGCTGGGCGTATTTACGGAGTCAGAAGGAAAAGAAAGTCACCAGCTCTGGCTTGTCTTTAAGCTTCTCAAGGAGAAAACAATTTGGGGGACTTTTGTGGAGCTCGGAAAATCATACTTCTGAAAGGTACAAACACTTGAGGATAAGAGGTATGACGATCTCATAGGCTTTTTAACTATTCAGGAAAGGACAAAGTATTTTAAAGGTGATCTTTAACATAAAAGATTTCTTTTTGTCTCTTGTTCTCAGATAAGTTTGAAAACCAGTTTTTGGTAGGGGGCCAGGGAAGAATTTGATAAGCAAAAGGCATCCCCTTTGAACTGGAGGGGGTGATGTTCAGTCACTAAGTCGTGTCTGATTCTTTGTGACCCCGTGGACTGCAGCACACCAGGCTCCCCTGTCCTTCCCTATCTCCTGGAGTTTACTCAAATTCCTGTCTATCCATTGAGTCAGTGATGCTATCTAACCGTCTCATTCTCTACCCTCTTCATTTTTTGCCTTCAGTTTTTCCCAGCATCAGGTCTTTCGCAGTGAGACTGTTCTTCACATCAGGTGGCCAAAGTATTGGAGCTTCAGCTTCAGCATCAGTTCTTCCAATGAGTATTCAGGNCTCATTCTCTACCCTCTTCATTTTTTGCCTTCAGTTTTTCCCAGCATCAGGTCTTTCGCAGTGAGACTGTTCTTCACATCAGGTGGCCAAAGTATTGGAGCTTCAGCTTCAGCATCAGTTCTTCCAATGAGTATTCAGGGTTGATTTCCTTTAGGATTGACTGGTGTCCCATAGAAAGGGAAGTGGGGAAATCTTTGTGAGATGCTTTTGTTGAGGGGAGTCATCCTAACACCTGTGCGATACAAGTTGTGTATTTTCTTATTTAGTTTCCTCACTTCCAAGAGTCAGCCACCCATTCAGGATGATACATTGAGATATGAATTGTAGGTTTATGCAAGTTACTTAAAAATATGGGCTGCTCGACAGTTTCCTTACTCAGCCACACAAAGAGATGATGATGCTGTGACCCATTCTTTCGCTCAGGGTGGCACTCTGTTACGTGTGGGGGCTTTGGTCGTTTGTCCCAGGATGAGAAGGGCACAGCAGGGTCTGTGGGTATGTATGAGGATGTCGTTCTCTCTGAAGGAGCCAAGTTGGAGAAGACTTTTGGTGCAGCTGGTGGGGGCAGGGAGAGGTGTGGGTGCAGGAGCCAGCCAGCTGAGAGCCTCTTGTCACCTCGTGTTAAGCCTCAGAATACAGAGCCCTGTGGCCATCTGCTTAAAAGATCGGAGATGGAATTTGGAACAGTGAGAGTGGTGGGAAATGGCAGGAAATCTCATCTAGATCTGGAAAGCTCATTCTCTGTATCTGAAACTGTTGGTTTTTATTTCAAGCACTGATGATTTTTCTTATTTGTGAGTGTCTCTGTAGCCATTCCCATTACTTTCTTTTCAGTCTGATGCAGAGAAGCAGTTGTTAGTGTAATTGATTGTTTACTAACTGTCCCAGCTAAGAGATACTCTCCGCTCTATCAGTGAGCACAGTCTGCCAGTGGGCACCAGGGTCGCCAGCCTCACCCTGGAGATGTGATGAAGAGCCCTCACCGTCTCCTCACCTGGCTCCGTCTCCCTCGCCACCTCTGCTCCCTCACTTTCCAGTCCTCTGATTTCTCTTCCAGACCTTTTAAAGCTGCCTTTGGTTTTTGCAAGATTCCAGTGAGCCCTGTACCCTCATGGAGCCAGCTTCTTTCTTTCTTTTGCTGTATGTGGAATCTTCAGTCCCCTATCAGGGATCAAAGCCACGGCCCCTGCATTAGAAGGGCAGAGTCCTAGCCACTGACTTCAGGGAAGTCCCCCGGGACCAGTTCATTCTCTGTGGAAACAGTAAGTCAGTCGCCAGCTCCCTGGTGACTCCGGCCTGTCAGTTTGCCCCAGCTTGGTCTGTCCTGAGATCTACAGGATCTATACCGAAATGCTGCTCCTCGCTGGGGGCCGGTGACAAACGTGTCCTCTGCCCACCTAACTAAGCTGCTCTCCGGTTGATTCCCCAGAAGCAGCACAGGCCACACTGTCTCCGAAGTCTGAGCTGGCTCACTACTGCCTGATGAAGAGAAGTCCCCCGGAGCCCCGCACCGCTGGAACTGCTCTGTGCCTGCCCTTCCAGCGTGGCAGCCCTCCCGGCACTCGCCACAGGGCTAGTGTGGCTGAAGCTGAAATTCCATCGAGTTTTAATGTAAATTTAAGTAGTTGCGTGTGACCAGAGGCTACTGTATTGGACAGCACAGATGCAGACCCACCTCGCCCCAGTCCTTGTCCTCCACAGGACTTTTTTGTACATCACACAGCCACATTTTTCATTCCCAGCCCTCCCTTGGCCAGGCTCCCCTCATCCAGTGCTCTCCCCTCCCACACGCCCCCACTTCCACCCACACAGATTCAAAAGGCATCTCTGAATGATTCAGAGAATCATTCCACCTGTTGATGGATGAATGGAAGGTTCGGGAAGGACTTTAAGGATGAGAGATATCGAAGCCATCACTTTTGGAAAACAAATTTGCTCTGTGGCTGTTGTAAATTGTACCAAAGATTGGTGTGGACTGATACTCCTTCCAAGTTTGGACTTCTTGGTTTTCATCTTTGTGTCCCTATGTCGTATGTACAGAACAGCTCTGCTCACAGTAGATGTTCTATGACTATTTCTTAACTTAATGAAGTCCAACAATATTATGTAAAACAGAAGGGAAAATCATAATCTGGATTTCATTTGCCACAACACAATGTTCGCTATTAAACTGTTCTTAACTAAGAAGGTCTTTAAAATCAGTCTTGATGAGTTCTGCCTGGTGTCTCCATTTAATTTACAGGCAGTGATGGCAAATGCACTGTAATAATAGTGCCTGATGTTTATAAATCCTCTTATGTTAGAGTACTTTTAAAGAGCTTTAGAAATACATATTGATATTATGATTTATCATCCTTCTCTCTATATATAAACAATTTCTAAATAACCAACTTTATCATTAACATGCAGCAGATGTTTAGGCTAGAAAGCATTTGACTCATGGCCCTGGTTGTTTCATCCAGCGTCTCAGTCCTAAAGGAGTTGACTGGTCAGGAAGATTCCCTGGAGGAGGGCATGGCAACCCACTCCAGTATTCTTGCCTGGAGAATCCGATGGACTTATGAGCCTGGTGGGCTCCAGTCCATAGAGTTGCAGAGTCGGACATGACTGAATTGGCTTAGCAGCCCTAAAGAAGGACAAGTTCCATTCACAATGATTTGATTTTGATACTTCAAAGTCTTCTGTTGTGGTTCAGTCACAATCACATCCAATTTTATTTTGACCCCATGGACTGTAGCCTGCCAGGCTCCTCTGTCCGTGGAATTTCCCAGGGAAGGATACTGGAGTGGGTTGCCATTTCCTTCTCCAGGGGGTCTTCCTTTCCCAGCTCCTGCATTGGCAGGTGGATTCTTTACCACTGAGCTACCAGGGAAGTTCCAAAAGTCTTCTATAAAATGTTAAATACCGTAGCTATGAGAAGACACATGTAACAGTCACCTGAGGGGCACATTAAAGTTCACGGTTGTTATATTTCTATTATATTGTCCAGATTCGTTTTAAAATGTTAAATAGTTCTGGACAATATCCTTGTTAACAAGTATACTGTGAGCATGTTCATGAGACCACTGTGCTGGCTTAAGACAGGAATCATTCTATGTCGTTGCTTTACAAAAAAAATCAGCTCTGCATTCCATGCCTTTGTTTGTTGTTGTTCAGTTACAGATGTCATGATCTTGTCCCACCCTAATCAGGAAGAAGATAATCAGTGTGACTTCATCTTCAGCTCTTCCTGAGATGGTGATGGTACTCGGAAAGACATTGATTAAAATCCCAGTCCATATACTCCATTTGGTGTTTGATTTTAGGAAATTATTCAGCCTGTTCTGTTCAATCACTCAGTCGTGTCCGGCTCTTTGCAACCCCATGGACTGCATCACACCAGGCTTCCCTGTCTATCATCGACTCCCAGAGTTTGCTCAAATTCATGTCTATCGATTTGGTGATACCATCCAACCATTTTATCCTCTGTCATCCCCTTCTCCTCCCACCTTCAATCTTTCTCCAGTATCAGAGTCTTTTCCAATAAGTCAGTTCTTATCAGAATGCCAAAGTACTAGAGTTTCAGCTTCAGCATCAGTCCTTCCAATGAATATTCAGGACTGATTTCCTTTAGGATTGACTGGTTGGATCTCCTTGCAGTCCAAGGGACTCTCAAGAGTCTTCAACACCACAGTTCCAAAGCATCAGTTCTTTGGCACAAGTTTTCTTTATGGTCCATCTCTCACATCCATACATGATGACTGGAAAAACTGTAGCTTTGACTAGATGGACCTTTGTTGGCAAAGTAATGTCTCTGCTTTTTAATATGCTGTCTAGGTTGGCCATTGCTTTTCTTCCAAAGAGAAAGCGTCTTTTAATTTCATGGCTGCAGTTACCATCTGCAGTGGTTTGGGAGCCCAAGAAAATAAAGTTTGTCACTGTTTCCATTGTTTCCCCATCTATTTGCCATGAAGTGATGGGACCGGATGCCACAATCTTTGTTTTTTTGAATGTTGAGTTTTAAGCTAGCTTTTTCACTCTTCTCTTTTGACTTTTGTCAAGAGATTCTTTAGTTCCTCTTCGCTTTCTGCTGTAAGGGTGGTGTCATCTGCATATCTGAGCTTACTAATAGTTCTCCTGGCAGTCTTGATTCCAGCTTGTGCTTCATCCAGCGCAGCGTTTCTCATGATGTGCTCTGCATATAAGTTAAATAAGCAGGTTGACAATATACAGCCTTGACGTACTCCTTTCCCAGTTTGGAACCAGTCTGTTGTTCCATGTCTGGATCTCACTGTTGCTTCTTGACCTGCTTACAGATTTCTCAGGAAAATTATTAGAAGAAATGAAGTAGCCCTCATAGTCAACAAAATTCAGCCTGTGAGCCTCAGTTAACTCATGTGTAAAATGGGATGCCTGTCTCTATGTGCCTCCTAGAAGGGGTAAACACAAAATTAATCCTCAACCCATTTTGCTTTTCTTCTTTGTATTTTTTAAAACTTATTGCTAATTGGAGGCTAACTGCTATACAAGGCTTTGCTGTTTTCTGTCAAACAACAACATGAATCAGTTGGAAGTGTATATATGTGTGTGTCCTCTCCCTCTTGACCTTGTTTTTTTTTTTAATTTGGCCACATTGCAAGGCATTTGGGATCTTAGTTCGCTGACCAGAGACGGAATCTGGGGTCTCCCACGTTAGAACCATGGAGTCTTAACTACTGGACTTCCAGGGAAGTCCCTTCTTCCTTGTATTTTTATCTGCTGTCATTTAACTTTTACTTCAGGTAAATCTAGACATGTTTTATGCTTCTTTGCAACCTACCTGAAATCAGTTCTGAAATGGCAGAACACAACCATAGCAACCCACGAAAGAACACATGCGTAAACCATGGAGCGTCATATCCGCAGCCACCGTGCTGTGAGATGCTCTGTAAATGCTGGTCCTCGCCTCCAGACGCTATGGTTATTTTGAGGCTTTAGCCAGTCCCAGAGCCTGGGTTCTGTTTTCTGAGCATCAAAGCTGCCTTAGTGGAAAGAGTGAGATCTCCCAAGTGCCGTTCTTTTGTGATTTATTGATCAACAGAATAGATGATCAAAATATTTCAGCTAGTCTCAGTGAGCTCTCATGGGTCTTACTTTGTTATGCCTCAGCCCCTTCCTGGGTTTATAATATAGAAGAGAAACTAGCTGGACCTTCAGAATTGCAGAATACCCCCTGTGCTGTCTACAGGGAGGGAGTCCTCTCGCTACTCCTCTGGAGCGGGCCTTGTATCTCACTCAGCACCCCTCGTGAGCGTTGCCAGCCACAGTAGTGGGTTCTTACTGCACCAGGTCTGCTCCTCGTGGCATTAGCCAAACACCCCATACACCTGGATATACCTGCCGATCCTGAAGCACGCAGCATCCTTGCCCCACCTGTACCATCCTTTAACAGTTTGAAGGAAGCTTTCCTTCCCTTCTCAGCCCTCTGCTTCAGGCTAAGCAGTCCTCTCTGTTCTTGGTGTGAGATGGTCTAGACCTTGAGCATCTCAGCTGCCTTCATCCAGATGTTTACTGAGATTTCCCTCTCCATGCCCTCTGTTGCAGATACCTCCAGGTGTCACCTACTCAGTTGACAGTAAAGGGACCTGTTACTTCCTCTAAGTCCTATGTTCTGCTCACTTATGCTTCTTAAAATCTTGTTGTTCATTCACTAAGTTGTGTCTGACCCTTTGCGACCCCATGGACTGCAGCACTCCAGCTTCCGTCCTTCTCTGTCTCCCGAACTTTGCTGATCCATCGAGTTGGTGATGCCATCCAACCATCTCCTCCTCTTTAGTTCCTTTCTCCTCCTGCCCTGAATCTTTCCCAGCATCAGGTTCTTTTCCAATGAGTCAACTCTTCACATCAGGTGACCAAAGTATTGGAGCTTCAGCATCTTAAAATCTAAACCTGCTCAATTATTGTGCTAAAGTATTGCCAAGCCAAGTCTTCATCATCCCGCTCTTGTGTGTATATGTTTTACTGAGAGGCAGAAATTTCCATTTCCTCTATCTACTCTCAACTTCTTGGCTTCAACTCAACATTCCAATCCATACAGGTCAGTATGTCCATCGTCATTCATCATCTCTCCAGCTCCTTCACTTGTACTGTCTGCAGATGGGCTTGCCTGTCAACATCTGGGTCTTCACTCATGGTTTGTTAATGATGATGAGCTGGACAGAGTCATTGGTGCCTGACGTGGTTAAGGCAATCAAAAAAGAAACTCTTAACTTCACACTTTACTTTCTAATTTTTTCAGAACAAAGGGATTTTGCTGGATTTTTCTCTTCCTAGCAAGCTGTTTGAAGGGTGGTTTGTAAGATCATCGTGCAAGGCATTAAACATCTCAAAAGGCATTTTGTTTATCTGTTCTAAAAACTCTTAATTTTATATTGGGATGTGCTGCTGCTGCTGCTCAGTCACTGTAGTCCTGTCTGACTCTTTTATGACCCCATGGAATGTAGCCCGCCAGGCTTCTCTGTCCATGGGATTTCCCCAGAAAGAATACTTGAGTGAGTTGCCATGCCCTCCTCCAGGGGATCTTCCCAACCTAGGGACTGAACTCACATCTCTTGTGTCTCCTTTGTTGCAGGCAGGTTCTTTACCACTGGGCCACTGGGAAGCCCCTGTTGGGATATAGCTGATAAACAATGTTGTGATCGTTTCAAGTGAACAGTGACAGGCCTCAGTCATACAAATACATGCATCCATTTTCCCCCAAGCCCCCGCTTCCCTCCAGGCTGCTGCGTAACACTGAGCGGAGTTCCCTGTGGTGCACACTCGGTCCTTACTGGTTACCCATTTTAAACACAGCACTGCGGGCATGTCTGTTCCAAACTTCCTAACCGTCCTTCTTTCTCTCCAGCCTCCCTGGTTCATTCTCTAAGTTCATTTTCTAAAAGTCTGTTTCTTTTTCGTAAGTTCATTTGTATCATTTCTTTTAAGATTCCACATATAAAGACTAGGATATTTCTCTCAAAAGACATTTAAGTGTAAAGCAGGAAGCTTATATGGCTTATGGGTTAATAGTAAAATGCAGCATTATAATTCAAGTCTGCCGTTCTTCCAGAAAGGGATTTACATATTTCAACTTGTAATGAAGCTACTCCACGATTTATTTGGATGTGTTTTTAAAGGGCTTCCCACATAGCACTAGTAAAGAACCTACCTGTCAATGCAGGAAACATAAGAGGTGTGGATCTGGTCCCTGAGTCGAGAAGATCCCCTGGAAGAGGACATGGCAACCCACTCCAGTGTTCTTGCCTGGAGAATTCCGTGGACAGAGGAGCCTGGCGGGCTACAGTCCATGGGGTTGCAGAGAGTTGAACATAATTGAAGCGATTTAGCACGCATGTTTTATAAAGCACTCGGACACAGCTGCTGTGGGGTACAGTCCTGCAGCTCCCTTATCAGATGTCTTAGGGCGTTAGAGCTCTTGCACGCACACCTGGGAGCGTTGGGCCCTGGACGCACACTTACTATAGCAGTGGAAGCGACACAGCAGCAGTAGCAGTGGCAGGAGGGGGCCTCGTCTTTCTGCACTTAGGGGCCGCCTGCCCACTCTTTCAAATATATTCATTCCTGTCCTGTAACCCACTCTGGAAGTAGGAATTCATTTTTCTCATTTCACAGATCAGAAAAAGGAAAGTCAGGGCAGTGAAATAACTTGCCCAAGATCACAGAGCAAGTCAGTGGCCAAGCCAAGATATTAATTCAGGTCTGGCCTTATTTCAGGCCCTGAGCATTTCAAATAAAGCTTATCAAAATGCCTTCCACACCAAAAACAAAAAAACAAACAAACAAGAAACCCCGAACTAAAGCCAGTGACTTCCAGTTAAAGCATTTGCTCTTGACTCGAGAGGTGCGGTCCCAAGAGCCTGTCTAGAAGGGAATGTGGCGGCAGCCTGGGCCTGAGATCCTGTGGGCCTCATTCCAGGAAGGCCTTCTCTGGGTCTCCCTTTTCTGAAAGGCCTTCTCTGGGTCCCCAGGCGAGCCCTGTGCGGCCCCTCCCCGCGGGATCAGCGCTGAGTGCTGCAGAGGTCGGTGGCTGTGTTCCCTGTTACCTCTGCAGAAGCGGACGTTGGTCTCACACCTCTCCTCTGCCCTCAGGCAGGCCCAAACTGCCCTGAGTCAGAACACAACCTGCCTAAGTGTGTGCTCGCTCATTTGCTTCAGTTGTCTCTGACTCTTTGTGACCCCATGGACTGTAGCCCACCAAGCCCCTCTGTCCATGAGAATGTCCAGGCAAGAATATTGGAGTGGGTTGCCATGCCCTCCTCCAGGGATCTTCCCAATCCAGGGATTGAACCCACGTCTCCTGCAGATCCTACACTGCAGGTGGATTCTTTACCACTGAGCCACCGGAAAAGCCCGACTTGCCCAAGGCCACTCTTGGGATCATCCTCTGAGTGGTCTCACTGCTGACTGGACCACTGGAGCCTCAAATCTCAGGCGCTTGGAAGCCCCTCCTCAGGCTGCGTGAGAGGTGGTGAGTGGCCACTTGCCAGATCTGGACCCTTGCCCATCGCTGGGAGGTTCATCATTCCCTGTTTCCGCGGGGACCTCGTGATGCTCCCTCATCCCTGAGCTGGGCGCCTCAGTGCTCCTTCCAGAGGCCCTGATCAGGAGCTGCAGTTCTGCCTGATTCTCAGGAGCCCTGGATCCCATGCAGCAAAGTGAAGGGGCGCCCCCTCGGGTACAGCCTGCTGCCTCCAGGACTGCCAGAACCAGCAATGGGAGCCTCTCCCACTGGGAGATCCAGAACCACCAATGATGTGAGGCATGGGGGCGCACTGGTTCTAGACCCTGCCAGGTGGGTAGATGTGACTTCAGAGCAGGACTGAAGCCTGAGGTGCCCTCACGAGTTCACCTGAGGTCCTGAGTAAAAGCTCAAGCCCAGAAAGGGTGGTTGTTATTCAGCTGCTCAGTCATGCCTGACTCTTTGTGACCTCATGGACTGCAGCACACCAGGCTTCCCTGTCCCTTCATTATCTCCCAGAGTTTACTCAAACTCATGTCTGTTGAGTCGGTGATGCCATCCAGCCATCTCATCCTCTGTCGCCCTCTTCCCTTCCTGTCCTCAGCCTTTCACTGTTTCCCAGCATCAAGGTCTTGTCCAGTGAATTGGCTCTTCACATCATTTGGCCAAAGTATTGGAGCTGCAGCTTCAGCCTCAGTTCTTTTAGTGAATATTCAGGATTGATTTCCTTTAGGATAGACTGGTTGGGTCTCCTTGCAGTCCCAAGGGACTCTCGAGAGTCTTCTCCAACACCACAGTTCAAAAGCATCAATTCTTCAGTGCTCAGCCTTCTTTATGGTCCAACTCTCACATCCATATACAGCCACTGGCAAAACCATAGCTTTGACTATATGGGCCTTTGTCGGCAAAGTGATGTCTCTGCTTTTTAATATGTTGTCTACGTTTGTCATACTTTTCCTTCCAAGGAGCATGTCCAATTCTTGTGATGCCATAGACTGTAGCCTGTCAGGCTCCTCTGTCCATGTGTTTCCCAGGCAAGAATACTGAAGTGGGTTGCTGTTTCCTTCTCCAGAGGTCCAAGGATCAAGTGTCTTCTAATTTCCCAGAAAGGGAGTCAGACTAATTAATTCAGAGGCAATTTTCTTTTTAAACAGGCAATTTGAGAAATTCCTGTCTGCAGCGTTCAGTGCCCTTAGCTCTCTGGAGCCTCCAGTAACTTGATAGGCTTGTAAGAGGAATCAGGAAACACTCTCACTTTTATTGGGAGCTAATGATAGGTCTTTGGGAATCCTCCCCCTAGAAGGGATTCAAAATCTGATGCATATAGACATCTGGGTATTTTGAGCCATCTAAAAATGGTTGAGAGTCACTTTGAGGTTCCATACGGGTGTCTGTTGATAAAGAAGGCGTGTTTGGGGATTAGCATGCTTTAAGCCATGTCTGAGGAGGCAGTGCGTCCTGGGACTTACAAGGATGGGCAGGGTGGGAAACTGGACTAAGTCTCGAACTTTCCAAAAGTGATAGAAGTGAAGATAAGCCAGCAATAAACATTCTCCATTATGTATAATGAACTGGAGGCGTCAAGATGGACTGAAGATTTTAGTATCAGTAAATGTCAGCCAGGTTCCTGGGGATACATGAGCTGAGTCTGTGGACATGTATCCTGACTCATGTTTCATTCCATTTTAGTAGAACCTAGTTCTGCGTAAATATTGTCCTCGACTTCAGGCCACAGGTAAGCAAGAAACAGATGAGCAAGTGAAACTGTGGCCCAAAACGACAATAGAAAACCAAGGTGTGAAACCCAGAGTCCTGCAGATGGATTGTTTCTGCCTGGCCTGAGTGAGCTCTGGGACTTTGGGGTGTGCCAAGCCTGCAGGAGAGGAGAATCCTATTTCCCCCTGGACTTAGTGGTGTAGAATGAAAGGTTAATGCTTCTGGCAGCCTTTTTGTCCCCATGAGGTATGAACTGACCTGAAAACACAGGAAACAGGCAGGGCTGAGGGATGTGAAGAATGATTCCTGATTACACCATCCTCTCTAGCCCCCGAGTCCAGCTGGGCTCCATTGACCTTTCAGCTATGTGAGTCAATGCGTTTCAGATTTTTCTTAAGCCATTTCCAGTTGGGTTTCCTATCACCTGAAATCTAAACACTCATAATAAAAAGCAAGTAATAGCTTTAATCAAAAGGATCTTTCCCTCACCATTTTATTCAGGGGAACGACAGCACAAAGGTAAGGTCTTTAGCGCTCTAAGTCTGTGAGTCTAGTCTAGAGTTGCAGGGAAGGGCGGACTGGCAGAAAGGAATCTGAGCCTTCTCCGCTCTCTGGCTGATACCTCCCGGGTCTTATCAGAACTTCGACATCTCTTCTCTGTCTTGGATTTTCTCAACCGGAATCCCAGTATCTGTGTCTGAATGCTGTTATGTCTGAGACACTAAATGATGAACTTGGCCCCATCCAGCTGTTTTGCTGACGGATNGCCCTCTTCCCTTCCTGTCCTCAGCCTTTCACTGTTTCCCAGCATCAAGGTCTTGTCCAGTGAATTGGCTCTTCACATCATTTGGCCAAAGTATTGGAGCTGCAGCTTCAGCCTCAGTTCTTTTAGTGAATATTCAGGATTGATTTCCTTTAGGATAGACTGGTTGGGTCTCCTTGCAGTCCCAAGGGACTCTCGAGAGTCTTCTCCAACACCACAGTTCAAAAGCATCAATTCTTCAGTGCTCAGCCTTCTTTATGGTCCAACTCTCACATCCATATACAGCCACTGGCAAAACCATAGCTTTGACTATATGGGCCTTTGTCGGCAAAGTGATGTCTCTGCTTTTTAATATGTTGTCTACGTTTGTCATACTTTTCCTTCCAAGGAGCATGTCCAATTCTTGTGATGCCATAGACTGTAGCCTGTCAGGCTCCTCTGTCCATGTGTTTCCCAGGCAAGAATACTGAAGTGGGTTGCTGTTTCCTTCTCCAGAGGTCCAAGGATCAAGTGTCTTCTAATTTCCCAGAAAGGGAGTCAGACTAATTAATTCAGAGGCAATTTTCTTTTTAAACAGGCAATTTGAGAAATTCCTGTCTGCAGCGTTCAGTGCCCTTAGCTCTCTGGAGCCTCCAGTAACTTGATAGGCTTGTAAGAGGAATCAGGAAACACTCTCACTTTTATTGGGAGCTAATGATAGGTCTTTGGGAATCCTCCCCCTAGAAGGGATTCAAAATCTGATGCATATAGACATCTGGGTATTTTGAGCCATCTAAAAATGGTTGAGAGTCACTTTGAGGTTCCATACGGGTGTCTGTTGATAAAGAAGGCGTGTTTGGGGATTAGCATGCTTTAAGCCATGTCTGAGGAGGCAGTGCGTCCTGGGACTTACAAGGATGGGCAGGGTGGGAAACTGGACTAAGTCTCGAACTTTCCAAAAGTGATAGAAGTGAAGATAAGCCAGCAATAAACATTCTCCATTATGTATAATGAACTGGAGGCGTCAAGATGGACTGAAGATTTTAGTATCAGTAAATGTCAGCCAGGTTCCTGGGGATACATGAGCTGAGTCTGTGGACATGTATCCTGACTCATGTTTCATTCCATTTTAGTAGAACCTAGTTCTGCGTAAATATTGTCCTCGACTTCAGGCCACAGGTAAGCAAGAAACAGATGAGCAAGTGAAACTGTGGCCCAAAACGACAATAGAAAACCAAGGTGTGAAACCCAGAGTCCTGCAGATGGATTGTTTCTGCCTGGCCTGAGTGAGCTCTGGGACTTTGGGGTGTGCCAAGCCTGCAGGAGAGGAGAATCCTATTTCCCCCTGGACTTAGTGGTGTAGAATGAAAGGTTAATGCTTCTGGCAGCCTTTTTGTCCCCATGAGGTATGAACTGACCTGAAAACACAGGAAACAGGCAGGGCTGAGGGATGTGAAGAATGATTCCTGATTACACCATCCTCTCTAGCCCCCGAGTCCAGCTGGGCTCCATTGACCTTTCAGCTATGTGAGTCAATGCGTTTCAGATTTTTCTTAAGCCATTTCCAGTTGGGTTTCCTATCACCTGAAATCTAAACACTCATAATAAAAAGCAAGTAATAGCTTTAATCAAAAGGATCTTTCCCTCACCATTTTATTCAGGGGAACGACAGCACAAAGGTAAGGTCTTTAGCGCTCTAAGTCTGTGAGTCTAGTCTAGAGTTGCAGGGAAGGGCGGACTGGCAGAAAGGAATCTGAGCCTTCTCCGCTCTCTGGCTGATACCTCCCGGGTCTTATCAGAACTTCGACATCTCTTCTCTGTCTTGGATTTTCTCAACCGGAATCCCAGTATCTGTGTCTGAATGCTGTTATGTCTGAGACACTAAATGATGAACTTGGCCCCATCCAGCTGTTTTGCTGACGGATGAGAAAGCTCACACACCATGTACCCAGGGGTAAGGTTTGACACTTCAGGTGTGGTGAAGAGCGATTATGCAAATGAATTCCAGAAGGATGATGCTTTTGAGGAACTCCAGAGCATTGAATTTCTCAAATAGCACAGGTTTGAGCTTATTATTCATTGTGCTGCTGCGCATAATTTTACCCAGAATCCTGTTCCACCCTGCTTAGCAGTTAGAGAATCTGGAAGGTACGGATCAGTGAAATGGATGGGGCGCCTGCAGGAAGCCCTCCACCTGCCCACCTGCTCCCCAGCAGTCTGGTGCTGCTGACCCAACATATCAAGGTCACCTGGGAGCCAAGGTCTCCCAGGAGCAAGGCTGTGTGTGTCTGAGTCTGCAAGGAGTATCAGCCTAGCATAGCATACAGGCAGAGCCCTTCTCAGGCCTGGCAGCTTTTCCAGCTTTCAGGCATGTATTGGAGATGGAATTGATTGATTCTAAACAAAGGAAGGCAGAAGTCCCCAGCTTTTGCCTCTCAGGCCTTTTTACTGCAGGACTCGAGTGTTGCTGGCTCAGGAGATTTATTGGGCAGATGGAGGTATTTGCACAGTTGAGGGTTCCTTCCCCAATGCCAAGAACCCTGAGCTCTTTCAAAGTTCCCTGCAATCAGCCAGGCATGCTACTGGCCACGCTGTCCCCATCAGGGACACAGTTGCCTAAGGGATGGCCACTCTGGGTCCTGGGGACGTTTGCATTTAGAATTCTAGGTTCAAACTCACTCCTTAACATTGCAGTCATGGGGGGNCAAAGTTCCCTGCAATCAGCCAGGCATGCTACTGGCCACGCTGTCCCCATCAGGGACACAGTTGCCTAAGGGATGGCCACTCTGGGTCCTGGGGACGTTTGCATTTAGAATTCTAGGTTCAAACTCACTCCTTAACATTGCAGTCATGGGGGGCACGGGTGGAAGACTCTAATTTTGTAACTATCAACTGAAAAGAAAGCACAGCCGAAAAGTTGAGGATTATGTTTTATTCCAAGGACTTGCTGAAGCCTGCAAGCCTCGGAGACAGCCTCTCAAAAGCTCTGAGGAACTGATCAGAAGAGGTAAGGGAGGAATCAGGGTATATAGTTTTGCAACATAGACCAGGTAGTCCTGGAGCATCAAATGATTACTGTTAATTAAAGAGTCAGACATCTCAAGGAATTTAGCAGTCTTCTATGTATGGGCAGATGCAAGAGTCTGGGCTCATTGAAGTGATCCCTTTGACACTCACCTCAGCTATCTGGAGCCAGCATCCTGTGTTTTCCCATCCTGAGTCCCCTCAAGTGAACCATTGTTGTTTTTTGTTGTTTATTTGTTAAGTCATGTCCAACTCTTTTGCAGTTCCATGGACTGTGGCCCCTCAGGTTCCTCTGTCCATGGGATTTTCCAGGCAAGAATACTGGAGTGGGTCACCATTCCCTTCTCCAGGGGATCTTCCTGACCTAGGGATCGAACCTGCATCTCCTGCATTGGCAGACGGATTGTCTACCACTGGGCCACGGAAAGCCGCAGGGTACATCATTGGGTGGCTCTAGCGCATGGCGTGATGGCTGCAGCATCTTTTGTCTGCTGATATGGCAGGCAACATTTATCATTCACAATCCTCTGAGCATACTTCCAAGACTGACTTTAGTCCCTGTATATTGAAGGCTAAGAACTGTCCCAGACTTCACATACGGTTGCTCTTTCAGGGTTTATGATACAATTGGCTGATTAATGAAATTAATGCATTATGTGAACATAGGAAGTCATGCTCTTTTTTTCTTGTCACTTTGAAAGCATTCTGCCATCATCATCACTCCATAGGGTTTATAATGCTCTTTCATGTCTCAATTACTGTGTTTGTCTCTCTCTCTGTAAACACAATTAAGTAGATGGATGCTCCCCATCAAGCTGGTTTAAATGAAAAATGACCAATAATGAAAAAATAATCCCATATGTGAGAATTAGTAAAAATGTTACATGATAAGAATAATGGCAATTTAATGTATTATATTCTTTTTCTGTTTTGTATTGTCTAATTAAGTTACATATTTTGGTGTTTGTGTGGTTGGACCTTAATTTCCTAGAGACTGGGAAAGCTTTGGAGAGAGGAATACTTTGAGGTTTAAGAGAAGAGAAAGTTCTTAGTGGATTTTAAAGAACACTGTTTGTATTATTTTTGATGTTCAGTTGCTAAGTAGTGTCCAATTCTTTGCGATATCATGTACTATAGCATGCCGGGATCGTCTGTCCTCTATTATCTCCTGGAGTTTGGTCAAATTCATGTCCATTGAGTCAGTGATCCTATCCAACCATCTCATCCTCTGTCATCCCCGTCTCTTTTGCTTTCAGTCTTTCCCGGCATCGGGGTCTTTTCCAATAAGTCGGCTCTTCTCATCAGGTGGCCAAAGTGTTGGAGCTTCCAAACAATACAGAAAGTATTGTTTGTGTAGAGAATGAAATTTTAAAAAATCTCTAATTTTAAGAGTAGTCCACAATGATAGAACACTAGCTTTCTAGTTAAATTTATCCAGGATAAAGCCTTCTGAGGAGGTTTTTCTCATCATTGTCAAAGACACTGCCTGGGGGAAAAGCTGGGGAGATGGAGGACAATTGGAGGAGGTGAATGATCTCATTTCCTGTTGTCTATAATGCCTGTGCTCTTAGAGCCAGGATTCAATACAATTTTAGTATTTAAAATCAAATTTGAAAAAACAGATTAGGATAAAAAAATTACTGTTCTTTTTTTTTCCCATAAAAGAAATCTATACCCAGATGTACTGATGCAGTGATATAAAAACTATTTCCTATTTATCCATTGTCCCTCCTGATTCCCTTGAGTAACAGGCCTGTTGCAAGATTAAGTGATTCTTCATTTAGTTTTGCAGTAGACAGTCAGAAGAAGGGCTCTATATTTCAGTTGCCTATCAAAAGCGCTGTTTTTTAGTTAGCCATTTTGTGCACTCAGAAAACTGAAGGTCAGAAGAATTATGGGAGTCTTTCTACATCTCTCAAGTAATTTAATAAATCATAAGCCAAGTTAAAAACAGAAATCAGATTTATCAACTTAAATTTTCAGTCTTATTCTTAGGGTTCTGCTGCCTTATTGTTTTTGTATAATGTTCCAGGCCAAATGATTTGTCATAAGGCACACCATCACTGAAATGCAAGCAGGAGAGGTCAAGCCTGCATTGTTATTATTGTTGTTTAGTCAGTAAGTTGTGTCCGACTCTTCCCAAACCCATGGACTGTAGCCCACCAGGCTCCTCTGTCCGTGGAGTTTCCTAGGCAAGAATGCTGGAGCAGGTTGCCATTTCCCACTCCAGGGGATCTTTCCCACCAGGACCGAACCTGAGTCTCCTACGTGGCAGGAGGATTGTTTACTCCTGAGGCCAGGGAAGCCCCACAAACCTGCATGTGACACCTTTATTTATCATTTTAGTCAGCATAACTGATATGGCAAGGTGTCTCATGGTGATTATAGAATTAGGAGCACCATTTTAGTTAAACTTGGTTTTGTAACAGGTTTGAAGATTGAGCATGGGTCAGGTAAAATGTTATATATTAGGAGTGAATGAAATAACAAAGGAAAAATGAAGTCCATCTCAGCGGAAAAAGGAGCTGGTGTGATTTTATTAAGTGCCACATCCCTCGAGGACAAAACAGCACCGTGTCTTAACCGGCTTCACGTTAGGAGAGCGTGTCTTCTGGATTTGCTGTCTCTCTTGAGACGTGTGGCCATGAAAACAGGAGGGTCCGGAGGTAATTCGTCAGGGCTGTGCCTGTCACTGCAAAATCCTGCAATCTCATTGCCAACAGTTGGCATTTCTTTTTTCTGTGTGCTCACCTTGATCCAAATTCTGTACAAACCAGTGGTCACTAATAAAAAAATAAATGTGTCTTCATCCCCAGGAGAAATATCATCCAGAACTCTAAATAAAACACTCAAATTGGGCTTCTTTTTACCAGGAGGCTATTGTACCCAAAAGTCAAAACCTTAAGTCAGTCATGTTACTTTTGGGGAAAGAAAACCAGCAGCACCCTGATCATTTAATACTTAGGAATCCCTTGTAATCTCTTGCATCTCCATCTATTCAGTTCCCCATTTAGGCCCAGCCACATGCAACTAGAAATTTTTATTACTGTTTTGATTAGTTGCATTTGCAGAAACACTTTCAT
>SJYV01039154.1:3898-30057 GCA_006410875.1 Neotragus pygmaeus | reverse complement strand
ATATATATAGTTTTTTTTTTTTTTGCCTTGCTTATACATGACTGGGTGGTTCAGTGGTAAAGAATGTGCCTGCAACGCAGGAGACTTGGGTTCGATCCCTGGGTCAGGAAGATACCCTAGAGGAGGGCATGGCAACCCACTCCAGGATTCTTGCCTGGAGAATCCCATGGACAGAGGCGCTTGGCGGGCTACATTCCAGGGGGTCGCAAAGAGTCAGGCACGCCTGAAGTGACTGAACACGTATGCACATACATGAGTGCTTATTCTGTATATTGTGACCAATAACTAATTTCCATTAGCTTTAACCAAAAGGTTATTGAGTGCCTGAGAGTACTATTCAAATTGTCCTTATATTTATTCAACCATCATAGACTTAATCGGTATGTTTTGAATGCATCATTTTTTTTGCCCTTCATACAGGTAAATTTTAGTACATTTTAATTCAAGTAATGTGCAGAAAAATAAGAGTAGGGTGACCCATATTTTTGGCATGATATGAGATGTTCAAACTCTCTTATCTAGTTGACTGATTTTTTTTTTTAATGCAGACAGAAATTTTAGGAGGAGAAGCACAGTCTCTCCCAAACTGTCAATGTGCATGGATTCCTGGAAGATGGATGCATTGCTTACATCTATGAAAATTAATTTCATAAAATATTAATTAAAATTAATTTTAATCTGACAGTATATTACACATTTATTTTTTTACTCTGTGTTTGCTATTAATTTTTATTGGAGGATAGTAGCTTTAAAATGTTGTATTAGTTTCTACTGTATGGCAAAGCAAATCTGTTTCATATATAGTATTAAACTAGTGTATATGTGTCCATGGTAACCTCCCAATTCCTTCCACCGCACCCTTTTGCCCTTGGTATCCATTTGTAGAGACATGTACGAACCTAGAGGGTGTGGTACAGAGCCAAGTTAGAAAGAAAAACAAGCTTTGCATATTAACATATATATATATATATATGTATGGAGTTGGTGATGAACAGGGAGGCCTGGCATGCTGCGATTCATGGGGTCGCAAAGAGTCGGACACGACTNGTGTGGTACAGAGCCAAGTTAGAAAGAAAAACAAGCTTTGCATATTAACATATATATATATATATATGTATGGAGTTGGTGATGAACAGGGAGGCCTGGCATGCTGCGATTCATGGGGTCGCAAAGAGTCGGACACGACTGAGCGACTGAACTGAACTGATATATATGGAATCTAGGAAAAATGGGACAGACGGTCTTATTTGCAAAGTAGAAATAGGGACACATGCTTAGATTCTATAAATTAAGAAACATGCCCCCGTTACATGTTTAATATACAATTTGATACATATGTAGTACATTCTAAATATGTCTCCCAATTCCTACACGACACTGAACCTTGACTTTCCATATGAAAAAGAGATCCCTGTTTCTGCCTTTGACCTACTGCTATGAATCCATGCTCATTTGCTCTATAAACACTTTCCAGTACCGATGACCACATACTGAAGCCTCCTTCAAATAGAAAAAATGGATGAAGAGTCAAGAGAATTTTCACGGGTTTATTTATTTTTTGCTTCATTGTCCACATGAATGAGTTTCCTTTTTCTCTTAGTGGTTTGTTGTTGGTTAAAACAATTTTTTTTCCCCAAACCTACCAGGGAACAATTTTTTTTTTTTGATGATATGGGGTGGGAGATGGGAAGGGGGTTCAGGATTGGAACTCATATACACCCGTGGTGGACGNAATGAGTTTCCTTTTTCTCTTAGTGGTTTGTTGTTGGTTAAAACAATTTTTTTTCCCCAAACCTACCAGGGAACAATTTTTTTTTTTTGATGATATGGGGTGGGAGATGGGAAGGGGGTTCAGGATTGGAACTCATATACACCCGTGGTGGACGCATGTCAATGTATGGCAAAACCAATACAGTATTGTAAAGTAAAATAAAGTAAAAATAAAAATTTTTTAAATAATAAGTAAAATTTCTTCTTGAAAAAAATAAAAGTTTCATCCCGGGGGCTTCCTGGCGGCTCAGTGGTAAAGAATCCGCCTGCCAGTGCAGGAGACTGGGGTTCAGGCCGTGATCCGGGAAGACCCCCGCGTGCCTTGGAATAGCTAAGCACGGCCACTACTGGTCCTGTGTTCTAGAGCCCACGTTCCATGACAAGAGCAGCCACCGCAAGCAGCAGCTCGCGAACCACACCTAGAGCAAAGTCTCTGCAGCGACGGAAGACCCAGGGCGGCCCCAGGTAAATAAAAGTGAGACAAATCCCTCCCATCTAGGAGGCTGTTTCCTTTAACTCTCGCTGTTTAACCTACTTTTGTGCTGATGCTGCTGCTGCTGAGGGCTTTGGCTGGCCCATCAGTCCCCAGTAACTTTGCAAAAATATGTGTTCGCCTTTACCTTGTGCCTTACCAAAGTTCCTTCATCAGTAACACTGAGAGAATTAAAAATTGTGCAACGCTAAAAACTTTTTTGATATACTTTTCCCCCTTCGCTGCTAAATTCTTTTTTGTTCAAAAGAGGGAGGAGATATACGTATGCATACCTCCCTCCGGAGCCTCCCGCCCACTCCCTTGATTCGATTTTAAATAGAAATGGCAGTTTTAAAAATAGGAAACCAACACAGAAATGATACTAAAACTTTTTTTTTTTTTTCAGAGCCATGCATCTTCATACTTTCGAGTATTAGTAAAAACCCCATTTGTCTCTCAGATACCACAAATACATATTTAAATTTCCCTTGAGAACCTCTCACTATTTTTTGTTTCCGTTTAATTAGATAGCAAGACATCACTGATTGCATGAATATCAAAGCTCTCTACAGTACACTTGGAAGACAATTTTTTAAAGTGAGGGTAACCCAGAAAGGCAAGGTGGGATAAGTCATTATGCTTTAAAGTGAAATCCACTAAAAAAACAAACAAACAAAATAAAAACCTGAATAACAAAAATTTCAATGACACCTGTGATTCAGCCACCAATATTTAACAACAATAACATTCCTTCCTGTTTCAAAGCAATGGATTTCAAACAGATAACCCATTCAGAGGGTTATGGAAGTGTGGGCTTTGAATTTAGCTCTTTGCTCCTGAAGCTGAGGGGTTCACAAGTTTCTTAAACTGTGGGCCAGCCTTCTGCCTACTCTTTCATATTTTACGTCTCTCTAGAGCGTTAGATGGATCCTTTTGGCCAAACCTTTGACGTGTAACGAGAATCGAGTACCACTTGTGACGAAACTCAGCAGCATCGCCGTGAAGGCTGTCTCTGTTTTCCTCCCATGAATCGACAGCATCTCCCTGAAAGCTCGGCTCATTTTCTTCCCCCATGAATTTCTGCACCCCTGGTCTCCACCACGAGGGCCCACCTCCGAGATGTTTCCCAAACACACGTAAGGAGATGATAACGGCCTTGCCCGATGCTTTGCAATAGAAACGCAAGGTAGTCAGTGTAACAGACTCTAACCCTGGGTAACCTGTCACACAAGGAAATGCCATAAAGTCCTTACCTTGTATCTCTCCTACATTCTCTTTCTTCAGGCCGGAGGTCACCTGGCAGACACCTGCTCACTCCTGCCAGGGGGTCTCTGCCCTGGCTGAACCCCAAGCCTGTATAAGCTTCCTCACTTACTCCTTTCAAATCTTCCTCATATCTTAAGTGTTCATTAAGCACCTACTGCATGCGCAATAGCCTAGCTGTAGTGAATAAAACTACAGGTCCCCTAAAGCTAGGTCCCCCCGATGGCTCAGCTGGTAAAGCATCTGTCCATCAATGTGGGAGACCTGGGTTCGATTCCTGGGTCGGTAAGATTCCCTGGAGAAGCAAATGGCAAGCCACTCCAGTACTCTTGCCTAGAAAATCCTATGGACGGAGGAGCCTGGTGCAGGTAGAAGGATGAAGGAGACACGATTTAGCCCATATTTACTAAAAGACCTCATTGCCATTAAGGCACAGCATCCCTGTAGTAAGGCGGGGACTACTTTGCAGCAGTTTCTTGATAATTATTGTTGGTTTCTCTCTCTCCTCCTCCCTGAGACAGTTTTATACTTCGGAAGCTGGCCGATAAGGAAAAATCTGTGGGCTTCTTTTATCACTTTTATAACTTAAAGATCTAATTTGCTATTGACTTTAGAGAAAGGCTCAGACCATTAACTCTCTGGCAATACGTTTGTAAACAATATTCTTTGCCAAGGAATTCCACAGGGCAAGCTCGACTCTTATTATGGACTGGTGTATCCCCTTTATGTTATGACCTTAGGATGCTAACTCATTTGTGCCCCTCAATTAAAATAGTGGTGATGACGAAGAAAGGCCAGTGCTCACAGGCTGGGTGGATGAGTATTAAATCAATTGTGTGTGTGTTAGTCACTGAGTCCTATCTGACTCTCTGTGACCCCATGGACCGCAGAGCACCAGGCTCCTCTGACCATGGGATTCTCCAGGCAAGAATAGTGGAGTGAGTCGCCATGCCCTTCTCCAGGGGGTCTTCCTGACCCAGGGATGGAATCGGGGTCTGTTGCACTGGAGGCAGATTCTTTACTGTCTGAACCACCAGGGAAGCCCTTTAATCAGTTGTTGGAAACTCTAAATGTTACAGAAAATGAATAATAATGCCTAAGAGCTCCATAAAGGTGCTCACAGAAATGAGTAAGAAGGAAGAAGAGAAAATGGAGACTATTTAAAGAAAAACGCTATTACTAAGGTGGAACAAAATTGCACTCTATGAAGGTGATATTTGAAACTTAAAATGTTACAATTTCAGGTGGCAACCCACTCCAGTACTCTTGCCTGGAAAATCCTACAGACAAAGAAGCCTGGTAGGCTGCAGTTCATGGGGTCGCAAAGAGTCAGACTCGACTAAGCGACTTCATTTTTTCTTTTCTTTCTTTAGGCGATTGTGGAGAGTTAGTATTATTAGAGCAATGACTAAATAATTTAGTAATTATCATCTATTTTGTGCTCTAACATGTCTTCATCTTATTCTTTATTTATAACTGTCCTGGAATAAAAAATACTGTACGATGTTATAGAAAGCGTGTTACAATGAAAGGTATTCAACTCTGTCCTTCATTTCCTTAAAAAGAATGCAGATTTACAAACAGCCCTTGATTTGATTCTGGGTTGAGTCAGCAAAGATTAAAATGTGTTTCAGAGGGGACTTCCCTTGTGATCCAGTGGTTAAAAGCCTACCTTCCAAGGCAGAGCATCCTGGGTTTGACCCCTGGTCTGAGAGTTAAGATCCCACTTGCCTGGAGGCCAAAAAGCTGAAACAGAAAACAAAAGCCGTCCAGTCACAAATTCTATCAAGCCTTTAGAAATGGTCCACATAAAAAGTATATTTTGGGAGATAATAAAAGAAATTCAATTGGGTATTCGATATTATGGAACTGTTCACAGTTATTGATTTTCATAAATAAAGCTAGAGCCGTATGTTGTTTTGAAAGGATATGGAAGTGTCTACCTATTAAAAAACCAAGTCCTGTTTGACATCCTTTTCCAAACAAATATAAGTAAAGCAGATATAACAAGATATGAAACATTGTTAAATACAGAAAAAGAATATTCAGTGTTTCTGACACATTGTGCTCTATGTTTCTCCATATTGGAGTGCTTTGAAAAAATTTTTAAATTATTTCAAGTAAACATATTCATCATTGAATATGCATTTAATGAAATGCAAAGCCACTTATTTATGCACATGTTACGTCTCTAAAACATGTCTTGTCTAAAATGTGGAGTAATGGTCGAAGACCCTTTACCAAATCAAGAGCGTTGGCTGTCCTAAACTACACTTTTACTCGTCCGCATGGGACACAACATCATGGGACCAGTGCATTCACACTTTCCCAGTCACATCTAAGCCTTTGATGCGAATGTCTCCCTTTGCATTTTTGAGAGGTTGGTACCAATGGTGTTGTTAGACAATACCAACTCTTCCAAGTAAGTAAGTGAAGGTGCTCGGTCTCTGCGACTCTTTGCGACCTCATGGACTGTAGCCCACCAGGCTCCTCTGTCTGTGGGATTCTCCTGGCAAGCATACTGGAGTGGATTGCCATTCCCTTCTCCAGCAGATCTTCCCAACCCAGAGATCGAACCCAGATCCCCTACGTTGCACACAGATGCTTTACCATGTGAGCCACCAGGGAACCATCCACCAGGGAACCATCCAACCATATTCTTGTAAATATGTCCTTTTAGTCCCAAATGAGCCCATTAGGGCCGACAAGGTAAAAGCCTTCACAAACTGGGAAAAGTGTTAGTCACTCAGCTGTGTCCAGCTCTTTGTGACCCCAGGGACTGTAGTCCACCAAGCTCCTCTGTCCATGGGATTCTCTAGGCAAGAATTCTGGAGTGGGTTGTCATTTCCTTCTCCAAGGGATCTTCCCGAGCCAGAGATTGAACCCCCATCTCTGGCGTTAGCAGGCAAGTTCTTTACTGAGCTAAAAGGGAAGCCCCCCAAACCATACATAAATCCTTCTCAGAGGGAAGCATATTTGTTCAGTAGAGATGCATTACTATGTCCAGAGGGTTGCACCTTCCAGAAACATAAATTGGCTCAAAATATGCTTATGTTTAAAGAATGCGCTATTCAGGGACTTCACTTGTAGTCCAGAGGTTAAGAAGTTCAGTTGCTGGTTGTGTCCTACTCTTTGCGACCCCAAGGAATGCAACACAGCAGGCTTCCCTGTCCATTACCAACTCCTGGAGCTTGCTCAAACTGATGTCCATCGAGTCACTGATGCCATCCAACCATCTCATCCTCTGTCGTCCCCTTCTCCTCCTGCCCCCCAATCTTTTCCAGCATCAGGGTCTTTTCCAATGAGTCAGTTCTGCACATCAGGAAGCCAAGTATTGGAGTTTCAGCTTCAGCATCAGTCCTTCCAATGAACACCCAGGACTGATCTCCTTTAGCATGGACTGGTTGGATCTCCTTGCAGTCCAAGGGACTCTCAAGAGTCTTCTCCAGCACCACAGTTCAAAAGCATCAATTCTTCTATGCTCAGCTTTCTTTATAGTCCAACTCTCACTTCCATGCACGAGTACTGGAAAAACCATAGTCTTGGCTAGATGGACCTTTGTCGGCAAAGTAATGTTTCTGCTTTTTAATATGCTGTCTAGGTTGGTCATAACTTTTCTTCCAAGGAGCAAGCGTCTTTTAATTTCACGGCTGCAGTCACCATCTGCCATGATCTTGGAGCCAAAGAAAATAAAGTCTATCAGTGTTTCCAGTGTTTCCCCATATATTTGCCATGATGGGTTAAGACTCAGCTTGCCGATTCAGGATTTGATCTCCGATCCAGGAAGATCCCATATGTCTGGGGCAAGTAAGCCCGCATGTCACAAATGCTGAGCCTGTGGCCTCCCAACTACTGCAGCTGACTGGGCTAAAGCCCGTGCTCCATTTCATGAGGAATCCACGCACTGCAACTAGAGAAAGCCCATGTGCAGTAGCAAAGACGCAGTGCCACCAAAAATAATTAATTAAAATAAAAAATTTAAACATGTGATTTGGGTTGCACACGCTACTGAATTTCTAGTACACGAAACAGTCGATTTCCTGGTGGCCCGATGGTAAAGAATCTGCCTGCGATGCAAAAGAGGCAGGTTTGATTCCTGGGTCAGGGAAGATCCCCTGGAGAAGGGAATGGCAGCCCCCTGCAGTGTTCTTGCCTGAGAATCCCATGGAAAGAGGAGCCTGGTGGACAGTCCATGGGGTCACAAAGAGTCAGACAGGATTGAGTGACAAACACCCTTAGTTCACTCCAACAGACCCATATCCTGGCTTACTAGGTGAAGAAGGAAACGTATCTTCTATCTAGTTTGCATCACATAGACTTTAAACGTGGACAAAATTCAGCAAAACCTAAGAATCAAAAGCAGCCTCCAGTTTTTCATGATGCCACAGACTATATCGACCCTTGTGATCATTGTTTTTATGGGAAAGCAATCTGCAGGATTCATAGCATATAAACACAATAAAATAAATAATTATGACATACCTAACTGCACATTCTAGATGCCCCAAGAGGATAAACTAAACTTATTCTGTTTATTCAAAGAGAAAAAGGGAAAGGGAAAGCCGCTCAGTTGTGCCTGATTCTTTGCGACCCCACGGACTACACAGTCCATGGAATTCTCCCTGCCAGAATACTGGAGTGGGTAGCCAATCCCTTCTCCAGGGGATCTTCCCAACCCAGGGATCGAACCCAGGTCTCCCACATTGCAGGTGGATTCTTTACCAGCTGAGCCACAAGCTGCTGCTGCTGCTAAGTCACTTCAGTCGTGTCGACTCTGTGTGACCCCACAGATGGCAGCCCACCAGACTCCCCTGTCCCTGGGATTCTCCAGGCAAGAACACTGGAGTGGGTTGCCGTTTCCTTCTCCAGTGCATGAAAGTGGAAAGTGAAAATTGAAAGGGAAGTCGCTCAGTCGTGTTCGACTCTTCGAGACCCCATGGACTGCAGCCNGTCCATCGAGTCACTGATGCCATCCAACCATCTCATCCTCTGTCGTCCCCTTCTCCTCCTGCCCCCCAATCTTTTCCAGCATCAGGGTCTTTTCCAATGAGTCAGTTCTGCACATCAGGAAGCCAAGTATTGGAGTTTCAGCTTCAGCATCAGTCCTTCCAATGAACACCCAGGACTGATCTCCTTTAGCATGGACTGGTTGGATCTCCTTGCAGTCCAAGGGACTCTCAAGAGTCTTCTCCAGCACCACAGTTCAAAAGCATCAATTCTTCTATGCTCAGCTTTCTTTATAGTCCAACTCTCACTTCCATGCACGAGTACTGGAAAAACCATAGTCTTGGCTAGATGGACCTTTGTCGGCAAAGTAATGTTTCTGCTTTTTAATATGCTGTCTAGGTTGGTCATAACTTTTCTTCCAAGGAGCAAGCGTCTTTTAATTTCACGGCTGCAGTCACCATCTGCCATGATCTTGGAGCCAAAGAAAATAAAGTCTATCAGTGTTTCCAGTGTTTCCCCATATATTTGCCATGATGGGTTAAGACTCAGCTTGCCGATTCAGGATTTGATCTCCGATCCAGGAAGATCCCATATGTCTGGGGCAAGTAAGCCCGCATGTCACAAATGCTGAGCCTGTGGCCTCCCAACTACTGCAGCTGACTGGGCTAAAGCCCGTGCTCCATTTCATGAGGAATCCACGCACTGCAACTAGAGAAAGCCCATGTGCAGTAGCAAAGACGCAGTGCCACCAAAAATAATTAATTAAAATAAAAAATTTAAACATGTGATTTGGGTTGCACACGCTACTGAATTTCTAGTACACGAAACAGTCGATTTCCTGGTGGCCCGATGGTAAAGAATCTGCCTGCGATGCAAAAGAGGCAGGTTTGATTCCTGGGTCAGGGAAGATCCCCTGGAGAAGGGAATGGCAGCCCCCTGCAGTGTTCTTGCCTGAGAATCCCATGGAAAGAGGAGCCTGGTGGACAGTCCATGGGGTCACAAAGAGTCAGACAGGATTGAGTGACAAACACCCTTAGTTCACTCCAACAGACCCATATCCTGGCTTACTAGGTGAAGAAGGAAACGTATCTTCTATCTAGTTTGCATCACATAGACTTTAAACGTGGACAAAATTCAGCAAAACCTAAGAATCAAAAGCAGCCTCCAGTTTTTCATGATGCCACAGACTATATCGACCCTTGTGATCATTGTTTTTATGGGAAAGCAATCTGCAGGATTCATAGCATATAAACACAATAAAATAAATAATTATGACATACCTAACTGCACATTCTAGATGCCCCAAGAGGATAAACTAAACTTATTCTGTTTATTCAAAGAGAAAAAGGGAAAGGGAAAGCCGCTCAGTTGTGCCTGATTCTTTGCGACCCCACGGACTACACAGTCCATGGAATTCTCCCTGCCAGAATACTGGAGTGGGTAGCCAATCCCTTCTCCAGGGGATCTTCCCAACCCAGGGATCGAACCCAGGTCTCCCACATTGCAGGTGGATTCTTNCCTGATTCTTTGCGACCCCACGGACTACACAGTCCATGGAATTCTCCCTGCCAGAATACTGGAGTGGGTAGCCAATCCCTTCTCCAGGGGATCTTCCCAACCCAGGGATCGAACCCAGGTCTCCCACATTGCAGGTGGATTCTTTACCAGCTGAGCCACAAGCTGCTGCTGCTGCTAAGTCACTTCAGTCGTGTCGACTCTGTGTGACCCCACAGATGGCAGCCCACCAGACTCCCCTGTCCCTGGGATTCTCCAGGCAAGAACACTGGAGTGGGTTGCCGTTTCCTTCTCCAGTGCATGAAAGTGGAAAGTGAAAATTGAAAGGGAAGTCGCTCAGTCGTGTTCGACTCTTCGAGACCCCATGGACTGCAGCCCACCAGGCTCCTCTGTCCATGGGATTTTCCAGGCAAGAGTGCTGGAGTGGGGTGCCATCGCCTTCTCCACAAGAGAAGCCATTTATTCAAAGTATAAAATTAATTTACAAGAGTCTGTGTTGCATTGTGATATGGAAGTGTTGACTGTAAACAATGGAAGGAAATAATGCCCTTAGTTTTGAGGAACTTTGATTCCAGTACAAAATTTTTTTCATTGAAGTTTTTGCAAAGAATTCTCTTAGGTGAAATGCTGTTTTTGGTGTGGAGAAACCACAGGTGTCTGACATAAAACAGATATGATTTTGACAAGCCAGGTTCATTTTAAAAGACTTTCAGGTCGTATTCCTTTTGGAAATGTTAAAAAAAAAAAAAGAAGAATTGCTTTTATGTTTTTTCTTTTTTAAAATTTATTTATTTAATTGGAGGCTAATTACTTTACAATATTGTAGTGGTTTTGGCCATACATTGACATGAACCAGCCATGGGTGTACACATGTTCCCCATCCTGAATCCCCCCCTCCCACATCCCTCTCCATCCCATCCCTCAGAATTACTTTTAAAGTAGATACGGAACATATATGGGACTTTCCATGTGTCTCAGCAGTATGCTTTCCATGCAGCTGATGTAGGAGACCAGGGAAGGAGCCTCAGGTTCAATCCTTGGGTCAAGAAGATCCCCTGGAGGAGGAAATGACAACCCACTCCAGAATTCTTTCCTGGAGAATCCCATGAACGGAGGAGCCTGCAGTCCATGGACTCTCAAGGGTCAGACACAACTTAGTGGCAAAACCATCACCACCACTTTCATGCTATCCAGTCCTCGCATTAATAAAATGGTCTCTCTTTTTAATAAAATCGTCTCGGTTTCTCTAACCCCTGCACCAGAGAGAGACGTCCAGGAATGCGGTCTCAACATTTTAAATTCATCTCTATACTCTCAAAGCATTCCATAGTCCCTGGCCCACCAGCGGCATCACTGAATTCATCCCTCCATCCTGAATTCAGAGAGAGGTTTAATCTTTCTAATGAGAGGTTTAAAAATAAATGTATGTCATTTGAATATATAAATATTTAGAGAATTAGATGAAATGATCAAATCCCTAATGAAGTTGCATGCATTTTAATTTAATAGGGAATAATACCTTCATTTAGAAGCACGACTTTATCTCCTCCTCACTTCGTGACAAACTTTTATGCACTTCCCCACACACTTCTGAAACTGTCTTCTTCAAAGCAACCGCAACCAAATGCAACTGTTCATAAACATCAAATTCATCTCCAACTAATGAATACTTGGAGTCAATCAGGTTTTGCAAACGCTGCATTGTTGCCACTGAAAATGTTCTTGTAAGGCACGAGTGCTGATTTTTATAATGTCATGAGTGTGTTTTTCCGTTCTATTTTCATCTACAGAATTCTTCATTCTACAAACAAAGCTTTCACTCTATGGTTTTTTAAATGGGTTTAACACATTTAAGTCTCTTGAATGTTTCCATGCTTTTAGAAAAAAAATAAATAATGTTAAAGTAGTTATTAACAGGCAACATACATGTATACTAATATATTCCTGTATATTATATAGTGTTTTTATACATGCATATTCCTATTTTATTATATATTAGTAGCAGGTGTATATTAATTATTAGGAATGACATATGTTCTTGCTCTTGTTCAAACTTGTCTGACTGTTTCGCGATTCCATGGGCTGTAGCCCACTAGGCTCTTCTGTCCATGGGATTCTCCAGGCAAGAATACTGGAGTGGGTGGCCATTCCCTTCTCCAGGAGAATCTTCCCGACCCAGGGATTGAACCCAGGTCTCCCACATTGCAGGCAGATTCTTAACCATCTGAGCATCAGGGAAGCCCAAGAATACTGGAGTGGGTAGCCTGCCCCTTCTCCAGCAGATCTTCCCGACCCAGGAATCGAACTGGGCTCTCCTGCACTGCAAGTGGATTCTTTACTAACTGAGCTATCAGGGAGACCATTTGTCCTATTATAAATATGTACATAGCATCTAAACCTCTGGACTGACCATCTCACAGGACAATTAATTACTCCTAGTGCCTGAAAGAAGTTGACAGCAGTGTCTCTCTCTCTCTTTTGAAGAAGCCACTGAAATGTAGGAAAAGGGAGATACTTTCAGACCTTCAGCTTCACGGTGTGGAAGACTCAGTGCCACGGATACAAGGCTTACTCCTGCAGAGTTTTGTGTCTAGACAACTGGAGATTGTCTCCTGAGGGCCTTGCTGCTCTGCGTCTGGAAAAAAGCCTGGGTCAACAATGCTGGGTTTTCTCTTCTCAAGGCTTCTGTAAGATCTAATCGTTTTTTCTCTATGTCATCACATAATCTCTCCGTGCTATAAGGGGAAGAAGATGCGAACACTGTGTATGTTAATATTAAAATACAGTCTACCCATTTGGAAGATGCCAGAAATGCCTTTGGATGGATGAAAGCAGAACGTGATCCAGTGTGGACTGTTCTGCTTATCTACCCTCCTCACGGCACGCCGAGGTGGTTTCAGACACATTTTTATAAACTGTGCATTGTATTTCTGTTCAAGCCATCTGAAGGCACTAAAAATAAAAGCAAGAAAGGTCTCCCATGTATCCCGGCTCGGTTAATCAACTATCTATGATTGGATGGCTTGCTGAGGATAAAGGTTACATCATTCGTGTCTAAAGGATTATTCACCACCATGTATATATCTGTTGTTATTCAGTTGCTCAGTCGTGTCCGACTCTGCGACCCCACGGACTGCAGCACGCCAGGCTTCCCTGCCCTTCACCATCTCCTGGAACTTGCTCAAACCCGTGTCCAGTGAGTCGGTGATGCCATCCAACCATCTCATCCTCTGTTGCCCCCTTCTCCTCCTGCCCTCAATCTTTCCCAAAATCACAGGCTTTACCGTATATACATATTTTTTGTTCTTTAATAAATGTCTACATGCTATCCGCTCCCTGGATTAATCATCTATTCAGGCAACTTACTTTGCTCTGTGGCTGGAGTACTGCCTTTCACTCTTTCCAACTGTTTTCTTTTTTAGAATTTATTTATTTGGCTGACCCGGATCTTTGCTGTCACAGGCGGGATCTTAATTCCCTGACCAGGCATTCTTCCCGGGCCCCTTGCATTGGGAGCAGGGAGTCTTAGCCACTGGACTTCCCGGTTCTTTTCTTTTTAGCTTTTTAACATTGTTTTTAACTTTTACTTTGCAAACGTTTAAAACTCATAAGGTCATGTGTCCCAAACAGGCTTTAAGTGAGGAAAAGAGTTAGGATTTTGCATGGACAAGAAGAAGGCTTAACTGGTGGGTCAGATGGTTTAAAAAAAAAAAATCAATAATGCATGCCAATGCAGGAGATCCGGGTTCAATCTCTGCGTCGAGAAGATCCCCTGGAGGAGGAAATGGCACTCCAGGACTCTTGCTTGGAGAATCCCCTATGAAAGAGGAGCCTGGTGAGCTACAGTCCATGGAGTCGCAAAGAGTCAGACATGACTGAGCGGCTAAACCACAGCAAGAATAACTAGATTAGCAAATGCAATTAAGTAGCTCCTATCAGAACTGCCAGCCTGGAAGAAAATATTCAGCTCAATGGTCTAGATTCTTATTTGCCTGCATTGTGTTGGATGTAACTTCAAACCCCATAGGTGGCATCACATTAGTTGCCGATATCTACTGGTCCCAAATGATGCTTCTTAATTAAGAAGGACAAAGATACATTTGAAATTATTGGAAAAGATCTTGTTGTTGGGGAAGATTAAGGGCAGGAGAAGAAAGGGATGACAGAGGATAAGATGCTTGGATGGCATCACCGACTCGATGGACATGAGTTTGAGCAAGCTCCAGGAGTTGGTGATGGACAGGGAGGCCTGGCATGCTGCAGTCCGTGGGGATTGCAAGAAGTCAGACAGAACTGAGTGACTAAACAACAAAAACAGGCTAATAACTTGTTTTAAATAATATTCAAGAGGACACAGCAAAAGCTTATTCCCAAGTAAATTCTATGTCTAAAGTAAAGTTGCTTAGTCATGTCCAGCTCTCCGTGACTCCATGGACTGTAACCCACCGGGCTTCTCCATTCATGGGGTTTTCCAGGCAAGAATACTGGAGTGGGGTGCCATTTCCTTCTCCAGGGGATCTTCCCCACCCAGGGATTGAACCCAGGTCTCCCACATTACAGGCAGATGCTTTACCCTCTGAGCCACCGGGGAAGCTCTATGTCCAGTCACTGTCTAATGTATTTTCACCACAAAGGCTGTCCCTTCCTTTTCATGACACATACACACCCATCGATGATGAAAAGAAATGACAAACTGCCCCCAAAAGAGCAATGTTTTGCCAAAGATACAATATCCATTTAAGGACAAATGTGTGAACGCCTTATGTAACATGATCACACTCGCTCCTCTTTGTCTTAAATCTGCAGCATTCTGAAAATACTTGACAAAGTAGGATGTCCTGTTGAGCCCCAAGTCTCTGTTTCCTTTCAGACTGAATAGTCTCCTTGGCCGCCTGCCACCCAGGAAAAGAGCCTGTGCTCACAGAGCAGAGGGAGATTACACGTCATCATGACACAAGCGCCTTTCGATAAATTATTCCTTTATTTGCCCCTTAAAGTTTATATTTAGGTAGCAAAATCAATCCCAGTACTTAGACGAGGGCTTCCCCACAGGCTCAGCTGTGTAGAACCCGCCTGCCCAAGCAGGAGAGGCAAGAGACGCAGGTTTGATCCCTGGGTCAGGAAGATCCCTTGCAGGAGGAAATGGCAGCCCACTCCAGTATTCCTGCCTGGAGAATCCCAGGGACAGAGGAGCCTGGTGGGCTACAGTCCATGGGGGCTGCAAAGAGTCAGACATGGCTGAGCATGCAACCATCATATAAATATGCGATGGTTTAGACTTGATTGACCCATGACACAACCGAGTTCTTATCTTCATGATGCTAGTGTCGATATAAAGACAAAAGGTACACACAGCAGGGGACTGAAAGCTAAACTGATGACTAAGATTTTTTTTTTTTTTTTTGCTCCATGTCTTAACGCAATGAAAGTGCCCACGTATAAAGCTCAGGGAAGTCTACTCAGGGCTCTGTGAGGACCTAAATGGGAAAAAAAGTCCAAAGAAGAGGGGATATATGTATGCACACATAGATGAGTTCTATACGCAGGAGGAGGAGGTGACAGAGGATGAGATGGCTGGATGGCATCACTGACTCAATGGACATGGGTTTGGATGGACTCCGGGAGTTGGTGATGGACAGGGAGGCCTGGCGTGCTGCAGTCCATGGGGTCGCAGAGTCGGACATGAGTTAGCAAGGAAACAATAGCGATGTGGCTGATTAACTCTGCTATACAGCAGAAATGAACGCCACACTGTAAGGCTGTGTTAGAACTATAAAAATAAAAATTAATGTAAAAATTTAAAATAAAATAAAATCCTCCAATAAGAACTAATTTAAAAAGAGACAGGGTGGGATGAATTGAGAGAGAGGCGCTGTCAGGCATACTTGACCGTGTGTAAAATAGACGGCGAGTGGGAAGCTACTCCACAGCATCAGGAGCTCAGCATGGGGCTCTGTGATGCCCTGGAGGGCTGGATGGGGGTGGGAGGGAGGCCCAGGAGGGAGGGGACCTATGTATACTTACAGCTGATTCACTTTGCTCTGCAGCAGAAATGAACACAGCATGGTAAAGCAAGTATACGCCAATAAAAAGTACTTAAAAAAAATGATCTATATCTGTAAGGGCTGCAGTTTAGCCAATGATTTCACCACAGCCTCTGATGGGGACAGAGCCTGTGAGAACTGCATCCAGGAATTTAACAACTTTGTGATTGAACAACAATAAATACAAGACAAAAATTGCATCCACAGATACCTACTAATAACACAGAAAAAAAAAAACCCTCTCTATTTTGTTGAACTATATTTTTAAAATCTAATGCTTCCCTTGGATAATAATCCAATGTCTAGAAGACAAAACTTTTCATCTTTAAGTTTTACTTTTCTTATAACCAGTGTGAGTAGAAACTTGTAACTCCTTTTCTTATAATCAGTGTGAGTTCAGTTCACTTCAGTGGCTCAGTCGTGTCTGACTCTTGGCAACCAATGGTCTGCAACACGCCAAGCCTCCCTGTCCATGACCAAATCCTAGAATTTACTCAAACTTATGCCCATTAAGTCAGTGATGCCATCTAACCATCTCATCCTCTATCATCCCCTTCTCATCCTGCTCTCAATCTTTCCCAGCATCAGGGTCTTTTCCAGTGAGTCACTTCTTCCCATCAGGTGGCCAAAGGATTGGAGTTTCAGCTTCAGCATCAGTCCTCCCAATGAATATTTAGGGCTGATCTCCTTAACGATTGACTGGTTTGATCTCTTTGCTGTCCGCAGGACTCTCAAGAGTCTTCTCCAGCACCACAGCTCAAGAGCATCAATTCTTTGGTGGTCCACTCTTTGAGCAAGCCTCATGGCAACATATCTGGACGAAGAAGGACCTTTGCTGATAACAGCATTGCCTACCGGGAAAATCTGGGCCAGTTGATCTTCTCAGGAAAAAAAAAAATGTTTCCCAAATGCAACCACACTTCAGTATTCCTTGTTGTCAAAACACACCGAAAATATCTCACACGTTGTCAGCCTGCCACTGCAGAGAAATGACACGTTTTGACAACCACCTATTTGTTGATTTAGGAATTTACATCGTGTGTGACAAGTACCCGGTAAGATACGAGGTCTTCCTGTTCCTTCTTTTCCACGTGAGTTAGTTTTCTGGCTCAAGTACTGATGCCACATGCTGGCTTAGTTCTCACGAGACGTCTTTGGCCGCATACAGAAAGCCACCAACGGACACTGGGTAAGGGGCAGGGTGTCTACCCACGTTTCTGTGGAAAACCGCATCCCAGCTGCAGAGAAGAGATGTGTAGACGTGGAGTCCACGGACATCATGCGTTTTGCTCATAAGCATTCTTTAGAATTTTATGAGGAATTTATAAAATTCTTTAGAATCTCTCAATTTAAAAAGTTAGAATGTATCAGTTCTTTAGAACTGACGATTTTATCATTGATAAGTGTAGACCATCCTGCTTGCCACAGAGTTAGGAAATTTCTCTCGAAAGCGCAAAGCAAACATGGCATAATTATTCACCTACGTGGGACCGAGAATGAGGCTACAGATAAAGCTGTTTGCAGGGCGGGAACAGAGATGCAGACGTAGAGAATGGACGGGTAGACACAGTGGGGGAAGGGGAAGGTGGGACAAATGGAGAGGATAGTACTGACATGTATGCATGGCCATGTGTGAAACAGACAGCTAGTGGGAAGCTGCTGTACGGCTCAGAGAGCTCAGCTCGATGCTCTGTGATGATCCAGAGGGCTGGCGTGCGGAAGGGAGGCAGGCTCAAGAGGGAGGGGCTATCCGTATCCTGATGACTGACTCACATCATTGTTAGAGCAGAAACTAACACAGCATCGTACAGGAAGGATACGGCAATTACAAAAAATAAAAGCCCCATTACATTCTCTAACAGCTTCCTCAAAAATAAAGCTGCTATTCTGATGTGAGGAGAAGGCGATGGCACCCCACTCCAGCACTCTTGCCTGGAAAATCCCATGGACGGAGGAGCCTGGTGGGCTGCAGTCCACGGGGTCACTGAGAGTTGGACACGACTGAGTGATTTCACTTTGACTTTTCACTTTCATGCATTGGAGAAGGAAATGGCAACCCACTCCAGTGTTCTTGCCTGGAGAATCCCAGGGATGGCAGAGCCTGGTGGGCTGCCGTCTGTGGGGTCGCACAGAGTCGGTCACGACTGAGGCGACTTAGCAGCAGCAGCAGCATTCTCATGTGAAATAAAAAGAAAATTTCCCTCTGCCAATCCTCATACAACGGTCTCACTTTTCTTAAAATGTGCCGTATCATTAAATGATACATGTAACATTTCTCCGGGTCATTAAAAAACCAAATTGCTCACACTTTGGATTTAAATATGACCCAACAAGACTTATTTGGGCTTCCCTTCTGGCTGATGGGAAGAGTTGACTCATTGGAAAAGACTCTGATGCTGGGAGGGATGGGGGGCAGGAGGAGAAGGGGACGACAGAGGATGAGATGGCTGGATGGCATCACCAACTTGATGGAGATGAGTTTGAGTAACGTCCAGGAGTTGGTGATGGACAGGGAGGCCTGGCGTGCTGCAGTCCATGGGGTCACAAAGAGTTGGACACGACTGAGTGACTGAACTGAGCTGAACTGTGGCTCAGCTGGTAAAGAATTGGCCTGCGATGTAGGACACCCTGATTCAATTCCTGAGTCGAGGAGATCCGCTGGAGAAAGGAAAGGCTACCCACTCCAGTATTCTTGGGCTTCCCTGGTGGCTCAGCTGGTAAAGAACCCACCTGCAATATTGGGAGACCTGGGTTTGACCCCTGGGTTGGGAAGATTCCGTGGAGAAGGGAAAGGCTACCCACTCCAGTATTCTGGCCTGGAGAATCCCATGGACTATATTGCGGAATCCGACACGACTGAGCAACTTTCCCTTCACTTTCAACAGGACAAATTTGCAATTATAAAATAAATAAGCCCTGGGAATATAAGGTTATAGCATGATGACTGAAAATTGTGTATTTTTGTTAAGAGAGTCATAGGTCTTAAAAGCTCTTACCACAAGGAAAAGACAGTGTAGCTGTAGGTAGTGATGGATGTTCACTAGGCTTACTGTTGTGATCGCGTCACAATGTATACAAACAGGGAATCATCACACCGTACACTGGAAATTATGTAGCCTTGCCAGGTGGCTCAGTGGTTAAAGAATCCCTCTGCCAGTGCAGAAGATGTGGGTTCAATTCCTAGTTTGGGGCGATCCCCTGGAGAAGGAAACGGCCAACCGACTCCAGTATTCTTGCCTGGAGAATCCCATGGACAGAGGAGCCTGGCAGGCTACAGTCCACTGGGTCACAATGAGTCTGACATGACTGAGTGTGCATATGTACACACACACAGCTGAAATTACTACAATGTTACATGTCAATTTTATGTGAATAAAAATACATAAAATTTTTTAAACCCAACTTATATATCTCTATTCATCTAGTTCATTATTAATTTGAAATGACCTAACAAGTTTATTGAGGCATGGTTATTTAGCTGATTAAAAATTCATCAAAGGGTTAAGGACTTATATTTTAGAAATTTTAGTACAGGAGGTAAATATGGCAAAGGAAAATCCAAATTCAAGGGGGGAATATATGACTTAGGAACATGAAATCGCTATAAACTATGAGCAATCATCATTGTTAACTAACAGTGAACACTTTGTAATCAATACTTGGTTTGAAAGAGGATGTAAGGATGTGAAAAAGAGTGGAAATGGAAATGAGTCAAACGAACAATAATTCAAAAAATAATTCAAAAAAATGAATTATTTTTTTGAATGAAATGCCTTTTGAAGGAAGATTGGAGATGTCTCCTTGATTTCCTTCCTTTATAAAAAGCTTCACTCTTTCATTTGTGATAATTAATCACCAATGTTTATTACCTCCGATCCCCACTCCACTTTCCACCGCCTTTTTGAAGTTTTTTTCACATTTGCAAATGAATCCTTCTTGTTGGGACTTGGAATGAAGATCAGTAGTTCAGACACTTCTTATACAGTCTTTGAAAACGGACAGAACAAAGTTTTACTAGTAACAGTTCAAAAACTTCATTATGTTCTCTCTTAAGCCAACATCCCAATCATATTTCTCACTTTTATGTCAACATCTAAGTATTGCAAAGGAACTCACAATGAAACGCAGCAAAGATTCAACATGTTTTATTCAGTGAAAGCAAGACTGAGACGGTTCAAGGAAAAGCTCATTAAAAGTTCACGGGTAATGCCTAGTTGTGGCATGTAGGATTGAACTAGTTCCTTGACTAGGGATCGAACCTGTCCCCCTGCAGCCTGGAGACTTAGCCACTGGACTCCCAACTATGAAAGTGAAAACAGCAACTCTCCATCATTGAGGAAGACCTGGTCAGAATAACATTAGACTCAAGTTTAGAATAAGGGATGTAACTGGCTCGATAGGTTTCAAAGAATCCTAGACCAATCCCATCAGAGAATCATCAGTTCTGAGACATCCACTTATGGCAAAAAATAAAAGAGTCTCCAGAAAGTGGGCATAAAGGGAGCCTACCTCAATAATCGGTGTGATACAACAAATTACAGAGTAAAAACCACAGGACCATCTCAGTAGATGCAGAAAAAGCATTTGACAAAATCCAGTGCCCAGTGATGACAAACATTCTGCAGAAAGTGGGCACTGAGGTGATATTCCACAACATAATAAAGGTCACATATGACAAAACCACAGCTAACATCATATTCAAGGGTAGAAAGGTGACGGCGTTTCCTCTAAGATCAGAAACAAGACAAGGATGCCCACTGTTACTCAAAATCGTTTTGGAAGTCCTAGACACAGCCTTGGTTAAAATAAAAAGCACTCAAATTTAAAAGTAAGAAGTAAAATTGTCCCTGTTTGAGATGACATGATATCGTGCATGGGAAATACTGAAGATGCTGCCGTAAAACTATTGTAAGTGTGAAAATTGCTCAATTGTGTCTGTCTCTTTGCGACCTTATGGACTATACACTCCTTGGGGTTCTCCAGACCAGAATACTGGAGTGGGTAGCCTTTCCCTTCTCCAGAGAATCTTCCCAACCCAGGGATCGAACCCAGGTCTCCTGCATTGCAGGCAGATTCTTTACCAGCTGAGCCAACAGTGAAGCCAAAGAATACTGGGGTGGGTAGCCTTTCCCTTCTCCAGGGTATCTTCCCAACCCAGGGATCGAACCCAGGTCTCTGGCATTGCAGGCAGATTCTTTACCAGCTGAACCACAAGGGAGGCCCATCAATGAAGCTGGTAAAGCTCCAGTTTATGAAATTAATATGCACAGAAGTCTATTGAATTTTCTATACAGTAATAACAGAAAGAGAAATTATGGAAACAATCCCACTTACCGTTCCATCAAGAAGAATAAAACTTTCCTAAGGAGGAAAGTTATGACCAACCTACATAGCATATTCAAAAGCAGAGACATTACTTTGCCAACAAAGGTCTGTCTAGTCAAGACTATGGTTTTTCCAGGGGTCATGTGTGGATGTGAGAGTTGGATTGTGAAGAAAGCTGAGCACCGAAGAATTGATGCTTTTGAACTGTGGTGTTGGAGAAGACTCTTGAGAGTCCCTTGGACTGCAAGGAGATCCAACCAGTTTATTCTGAAGGAAATCAGCCCTGGGATTTCTTTGGAAGGAATGATGCTAAAGCTGAAACTCCAGTACTTTGGCCACCTGATGGGAAGAGTTGACTCATTGGAAAAGACCCTGATGCTGGGAGGGATTGGGGGCAGGAGGAGAAGGAGATGACAGAGGATGAGATGGCTGGATGGCATCACTGACTCGATGGACGTGAGTCTGAGTGAACTCCGGGAGATGGTGATGGACAGGGAGGCCTGGCGTGCTGTGATTCATGGGGTCGCAAAGAGTCAGATACGACTGAGCGACTGGACTGAACTGAAGGAGGTAATAACAGACGTGTACTGGGAAAACTATACAACTCTGCAGAAAGCCAAGACCACACAAACATTTCAATCATACTTGTTCGAATCTTCAAGTATTGAATCATGGCTGCCTGAAGATAGCTTCTTTTTCTCGTTTCAGGTGAGTTAAAATCATAGGCTTTTCAACTGGGACCTAAACGAGAGAAGGTGGAGTGAAGTCGCTCAGTCGTGTCTAACTATTTGCGACCCCATGAATTGCAGCATGCTATGCCTCCCTGTCCATCACCAACTCCCAGAGTTCACTCATGTCCAACGAGTCGGTGATGCCATCCAGCCATCTCATTCTCTGTCGTCCCCTTCTCCTCCTGCCCTCAATCCCTCCCAGTATCATAGTCTGTTCCAATGAGTCAACTGTTTGCATGAGGTGGCCAAAGTACTGGAGTTTCAGCTTTAGCATCATTCCTTCCAAAGAACATCCAGGGCTGATCTCCTTTAGAATGGGCCAAGATATGCTAAATTGTAATATAAATTGATATACTTGGGCTTCCCTGATGCCTTAGCTGGTAAAGAATATCCTTGCAATGCAGGAGACCCCGGTTCGATTCCTGGGTTGGGAAGATCCCCTGGAGAAGGGAAAGGCTACCCACTCCAGTATTCTGTCCTGGAGAATAGTCCATGGGATCACAAAGGGTCGGACACAACTGAGCAACTTTCACTTTCACTGATATAGTTGAGAAAGGCATTTCTAAACTGCACAAACATTATATATACATGAGTATATTTATATATATGTGAATATATATAGATGAATATTACATACATGTACATATCCATATATACAACAGTAGGTACATAAGATACCTATATTGTATATGAAATATATATATATATGTATATATATGTGTACACAGATACTTATATTATATTGCATTATTAGGATCCCTAGCTGTAACCCACAAGAGTTTACTGATTCCAGGACAGAAAGATAAAGGTAAGGAAGAAAGTAAAAATATATACATTACAGATGGAGGCTAAACATCACCATTACTGAAGATAAAAGCCAGGTTGTATTGTTCTTACTAAGAATGCACACATAACACTGTGCATACATGTGTGTATGTAATATGTATATATTTGTAATAAATGTGCAGAACAGAATTAAGGGTACAAATATATACCTATTTACATAATACACTGTATCAAAGTACGATTGGGAGATGTGATTTTCCCTGTTGTTAAAGCATGGAATTAAAAGGCAGCTCCTTAAATGTGCTACAAGTTGTTACAGGAATTGCCAAGAATGCAGAAAAACCTTGCTTCTGGGCAGGAAGCAAAATCTTGCTTCTGAAACACAGAATCTGTGCAAAAGAGCCCTGAATGCCCCCCCACCCCCAAACCCCAGATATAGTTCAAGCACCTTTAGCATAAAAATCCTACACAGGAAACTCTTACAATAAACAGTGTAATCAATTCATCCCACCTTCCACTTCTCCCTTGGTGTCTGCACACTTGTGGGTTACGTCTCTTTCTCTGCTTCTGCTTTGCAAATAGGCTCATCTGGATAGCTCAGAGAACTCAGTGTTCCCTGGTGATCTAAATGGGAAGGAAATCCAGAAAAGAGGGGACCTATGCCCACATATAGCTGATTCACTTTTCTGTGCAGCAGAAACCAACACAATATTGTAAAGCAACTTGTTTCTTTTTTAAGATGTATGTTTCCAGAGACATCAACATAAACAATAAGCACGTGAAAATAAATTTAAAAAGATAAAGAGTGTATACCAGAAGGATGTCAGAAGTGACAATCGGCCCTCAAGACTGATGCTGTGTTCCCACACAGAGTCGAGGTGAATCCTAAAGGCGTGAATGAATACACTACGCGTTAAAATGCAAAGTCTGGATCATGGGATAAAAAGCAATAATCCTGCACTGTCTTATTTCTTCAATGTTTTCATCCACCTTGGGCAAGCGCTTCAGATATGTTCCTACTTTGTCTCCGTACCAGGCAAAACGATGCAAAATTTATGGAGGACAGTGAGAAAGGACATTTAGGGTCATTCGTGCGGACAAGAGACAAACACTGAAATTTTCCCCAGGGCCTTCCCTCCAACTGAAGACTGTAGATTTAAGGGTCTTAAATCAAAGACAAGGCCCTTTCTTGTCTTCACTCACAAGAAATGTACAAGTCATCGCAATGGGCTGCAGGTCACAATGGTAAGTGGTGGCTTTTAAATTGTATGTTTGCTACAAGCTGGTATACTTAACATGGACTTTTAAATGGTCCTTATTTAACCAGCAAGGATCTGCTGTCCAGCACAGGGAACTCTGCTCAATACTCTGTAATAACCTTATGGTTTCCAGGGGGAAGGATAGGGGAAGGGATACTCAGGGAGTCTGGGATGGAGATGGACACACCGCTGTATTTAACATGAAGAACCAGCAAGGACCTGCTGCCCGGCACAGGGAACACTGCTCCATGTCATGTGCAGCCTGGATGGGAGGGGAGTTTGGGGGAGGACGGATACATGCATATGGATGGCTGAGTCCCTTCACTGTCCCCCTGAAACCAAGACAACATTGTTAACTGGCTATAGCTCAATACAAAATACAAAGTTTTAGAAAAAGACAGAACAGGTATCTTGAGACATCCCCAGGGTCAGGTATCCAGAGGTGCCTGTATGCATGCTAAGTTGACAAAATCATGTCTGACTGAATGGGTATTTTTACCAAGATAGATGGGAATCTTTCGCATAGCCCTTCAAAAGCATACTAGGCAAACAAACAAATGTATTGGCTTGCAAAATAGTAAATAGCTCAAAAATGTGTGTGCTCAGTCAGTAAGTCACGTCCTACTCTTTGCAAACTCATGGACTGTAGCTTACCAGGCTCCTCTGTCCATGGGATTCTCCAGGCAAGAATACTGAAGTGGGTTGCCATGCCCTTCTCCAGAGGATCTTCCTGAGCCAGGCATCAGACCTGTGTCTCCTGAATTGCAGGCGGATTTTTTTTTTTAAGTCACTAAGTCACTGCCGAAGCCCAAAGTGTGTGATAAAAGCACCTTACTTATACACCCAATGTAAGATTCTCAGAATGACACTGAATTATTTTTGAATTATTTTTAAGACATAGAAGCCACAGAATATTCTGATGATGTGGTGATGGTTGAGTCCCAAAGTCCTGTCTGACTCTTTGCAATCTCATGGACTGTAGCCCGCCAGGCTCCTCTGTCCATGGGATTCTCCAGGCAAGAAGACTGGGGTGGGTTATCATGTCCTTCTCCAGGGGATCTTCCCAACCCAGGGATGGAACCCAAATCTCCTGCATCATTGCAGGCGGATCCTTCAACACTGAGCTGCCAGGGAAGCCCAATTCTGATGATACGTGGCCTCATCAGGGAAGTTGGGTTTTACATGGGCTGGTTTCTGTGAGACCTAAAGCCGTTAAAATTTAGTAACTGATCTTACAAGTAGAGAACATTGTGCATTAATAGACTTCTGCAGGCTTTTCATCTCAGCTCTGTCAGTTGGAAACAGCTGGTGTAGCAGCTGGCCGACTAGGACACATGAGACCGTGGAAAACAGCAACTCAATTTTTTTCCAAAATAAAATAAATAGTCGTCGATGTGACAGATCCCAGCTACTGTGGTGTAGAGAAACCGCTTGCAATGATTAACCAGGTGTGCTATGCTGTGGGCTTCCCAGGTGGCGCTAGTGATAAAGAACCCACCTGCCAATGCAGGAGATGTAAGAGACATGGGGTTCGATTCCTGGGACGGCAGGGCAACGCAACCCACTCCAATCTACTTGCCTGGAGAACCCCATGGCCAGAGGAGCCTGGCAGGCTGCAGTCCTTGGGTCTCTGGATTTTTTTTTCTTCCCATCTAGTACACTGTTACTATCACTGGAAACTGAGTGTATAGAGGGTGAATATTTAAATACAACAACATTTAGGCAATGGTGTGGTTTTCATCTAAAGCAAGGAGTTCCTCCACTTATAGAAAAGGAGTCTATTTGATGAGCTTGGGCTTCCCCTTCATGGCTCAGACCATAAAGAATCTGCCTGCCGATGCAGGAGACCCGGGTTCAATCCATGGGTCGGGAAGATTTTCTGGAGTCGAAATGGCGACTCAGCCTAGCATTCTTAGCTGGAGAATTCTATGGGCAGAGGAGCCTGGTGACGATACAGTCTGGGGTCACAAAGAGTCACACATGACTGAGCAACTAACACTTCCACTCTGAAAGGTAATTCTCTCTGGTCCTTGCATTAAAAAAAAAA
>SJYV01039146.1:0-14551 GCA_006410875.1 Neotragus pygmaeus | reverse complement strand
ACTGCAGCCCACCAGGCTCCTCCGTCCATGGGATTTTCCAGGCAAGAGTACTGGAGTGGGGTGCCACCGTCTTCTCTGAAACATAATATATATGCTTTTAATTGGAGTCAAATATCCATAAGAGATAAGGAAAGCGCTAAATCGAGTCCAACTCTTGCCATCCCATGAAAAGTAGCTTGCCAGGCTCCTCTGTCCATGGGATTCTCCATAACAGAATCTCTGCGATTTTAACCATCTTAAAGGTAGACGTCAGTGGTATGAACACACATCCAATGTTGTACTGACATCGGCCCTACAGCTACCACTTGTAGGACTTTTCGATCACCCTGAACACAAACTCCATATGTTATATATATTAGACTTCTATATGTGTATATAATGACATTATCTGTACCTTCATTCTATTCAGATATAGAAATAAGATGTGTAAGTGAGCGTATATGAGTATCTGTACATATGTACCAGCATACGTGTACATACATTGATTTATTTCATTGAACCACTTGTTAACTCATGGACAGGTTTTTGTTGTTGAGCTCCTGAGTTGTGTCCGAGCTTTGTAACCCCACGGACTTGAGCCCACCAAGCTTTTCCAGCTAGGGATCGCACAGGCAAGAAGTTGGGAGTGTGTTGCCACGAGCACAATGCAAGGATAATAAATTACTCTTTCTTCGCTCAAAGACATAATTAGGGTTCTTAGTGCCTTGCTAATAAAAACTGGTCATAGCTCGATGTGAAGAGAAACTTTTTAAATGCACTTCCAGCACTTATAATCCTGCTACGTCCTCCTATCACGATTTATCTGAAAATATACAAAGAATGTTTATAAGTGTCTTTAGAGTAAACTGAGTTTCCCTCGTGGCTCAGGTGGGAAAGAATCTGCGTGCAATGCAGGAGACCCAAGTTAGATCACTGCGTCGAGAAAGTCCCCTGGAGGAGGGAACGATAACCCACTCCAGTACTCTTGCCTGGGAAATCCCATGGGCAGAGGAGCCTGCTGGGCTACAGTCCACGGGGTCGCAAAGAGTTGGACACGACTAAGCGACTTCACTTTCACCTTCTCTTTCTCCTTAAGGTACATTGCTAAAGAGTGTGGCTTCAAGCACTTCATTCTCTCCGGAGAGCCAGATGATTCTAAGTCTGTGACTTTCTCCCTGGGGAATTCTATTCCGTGATGCCAAGGGTCTCACTGCAAAATTGTGACACCATGCTTTCCTGCTAGAGCACAGAGAGGAAGGGATGGGAAAAGAGCGTGGAAGGCAGGGAGCGCTCGGGGCGGGCCCCGAGAGGAAATTTGCAGAACACTGCTAACGGAGGAAGGGAACATGCAGAAATAATTCATGAAAACGCATGAGAACTCACACTTTTTAAACTTCTAATTTTGTATTCGGGGTATAGATGGTCAACAATGTTCTAATTGCTTAAGGTGGATCGCTTGAGGGACTCAGCCACACATACACATGTATCCATACGCCCCCAAACTCCCCTCCCATCCAGGCTGCCACATGACACTGGGCAGAGTTCCCTGTGCTGTCCAGCAGGTCCTTGCTGGTTCTCCATGTTAAATACACCAGTGTGTCCATGTCCATCCCAGACTCCCTGACTATCCCTTCCCCCATCCTCCCCAAAGGAAACATAAGTCTGTTCTCTAAGTCTGTAAGTCTGTTTCCATCTTGTAAGTTCATGTGAATCATTTTTTTTTAGATTCCACAAATGTGTAAATATGGACATGGACGACTGCCAAAATATTTACAATAGCAATACTGTGAAAATCCTGACCACTGGAATGGAGGAGACGTGTGCACCCATGAATACACACACACAGAGACTCACACCATCTCCATAACTCCCAATGGGCTGACTTAAGAAGGGGCTCTTGGCTAAAAGAAGGTCAGAATATCCATATGTCATCAAGTCAATTGGCTACATTACTATATTGATAGAACATCCTTTTCTGGTACTGTGTGTGCCCCAAATACGAATTTAAAAACCTTTAACATATGCATTTTAAATAAAAACCTTTATATAAAATTTAAGAAAACAAATTTAAAAACCTTACATTGTAAAATAAGCTTTCTCTTCCGACCATGCAGAATTATCTTATGCTTGCTCTGTTTCCGCATTTCTGTCTCCTCAGTATCTACCTCGGTTAGTAAGTTTTCCTCTTTCCTGTGTGTTTTCCTAATTATGATTCTCAGTCAGAACGATGGGTCTGATAAGGAAGCCCTGTGGTGCCTTAAGTACCCAGTGATGTTCCAAAATTAAAATAACGCAAGGGGAAAAAAAAAAAGTCAGTGAGACACATCTGAAATAGTTGGATTGATTTAGAAACGCAAAGCATATAGCATGTGCTATGTTGGCCAGCTCTCCTATTTTTAAATGCCTGGAGGCTCCTTCTCCTTGGATGCTAATTTTTTTAAAGCTTGCCTGGACACCTGCATTGGCTGCTCAGGTAAGACAGCTCTGAGAGACAGATGGAGGAGAATAGGCAAGCATGTTTGGAAAAATCCAGAATGTCACCCCATCATTTTCCCTACCTTGGCTGAACCATCTAGGGGGCGCCGAGACTACGCTGTTGCAGGAAGAAACACACCAAAATAGAGTGTTACTCATACACCTCTTCTCTTCCAGGCTGCATTTCGCGTAAGGGAAAAACACCACTTATGTCTAACACTCATTCAAATAGCGGTGCTGGAAAAGACTCTCAACAGTCCCTTGTTGGAATGCAAGGAGATCCAACCAGTCCATCCTAAAGAACATCAACCCTGAATACTCATTAGAAGGACTGATGCTGATGCTCCAGTATTTTGTCCACCTGATGCTAAGAGGCGACTCACTGGAAAAGACGTTGGTGCTGGGAAAGATTGAGGGCAGGAGGAGAAGGGGACGACAGAGGATGAGACGGTTAGATGGCAACACCAACTCAATGGATATGAGTTTGAGCAAATTCCAGCAGTGAAGGACAGGGAAGCCTGGCGTGCTACAGTCCACGGAGTCGCAAAGAGTCAGACACGACTAAGTAACTCAACAGCAGCAGCAAAAAATACTCCTTTGTAGAAAATGAAGCTGTACTTTTCAGGGATTCGATCAGCATCTGTAACATTCTTTTAAATTTACTCGACGCTCTTATAAAAGGGGTGAGATTTAAAAGTCACTTCCATAACTTATAACCACGTTTTTTAAAATTAAAATGTCTATTTAAGGCTAATCCTTAATTGAGCTGCAATTTAAGAGAGGATCTTTTAAGGGGTAAAGAGATGAGCCAAACCCTTTCTCAGAGCTCATCTAGGATTCACGGTCTTGTAAGAAGCTAATTTCTGTTGCCTTTAGGACAATGGCTTGATAGCTATTGTGCTGTGAAAAAAAAATGGGAGGAAATGGTAGAATCACATCTGTGGGGCAAGTGGGTATTGTGGAATATTTCCATCAGTGTTCACAGTGGCGCTGCTCGGCTCTATTTTCAAGGAAATAACGGCTTCTTTTGTACAGGTGAGCAAAATGCGATCTACGGTCAGAAATCATTTTAAAGTACCTTCCTTCCACAGGCTCCACTATGATCTATTCTAGTCCTGGAGAAGTTGATAAAATGTGATGACTAAATCTCTCAATCAACAAGGCACGCTCTTGTGTGCCATGTCTAAGACAGCACAAGGCAACGGAAATCTCAGAGATCCAAAGATGAAATGTTGGTCTGGAGGTTATGCTAACCTCCAGTTTCATTAATTTCTATACAGATTGACTCCATGGACTTGAGCGTGGCTAAACTCTGAGAGTTGGTGATGGACAGGGAGGCCTGGTGTGCTCCGGTCCATGAGATCGCAAAGAGCTGGATACGACTGAGTGACTGAAATGAACAGAGCACATTATGCAAAATGCTAGGCCGGATGAATCACAAGGAATCAAGATTGCTGGGAGAAATTAACATCAGATATGCAGATGATACCACTCTAAGGGCAGAAAGTGAAGAGGACCTAAAGAGCCTCTTGGGGAAGGTGAAAGAGGAGAGTGAAAAACCTGGCCTAAAAGTCAACATTCAAAAAATGAAGATCATGGCCTCTGGTTCCATCACTTAAGGGCAAATAGGGAAAAAGTGGAAACACTGACAGATTTTATTTTCTTGGGCTCCAAATTCACTGTGGACAGTGACTGCAGCCATGAAATTAAGATGCCTGCTTCTTGGAAGAAAAGCTATGACAAAGCTCAACAGCATATTAAAAAGCAGAGACATCACTTTGCTGACAAAGGGCCATCTAGTCAACGCTACGGTTTTCCCAGCAGTCACATATGGACATGAGAGCTGGACCATAAAGAAGGCTTAGTGCCGAAGAATTAATGCTTCTGAACCGTGGTATTGGAGGAGATTCTTGAGAGTCCCTGGAACTGCAAGGAGATCTAACCAGTCAATCCTAAAGGAAATTAGTCCCGAACGGAAGGACTGATGCTGAAGCTGAAACTTCGATACTTTGGCCACCTGATGCAAAGAGCCGACTCACTGGAGAAGACCCTGATGCTGGCTGAGATTGAAGGCAGGAGGAGAAGGAGATGACAGAGGATGAGATGGTTGGATGGCATCATCTTGGACATGAATTTGAGCAAACTTGGGGAGATGGTGAAGGACAGGCGTGCTTCAGTCCATGGGGTCAGAAAGAGTTGGACACGACTGAGTGACTGAACAACAAGAGGTGAAGAAAGACCACTTCTCATCTAAAGATGTATTTCCGATTACAACAAATGTATGGGAAATAACCCAACTGTGAACCCAAACCAGCAAATGAATTTAAGGGACAATAAATACAACAAAAGTTGTGTAGGTCAGTTAGCTGGCCTTATAGAGCTGTCTCAGGCTGCAGAAGGACCATGAATAAGACACTGGAGGAGATCCAACCAGTCCATTCTGAAGGAGATCAGCCCTGGGATTTCTTTGGAGGGAAGCATGCTAAAGCGNTGGACATGAGAGCTGGACCATAAAGAAGGCTTAGTGCCGAAGAATTAATGCTTCTGAACCGTGGTATTGGAGGAGATTCTTGAGAGTCCCTGGAACTGCAAGGAGATCTAACCAGTCAATCCTAAAGGAAATTAGTCCCGAACGGAAGGACTGATGCTGAAGCTGAAACTTCGATACTTTGGCCACCTGATGCAAAGAGCCGACTCACTGGAGAAGACCCTGATGCTGGCTGAGATTGAAGGCAGGAGGAGAAGGAGATGACAGAGGATGAGATGGTTGGATGGCATCATCTTGGACATGAATTTGAGCAAACTTGGGGAGATGGTGAAGGACAGGCGTGCTTCAGTCCATGGGGTCAGAAAGAGTTGGACACGACTGAGTGACTGAACAACAAGAGGTGAAGAAAGACCACTTCTCATCTAAAGATGTATTTCCGATTACAACAAATGTATGGGAAATAACCCAACTGTGAACCCAAACCAGCAAATGAATTTAAGGGACAATAAATACAACAAAAGTTGTGTAGGTCAGTTAGCTGGCCTTATAGAGCTGTCTCAGGCTGCAGAAGGACCATGAATAAGACACTGGAGGAGATCCAACCAGTCCATTCTGAAGGAGATCAGCCCTGGGATTTCTTTGGAGGGAAGCATGCTAAAGCGGAAACTCCAGTACTTTGGCCACCTGATGCGAAGAGCTGACTCATTGGAAAAGACTCTGATGCTGGGAGGGATTGTGGGCAGGAGGAGAAGGGGATGACAGAGGATGAGATGGCTGGATGGCATCACGAACTCAATGGACGTGAATGTCAGCAAAGAGCCAAGCATGACTTAGTGACTCAACACATGCCCATCCCAAACTTCCCAACTATCCCTTCCTCCCATCCTTCCTCAGAGTAACCATAAGTTTGTTCTCTAACTGTGAGTCGCTTCTGTTAAGCTCATCTGTTTCATTTCTTTATAGATTCCACATAGAAGAGGTGTCATTTATTTCTCCTTCTCTGTCTGACAGCCTTCATTCAATATGACAATATCCAGGTCCATCCTTGTTTCAGCAAATGACATTCCTTCACTCTTTTTAATGGCTGAGTCGGATTCCACTGTATATATGTTCTATGATGTGATTTGCTACAATACTGCTTCTATTTTATGTGTTATTGTTGTTTTTTTTGCCCGTAAAGCATATGGGATTGAACCCAAATCCCCTGCGAAGCCTTCACCACTGGACTCACACGGAAGAACCAGATTAGTTTTTTTTTTTCCCCTTTTTTTTTTTCAATTTGAAATGTGAGCTATTTGAAGCAACTAAGTGCTAAGTCTTTGTTATAACAGCCCTAGGAAATGGATGCAGGGAGATGTGGGCAGAGTTGATCGCAAGCATGACCTTGACGTTGCAAAGGGATGGGGCTGGGAGATACAAAGGTAGGAACACTCAGAAATGTATCTTTGTGGAATCTGAGACTCTCAGTACCCACTGGGTGGGGAATTCTCCTTCTGAGTTAGAGTATTTAAACACACAGAGCTACCAAGTCCTACTTGATTGGCACACCTTCCGAATAAAATACCCACCCTGATTAAGAAATTACAGGAGGACTTCCCTGTCCCAGTGACACAGTGGAGAAAAATCCGTCTGCCAGTGCCGGGGACAGGGGTCCATGCCTGTTCTGGGAAGATTCCACATGCCAAGGAGCAATGAGGCCCTTGAGTCCTGACTACTGAAGTCCGTGCCCTAGGGCCCGCCTGCCACAACCCACGAGCCACGTGTCCCAACTACTAAAGCTGGGCACCCGAGAGGCAGCAAGATGCAGCTACCGACACCTGCGGCGTGCCCTAGGGCCCGTGCTCTGCAACCACAGAAGCCACCGCAATGAGAAGCCCAGGAAACACAGCTAGAGAGTGGCCCCCACGCGCCACAAGGAAGAGAAAAAGGCCAGTGCAACAAGACGCAGTGCAGTCAAACATAAATGAAGCAATATACACGTTAGTAGATTCGGGTCCGACTCTTGGCGATCCGATGGACTGTTCAGCACACCAGGCTCCTCTGTCCATGTGATTCTCCAGGCAAGAATACTGGAGTAGGTGGCCATTTCCTTCTCCAGGGCATCTTCCCAACCCAAGGATCGAACCCGCATCTCCTGCATTGCAGGCCAATTTTTTACGACAGAGCCACTGAGGAAGCCCACGGCAAAGCCTTGTTAGGTGGTTTTTACCTGCATCTTCTGGGTGACTTACGCTCTCACGCTGGCTTGTCAAGCACCATCCATGTGCTGAACTGGGCTTAAGTCACTCATTCGTGTCCGACTCTTTGCAACCCCACAGACTGTAGCCCACCAGGCTCCTCTGTCCATGGGATTCTCCAGGCAGGAATCCTGGAGTGGGTGGCCATTTCCTCCTGCAGGGGATCTTCGCTACCCAGGGATCAAACCCAGATCTCCTCAACCCTGGAAATCTCTCTGGTCTGAAAGAGGAAATCCGGACTGCAAGTAGATTCTTTACCATCTGAGCCACCAGGGAAGCCTCCCTCCCAACTGATAATCCCGAGATAATATGTGTGGGGCCTGGACTAGGCCAGGAGAATGTGAGAGGACAATGTATCCGCAGGCCCCAATTCTGATCATAAAGCTTGCAAATGCATTGAATCCATGTCTTTTCTATGTGGCTGAGGTGACCCACAAGTTCAGTGGAGAAAACCACTTACATTCTGGGCATTCCACCTTCAAGATTAACTTCCTCCAACCTTGAATGAACAAGAGGAGCTTTGACTCACCCGAGAAATTGCTATTTGACTTCGAAGCAAATAGTCACTCAGTTCAGTTCAGTGGCTCAGTCGTGTCCAACTCTTTGCGACCCCATGGACCGCCGTATGCCAGGTCTCCTTGTCCATCACCAACTCCTGGAGTTACTCAAACTCATGACCAATGAGTGGGTGATGCCATCCAGCCATCTCATCCTCTGTCACACCCTGCTCCCCCTGCCTTCAATCTTTCCCACCATCAGGGTCTTTTCTAATGAGTCAGCTGTTTGCATCAGGTGGCCAAGTATTGCAGTTTCAGCTTCAGCATCAGTCCTTCCAATGAACACTCAGGAATGATGTCCTTTAGGATGGACTGGTTGGATCTCCTTGCAGTCCAAGGGGCTCTCAAGAGTCTGCTCCAACACCGTAGTTCAAAAGCATCCATTCTTCGGTGCTCAGCTTTCTTTATAGTCCAACTCTCACATCCATACATGACCACTGGGAAAACCATAGCCTTGATGAGACTTAGGGAGACAATTACATCACTGGATCATGTCAACCCTGGAAACCCCTCTTGTCTGAAAGAGGATATTGGCCAAAGGTAAAATAAATAAATAAATAAACACCACTGGATTTTAAAGGTTATTTTCAGTAGGATAATTAATAGCAAACAGCATACAAAGAAACAGTCCATTTGGATCTAGAAGACAGATTTCAAACCCCCTGGTTTTGTTGGATCCCCAGGTGGAGAATCCAAGACAGGTTGTGAAACGTTCTTTTGTCTTGTCAGATATGAATGTAAATAATAAGGCTTCTATGTGGAGGGACAGAGGAGGAACTCATAAGACAGGACAAGGTAGCAATGTGGAACACGACCCAAAATGGTACAAACACTCATGTTCTATTGTATTTTTTTTTTAATATGATAGCTTTATAAAAATTTATAATTGTTTTATTTATTTCCCTTTGGAGGGGGGGCAGGTCATCGTTGCTTATGTGGGCTTTTCTCTAGTTGCATGGAGCAGGGGGCTACTCTCTAGTTACATTGTGGGAGCTTCTCTTTGACAAAGCTTGTCTTGTTGGCAGGAAGGGGTTCTAAGTGCACAGGCTACAAAAGCTGTGACTTCCAGTCTCCAGAGCACAGGCTCCATAGCTGAAAGGCAAAGACTTAGCTGTTCCACAGCACATGGGATCTTCACAGAGCAGGAATTGAACCTGTACGTCCTGCATTAGCCCACGGATTCTTTTTTTTTGGTCCTCTCTCGTGAACCTCCCTCGCATATCCCACTGCACCCCACCCCTCTCAGTTGTCAGAGAGTACTGGGTTGAGCCCCCTGAGTCATACAGCAAATCAGCACTGGCTGTCTATTTGGAACTGTGGTCCTAGAGAAGACTCTTGAGAGTCCCTGGGACAGCAAGGAGATCCAACCAGCCCGTGCTAAAGGAAACCAACCCTGAATATTCATTGGAAAGACTGAAGTTCCAATCCTTTGGCCACCTGATGAGAACTGATTCAACGGAAAAGACCCTGAGGCTGGGAAAGGTTGAAGGCAGGAGGAGAAGGGGGCAACAGAGGAGGAGATGGTTGGATGGCATCACCGACTCAATGGACGTGAGTTTGAGCAAGCTCCGGGCGTTGGTGATGGACAGGGAGGCCTGGCGTGCTGCAGGCCATAGGGTCACAAAGAATGAGACACGACTGCGTGACTGAAAGACAACAAGATCTATTTTACATACGGTAACACACATGTTTCCATGCCACTGTAAATTTCCTCCACCCTCTCTTTCCCCCACTGTGTCCACAAGTGTGTTCTCCACGTCTGGCAGGCAGATTCTTAACCACTGAGCTGCAAGGGAAGCTCTCGGGCTCCGGTATAAGTGTAGGCAGACTAATTGTTTTGGAAACCCGTGTTGAAGGCAACGCTGATCATATTTCAAGCGCTTGATATGATCAGCAACAGCACTGTTAGAGGAAGATATGAGTGACTACCCAACATATCTTCTGCATGTCCAAAATTGGAAGGGTCACGATAATTAATGATAAATTCCAAGTCGATTGAAAACAGAAGCAGGTAAAAAGCACGGCACTGCCATGAGAAGACCAGCGTAGCTCTAAACAGTTTATAGAAAGGGCTGGCGGCAGAGGCGAGATTGATGGGTTAGGTCATGAGCATCTTATAAGAAACCCCTCGGAGGAAAGACCGGTAGCAAATGCACAAAACAGCAAATACACGCTGCGATGCAAACTCCCAGAATGAAACGAAACGGCATCTGGTTCGGGAAGGAAAAATGACATATGATGTCGATGTATGGCAAACCCAATAGAGTATTGTAAAGTTAAATTTAAAAATAAATAAATAAATAAATTTAAAAAAAAAAAAAGAAAAAAAAAAATGACATATGATTCATTTGTCAAAGATCCCAGCAGAAGACGGCAGGCTGTTGAATGCCCTGCTGGTCTGCTTGGAGCGATTGAATTTGGAAGGGAGTTTGGAGAGGGTGAAAAGCTCTTTGACATTCAAATGCTAGAGCATACACAAACATGTACCATTTCAGGGTCCAAATCAGGAAACCCATGTCCCTGGGGAATTTCGAGGAGGCCATGTTCTCACTGACATGGAAATTGCTGGGAATTACCCTGCCCAGTATTCAAACTCTGTGCTCCAAAGAGAAACTGCGTAAGCACTCAGGCAAAATCTTACTTGTGAACAGAATAGAAAGTGAAAGTCAGTCAGTCAGTGTCTGACGCTTTGCGACTCCACGGACTGTAGCCTGCCTCCTCTGTCCATGGGATTCTCCAGGCAAGAATACTGGAGTGGGTTGCCATGCTCTCCTCCAGGGGGCTCTTCCCAACCCAGGGATCGAACCTGCATCTCTTGCATTGGTAGGTAGATTCTTGACCACTGAGCCATCAGCAAAGACACGTACATGTATATGTATACACACATATATAAAACATAACTATATCATTCACAAACACATGTGTGGATGCATTTGAGATTGTCAAATAGGAAAGTAACACGTTTAAAAAAAGAAACATTCTGCAAGAAAATATAGAGGTCTTATTTTTCTATATGTCTTATTCCTTAAATGTAGATGAATTTGTACATTAATCTGAGCCTGAAAATGGGAACAGATACCTGCCAAGTAGAACATGAAATAAAAAAGTTAAAGTGATAGTGTTAGTCGTTCAGTTGTGTCCAAGTCTTTGCGACCCCATGGACTGCAGCGCACCAGGCCCCTCTGTCCATGGGATTCTCCAGGCAAGAATACTGAAGTGGGTTGCCATTCCCTTCTCCAGGGGATCTTCCCGACCCAGGGATCGAAGCCGGGTCTCCTGCACTGGCAGGCAGATGCTTTACCATCTGAGCCACGAGGGATACCCTCAGTGAAAAAAATATGTAGTTTAAGTACTTGGTAGGCAGAGAAAGACTGAGAAGAATTTGAAGGATATTTCTCAACCTCACCAGAATGTTCAGGCATAGTTGGGAATGAACTGAACAAAAGAGTAAGTAGACAGACGCCAAGTAATAAAAATGAAGAAAAAACTAGTCAGAAACTCACTTTGAAAGAAAAGACAGCTATAGCCTGTAAGTTTTATAAATTGTTCCTTTTTCTGTGGGAATAGGTTTTGCAAGATTCATAATGTAAAAATCAATCTCTATATGACTCAAACAGTGAAACAGGCATGGATTGTACGAGAAAATTAAAATGGTGCTGACAATGTATACAGAAGCAGAACAAAAAGAAGCAAAATGAACCTATTATTATAATTGCATCCCGGACCTTTTACTATACAATGGAAATTAGGCTGGACTGAGATTACTAGTAACAGTATACCTCCGAAATTCATGTTAACTATTATTTTATTGGGCTTCCCAGGTGGTGGCATGGTAAAGAATCCGCCTGCCAATGCAAAAGATGCAAGAGAGACATAGGTTTGATTCCTGGGTGGGGAAGATCCTGGGGAAGGGAATGACAACCCACTCCAGTACTCTTTTTTTTTTTTTTAACCACTCCAGTATTCTTTTTTTTTTTTTTAACCACTCCAGTATTCTTGCCTGGAGAATCCCATGGACAGAGGAGTCTGCTGGGCTACAATCCATGGGGTTGCAAAGAGTCGGACACAGCTGAGCAACTGAGCGTGCATGCAAGGCTTGTAAGCAGAGTGCTACCTTGAAAAGGATCTGCCTCTCGACTCAGATAAACCAAATGCTGCGATCGATTAGTTATGTCTGCCAGGAGCAAAGGCCAGTCTATGAACTAAAGACACTGATTTATTCTTAAGGAATAAATCCCTTTAAACACGGGAAAGTTGAGATTTAGCACAGATGAGTGCGAGTCCCTCCAACTGCCCAAAGTCAGACATTCAACATCAACTCACAGATGGGATGTCAATCAAAAATATAACTCAGGCACCCCCGCCTCCCGCCAAGTAATAATCATGTGTGTTCACACCTAGTCATTAACCATCAGGTTCAGCCAGACTGCTGTTGAAATACCGTCACTTCCTTTCTACAGTAACAAGGATACAGATGGAACTCGACACTCTCACAATTTTTTAAAAATACAGAGAACGACACTACACACTTGTACGATCCGTTACACTGGCAGATGTGATTTGTTCATACAGAAATCCAACACACACTTGATGGAGTGCTGGGCCTGCTACATTTGAGTCCCCTTCTATCCAGGACAGCTGGCTGGACTGTGAAGAGGGCAGGCACAGTGCTCCTTACCGTGGGGCTGATGACAAAGAACTGAAGCCAGATACACAGGAAAGACGAAAAGCATCAGAACAGATGTGAAGGGGAAGTAGAGGGTCACGGGCGTTTAGTGCAGAAAACCTAGAGTCCAGAGAAGGAGGGGGCGACGGCTTGAGAAGAAACAAAATGGCTTAGCAGGGCCCATGTAGAGTCTTCTAAACGACTTGTAGTAATGAGTGTCCAATTGTAAAGGTGATCCGAACATACAAATGTATACTGATCACGCATTGCTGAGAAGGTTACATGGTCTTCCTAGAAGGCAACTGATTTGGGGCGTAGGAGTGGATGTCTAGTAACCAATCGAGATGATGGGTGATGGAGAAGGGATTATTAATAATGGTGGGAATGTTTCAATTCTATTTCCGTGATTTCCAAGATGGTAGCCGTAACCACTTATGGCTATGGAATCCTTCTGGCTCAGCTGGTAGAGAATCTACCTGCAATGCAGGACACCCCGGTTCAATTCTTGGGTTCAGGAAGATTCCCTGGAGAAGGAATAGGCTACCCACTCTGGTATTCTTGGGCTTCCCTGGTGGCTTGGCTGGTGAAGAATTCACCTGCAATGTGGGAGACCTGGGTTGGATCCCTCGGTTGGGAAGATACCCTGGAGAAGGGAAAGGCTCCCCACTCCAGTATTTTGGCCTGGAGAATGCCGTTGACTGTATAGTCAAAGAGGTCACAAAGAATGAGACATGACTGAGCATCTTCCACTATGCAGTCTTGGAATGTGGCTTCTCTGAATTGGGATGTGCTATAAATGTAAAATACACACTGGATAGCAAGTTCTGAGCAAAAAAAAAAGGCAAAATATCTTAGCGATAATTTTGTCTGTATTACATGTTAATACTTTGGAAATACTTTGACAAAGGAAATTCATTCTTTTTTTTTTTTAAGTTAATACTTTTTACTTTATTTCACTTTACAGTACAGTATTGGTTCTGGCATACATTGACATGAATCTGCCACACGAGCAGATTGGGTGCACATGAGCTCCCAAACATGAAACCCTCTCCCACCTCCCACCCCATGTCATCCCTCCAGATCATCCCCATGCACTAGCCCCAAGCATCCTGCATCAAACATAGACTGGCGATTCGTTTCTTACATGATAGTATACATGTTTCAATGCCCTTCTCCCAAATCATCCCACCCTCTCCCTCTCCCTCAGAGTCCGAAAGTCCGCTCTACACATCTGTGTCTCTTTTGCTGTCTTGCATACAGGGTCATCATTACCATCTTTCTGAATTCCATATATATGTGTGTTAGTATACTGTATTGGTGTTTTTGTTTCTGGCTTACTTCACTCTGTATAATCGGCTCCAGTTGCATCCACCTCATTAGAACTGATTCAAATTTATTCTTTTTAATGGCTGAGTAATACTTCATTGTGTATATGTACCACAGCTTGNTCTCCCTCTCCCTCAGAGGCCAAAAGTCTGTTCTATATGTCTGTGTCTCTTTTGTTGTCTCACATATAAGGTCATCATTAATACCTTTCTAAATTCCATATATATGTGTCCGAATACTATATTGGTGTCTTTCTTTCTGGCTTACTTCACTCTGTATAATCGGCTCCAGTTTCATCCATCTCATTAGAACTGGTTCAAATTTATTCTTTTTAATGGCTGAGAAATACTCCATTGTGTATATGTACCACAGCTTTTTTATCCATTCATCTGCTGATGGACATCTAGGTTGTTTCCATGTCCTGGCTATTATAAACAGTGCTGCAATGAACACTGGGGTACATGTGTCTCTTTCAATTCTGGTTTCCTTGGTGTGTATGCCCAGCAGTGGGATTGCTGGGTCATAAGGCAGTTCTATTTGCAATTTTTTAAGGAATCTCTACACTGTTTTCCATAGTGGCTTAATTGGAGGCTAATTACAATATTGTTTTGGTTTTGCCATACATCAACATGAATTCCCCAATGGTTTTAATGGAAAATTGTTAAATAGATTCTAAACTACTCTCATCTATTATTCAATATGACATATGCACAAGAGAATATTTCCGTAGTAAGAAGAAACTCTTTAAGGGAACATACAGATTTACCAAGTAGACTTCAGAAAAAGATAGACAAATCGCTACTGAGTAAAGCAAAACCCTCCT
>SJYV01039144.1:0-13277 GCA_006410875.1 Neotragus pygmaeus | reverse complement strand
GTCCATCTCACGTCTCCTGTGGCTCCTGCATTGCAGGTGGATTCTTAACCGTCTGAGCCACTACGGAAGCCCAGGGAGCCAGCTGAGGGAAGGATAATTAGGAAATGTGAACTTCGGAGGTGATCCTTTCCAATCAGGAGTTAAATTGCCCTCACTTCCTCTTGAAAAGCAACCTGGTGATATTTCTGCAAATAACAGTCTTTTTGAGAAACACTGGCAACATAGGTACTTCCAATAATGAAGATGAAAATCCCTTATACCTTTAAAAAAATGTCTAGTGTCAAATCAGTCCAATAGATCCAGGATAAAGCTGTATTTTCAATTATATTTTTCTTAAACAACATTGGTAACAAGCTCCTTTTGCGATAATGAAGGCTTTGTCTTTGGTGTTAAAAAAAATTTGTTTTCTCCAGGCCAGGGACATCAATTTTTAAAATGAGAATTTACACTTGCTACAGATGCTGCAAGCTGATTTTTTGCACAAATAGATCAAGATGTTTCTGTTTGTCTTCAGATCCTTGCCAAGGGTTGAGCGATAATTGAACATGGCAACAAATCTGCTTTGATCTTCATGAGGAAATTCAGTGTGGGTAGCACTCAACTGCCTGGTGCTCATTCTGCTGTGGATCCAATTCAATCCAGTTATCTCAGTGTACTCATTAAATGCCTTCTATGTGTAAGACATAAGGGTCAGATTATGTGTAAGACTTAAGTGTGGGCTTCCCTGGTGGCTCAGCTGGTAAAGAATCCACCTGCATTGTGGGAGATCTGGGTTCAATCCCTGGGATGGGAAGATCTCCTGCAGAAGAGAACCCATTCCAGTATTCTGGCCTGGAGAATTCCATGGACTGTATAGTCCATGGGGTCACGAAGAGGCAGACACAACTAAGCGACTTTCCTGTGTAAGACAGTATGCTAAGACTGAGGGCTGGTGGAGAAGTTACCATATAAAGTGCTAGGAGGGACGGCTGAGACACAGGGTGGGGGAGGAGAGGAGACGAGGAAACTTCAGTGGCAATATCTACTCATTCATTCAGCAAGCACTTCACCAGTGAAGTGCTGGATGTCTCGGTTCCATTAGCTCCTTTCTTGAGTGGTTAAGACATTTCTAAACCGGAAGAGGAATGAATTGTGAGGCTTGGCTGGAGAGGCGGTCATAAAATATGGTGAGTTCTTTGCTGATTTTTAGTCTCTTTTCCCAACTGTAACGTTTTGCTTCTCGTCGTGCTCCTGAGGCAACAGACCACATTGCAAGTATTTAGTAAACANAGAGGAATGAATTGTGAGGCTTGGCTGGAGAGGCGGTCATAAAATATGGTGAGTTCTTTGCTGATTTTTAGTCTCTTTTCCCAACTGTAACGTTTTGCTTCTCGTCGTGCTCCTGAGGCAACAGACCACATTGCAAGTATTTAGTAAACAAGCTACATTCATCTATAAACCAAGTAATACATATGGTGCTGATTCCTCCGCTATATGCTTTTTTCATTTTGATAATTTTATTCATTTATTACCTTTGGCTGTGCAGAGTCCTTGTTGCTGCCTGACTTTTCTCTGGTGGCGCCGAGCGGGGGTTCCTCTCCAGTTGCGGTGCGCGGGCGTCTCACTGTGCTGGCTTCTCTCGCTGTGGAGCCGGGCTTTAGACACAGGGGCTTCCTCAGTAGTCCTGGGACATGGCCTCAGCCATTGGGGCTCCCAGGCTCTAGAGCATAGGCTCAATAGATGTGGCTCGTGGGCTTAGTTGCTCTGAAGCATGTGAGATCTCCCCAGACCAGATCTCAAACCCGTGTCTCCTGCTTTGGCAGGCGGATTCTTTACCCCTGAACCCTGGGAGCCCTCTCGGTAATATTCTTACACAAAGAACTTTTCGCTGAGGATACTGAAAAAAGAAAACCATGCTCTCTGTCATGGCCCTCAGGAATGCTGACGACTGGAGTGTCTAGAATGTTCTAGAGTCTGTGCCTGTAAGACACAGGTCGCCCCAGGATTTAACCTTGATTCCAGATCTTTGCACAGAACTATCACCACTTTAGGAACAGGAGCCTACTATTCTCTCATCTGAACTGGAGACGAAACACACATTCAGGCCCCTGAGGAATAAAAGGGACCAAACAGCCTCAGTTGGGGAGGATGGAACCCCAGGGCTTCCTGGATCTACCTCAGCAGACCCAGAGTTCGGGGGTGAGAAGGGCAGGCTCGTCTACAATGCTTTAGTCCCATCTCAAGTTCCTGAACTGTCATTTTCCAGGTCCCCTTTCCCGAGTTCTTTGAGGGCCCAGAAAATTAGAAAGAGGGTTTCTGAAGATCATGGCTGTGCCAGGGCTGAGCTTCTGCAGCACAAACACTGTTCTCCTCTCTGAACAGCCATTCTCAGACGCTACATAGGGGGTGACCTGAGGACAAGGGAAGGGAATTGATGAGCTCTGTCTCGTCGGTTGGTCAAATTCCAGCAAATTCCAGTGAAAGGGCTCCTGTCACCAGGGGACCATTAAATAAAGGACTGTTTGTGCTCAGGGGAGCACCTTCCTCCCACACGTGTCCAAGGACTGCCTTCAAAGGACAGCAACAAAAATCCCCACCCAACCAACGATCCTGGATTACCTCAGTTACCAATCCTTCCAGGTCTTTCTAGCTTGAAAAGCAAAACTCTCATCTTTGGATTGTGAGGCAAGGGTCTGAGGCCAGACTCACCCCCCCAACCCCCTTCCTTCCACCCCGTCTCCCTCAGGGGTGGGGATGAGACCTATCTTGAGACATATTTTTAAACCAACTGTCTGGCTCTCTGCCCTGCCTCCCACATCTAAGCCATCATTTTAAACTATGTTTAAAGTGGACCACATGCGGACAATTAAGGCAAAAAATTCCTAGGCCTGAGGAGCCCAGAGGATGAGAAAGACCTTGAGGAGAATTGAGGGAATATCTTCCCTGGTGGCTCATGGTTAAGAATCTGCCTGCAATGCAGGAAACATGAGTTGCATCCCTGGGTAGGGAAGATCCTCTGGAGAAGGAAATGGCAACCCACTCCCGTATTGTTGCCTGGGAAATCCCATGGACAGAGGAGCCTAGAGGGCTACAGTCTATGGGGTTGCAAAAGAGTTCCAGCAGCAGCAGCAGCAGAGGTCCAGAGAAGGAGGAGGTTCTGAGCAAGGTGTGGGGAAGGGGAGGGAGAGGCAGGGGGACGACTCCAGGGGGAGGTTGGCTCACTTAGCCTCCCGGTGGCAAGTCCAGACTGCCTCCCTCCAGGCCACCTGCCAGGATCCTGAGACCCAGAGAGCCAGCCAAGAATCAGGAACCACACCCCGTGCCGCCTTGTGCATTGCATGCTAAGTCACTTCAGTTGTGTCCAATTCTTTGTGACTCCACGGACTGCAACCCTCCAGCCTCCTCTGTCCATGGGATTCTCGAGGCAATAATACTGGAGTGGGTTGCCATNCCGTGCCGCCTTGTGCATTGCATGCTAAGTCACTTCAGTTGTGTCCAATTCTTTGTGACTCCACGGACTGCAACCCTCCAGCCTCCTCTGTCCATGGGATTCTCGAGGCAATAATACTGGAGTGGGTTGCCATGCCCTCCTCCGGGGGATCTTCCCCACCCAGGGATCACACCCGTGTCTCTTAGGTCTCTTGCATTGACGGGCAGGTTCTTTACCACTAGCGCCACCTGGGAAGCCCGCTGCCTGCAAAGAAGCGTCCCATCACATCCAGGTACAGGTGAGGAACCTGGGGCCCTCTCCAGGGTGCAGAAGTCCAGGTTTAAGGTCACCAGCATGTGAGTAAGGACACTGCCGGACCCCTAGTCAAGGACAAGGGCAGATTCCCTGTGACACTGCCGAAGGCCTTTCTGGTTAACATTTTCACCGCTGGGAGGGACAGAGGTTGCTCCACCTAGGTTTGGGCCCCTTTCTCCTTTGGAGCTTGCACTACCCGACCTGGGGCCCTGATCCTCCCCCAGTTAAAGCACACAGTGAGAAGTGTCAGCCGTGTGGCAGGATGGGTGGCCTCAAGACCTTCTGGCTAGCGGCACCATTCAACAAAGGCAGCCTCCCGTAGCTCGAGCTGACTTGGCCCAGGGATGATGCAGAGAAAACCTTCCTACCGCCTTTCAACTTCTTCTCTTTGAGCTCACAGTTCCTTTAGTCTGGTTCCTTCTAGAAGAATGAGTTTTTCTAACTGGTGTCCTCTACTTCCGCCTTCAAGTTAAAAGGTGAGCCGTTAGTTTTGGACCCTTAAGTCTCTGGAAGGTGACGATCATTATTGGTCTGTTTTTGCTCCTGAAAGCTCTATGCATTTCTCTTTTAATTAAAGTAGAGTTGATATACAAAATTATGTAAGTTACAGGTGTACAATATAGTGATTCACAATTTTTAAAGGTTTAACTCCATTTATAATTATTATAAAACATTGGCTATATTTCTCATGTTGTACAATATGTGTTTAGTTGCTCAGTCATGTCCGACTCTTGTGACGCCATGGACTGTACTCCGCTAGGTTCCTCTGTCCACGGGATGCTCCAGGTAAGAACACTGGAGTGGGTTATCTCTCTAGTTGTGGTGTGAGTTTCTCATTGTGGTGGCTTCTCTTGTTGCAGAGCACAGGATCAGTAGTTGTGTCCACAGGCACAACCATGCATATGTCTTCCTGAAGCAAGGATTGAACCCGTGTCCCAGCACTGGCAGGCAGTTTTTGGTTTTTTTCAGTTTGGAAGATAATTGATTTATAATATTGTGTCAGTTTCTGCCATACAGCAACACAAATCAGTCATAATTATATATATATATCCCCTCCCCTCTCCCCTCCTAGCCCACTGCTCTAGGTCATCACAGAGTGCCAGGCTGGGCTCCCTGTGTTATATAACACCTTCCCACTAAGCAGGTAGATTCTTAACCACTAGACCACCAGGGAAGCCCTGCAAATATTTTTTGCATGCCCACCATTGTGCATGGCTTGCTCTCATCCTTGACTTGTTTCACACTTAATTTTGCAGTCCTGTGGAGCTTCACTATATTTCCAGTTGTGTACGACTTGTTTGAGGTTACAGAGCAACTTGAATTAGAATTGGAACGCTACTCAGAGGATTCATGTACATCTTGGCTCTGTGTCCTGAAACCTTTCTTTTTCATCACTGTCTTGACTTTCTTTTCTCTTTTTCTTTCATAGGCTGGGTTCAGCACCTTGGAGACAGACTCAGGACCTGACCATCTGTGGACCACCTGTGTGTGCCCTGTAGCCAAAGACCACCAAGAACAAAGTTGGATTTACTGATCTTTTGCAGGGAGGGAGGCTGTGTACATGCACAGATAAGGAGACATGAGGCCTCTCAGCACAAGGGACTTAGAATAGAACACGGACTTGTGTTAAGTGGTGTGTGGGAAGTTTCAAGGAAGCAGGGGTTTGCTCTGGATTGAATGGTGTCAGGAAGCAGCATTCTACCACCAGGAACTTCAGTTTTTATACAGAAGGTGAGATGAAGGCAACAGAGCTAAAGCCGTGGTTGTGAAGAGACAGCTGTCACTTGGATTAGTTGAGTGTTTTCTCTCGTGTGGGCAGAGGCTTAGTTTGTGTCTGTGCTCAGACATGACTACAGAATGGTCTTGTTTTGTCAGGCTTGTCTGAAGTCGGTGATGAGTGAGACTAGCTCTGCTTGAGAGGAGAACGTGGCATCTAGCTCTGAGTGCCTGGCTCGGGGACTACTTTTGTCTTTGTCATCACAAAGGCAAAGCTTTGGTCCTCCAGTTCCAGTCTTTTTATATCCCAGTCTTGTATCTTCATGATGGGCTAAGGATCCTCACATTTGAAGAGGAGGAGGAGGGATGGATGAAAATGAGGAGGGGGATTTGTTTATGGTGGGGGTGGGGTAAAATAGTGTCTTAGCTCAGAGGATTCATATCTCTGTAACCTAAATGGATCCAGGATTCCATTCCTCTGCCTGAATAGAATGATATTCCAAAGCCATGTTAAGCAGGAAGGAATTAGGATAAGCTTCGTATGTAGGTGCCTTGTGAGTTACTGGAGGAAGTTTCAGGTCGAAGGGTGGGGCAGGCATAAGAAGCGGCTATTCTTATGACAGATAACCCTCACTTAGAAAAGTAGGCCACTTTCTTCGGAAACACAGGGTGATCGTACATTCCAGTTTTCTGGTATATCCTCAATTTAAGTAATGTAACTATTTGATACGTTACATATAGTTTGGCTACATATTATATTGTTCTATATAATTTTTTTAGAAGTGCAAGAGAGTAACCGAGGGAAACACCTGTGAAAGATCCAGGGCTCACGGGAGCAGGAGTCACAGGGAGAGGCGTCTTCAACACAGGTCTGACCCTGTTTGAAGAACAGCAGCGGAAAAGTAGACTGGGTAGGAAGCAGCTCAGACTGCAGCACCCTTCTGAGACAATCGAGCCCAGGCCTCTGGGGAGTTCCCAGGCTAAACTTTCCACTTAGAGGGGTCACCTCTCCAGAGGGAATGGTTCCGTACTCAGTCACTGCCCAGGGGCAGCCAGGGAAAGACTGGCCTCTGCCCTTCCCCAGACGGCCCAGGCTGTCCCTCAACTCCTGTTCAGCAGAAGGTTCTCCTAGAACCGCCTGAGCTGCACCCTCCACGGCCATATGCGTCTTCAGTCAGCAATACCTTTCTTGTTTTTATTTTTTTGAGTCACTGAAGCAGATCAAGTCCTCCCAGAAGCAGAGGCCAAGACAGGATTAGACATGCAAAAGATTTGTTAAAGGAAATGCCTGCGGAGGATAAAAGGGGGAAAGGGGGGGGAAACCTATACAAATGTGACTTACACTGTGAATAAATGCGCTTCTATAAGTTCTTTGTTATTTTAAGCCTCTGTTAAGACATATGCCCTGAATTTTGGTTTCTAAGTCGTGTTAAATGAAAATACTATAATTTAGGAAGGGCAAACAAGGTGCTATGGGCTTCCCTCGTGGCTCAGCAGCAAACAATCTGCCTGCGATACAAGAGTCACAGGAGCAACGGGTTCCATCCCCGAAGATCCCCTGGAGGAGGGCATAGCAACCCACCTCAATATTCTTCCCTGGAGAATCCCCAGGGACAGAAGAGGCTGGAGGGCTACAGTCCATGGGGGTCACAAAGAGTCAGACACAGCTGAGCGACTTAGCACGCACTCACGCAACAAGGTGATGGAGGTACGGAGAAGCGGACCTTCCTCAAGCTCAGCTACGCCTGTGCGGGCCTCGGCCACCAGCGGGACACGGCCTAAGAGCAGCGGTACGACGACTGCGCAGGGAGCAGCACGTGCCGCTATAGCGCCTGCGCAAGACCTAGCCTGAGGCTCCGCCCACAGAGGAGCCAGAGGTGGTGAAGACCAGGCGCCCAGCGCCGCCCTGCCCAAGATGGCGGGCAGCGTGGTGCGCGCCTGCAACTGTCAGGACCTTCAGCCAGGTGTACGTCAAGCCTGAGGGGATCGGCCGCCACCTAGACGAGTTCTCCATCACCTTTAAAAGCCCATGAAGCACGGCTGGTCCCGCGTGCAGCCACCCACTCTTCCTGCTTCGACCCCCTCAACTAGCTTGCTGGCCAGGAAAGCTGGCTTTAGAAAGAAAGAAAGTGGAATCTAAAGCATCAAATCAAGATCTGCCTCAGCTACTCTTTTTTTCACACGGCTCCTTTCTGGGAGGACTTCGCATGTGCCCTCGCCCTCACCGCTTCTCCACTTCGCTCAAGCGAGGCTTTGCCTGGCAGGGGACACTGGGCTGTCAGAGCCAGTGCCTGGGTTACTGGGGGAGTAGACGCTTCTCTCATCCCAGAAGGAGTTCAGAGACGAGAGAGGGCGGTCAAGAAAGCAAAGTGAGGATTTAACTAAGCGACGGTACACTCTCAAAGGTGAGAAACTGCACCGACTTTCTTTCGCAAGCAGGACATGTGGGATGTACAAATGAAGGGGTGGAATATGTATTGGGGAGGGAGGGTTTTGGGGGGTGACGTACCTGGATTTTCATCCTAGCTTCACCTTGCCAGGGGAGGAGAGATTTTTGTCCTTATGTAGTCTTGATGGGAAGTGTCATGACCTCGGTGCATGTTAGGAACTTCTTATCTGCAAGGTTTTATTGTAATGAGAGCTCGGGAAGCAAAAGGTTACATTTGGACGCCAGAAATTCCTACCTTTTCCCACCTTTCTTTAGCTGGCTCCAGGACACTTATCACCCCAAAATGTGTGGTTTCCCATGAGTCCGAAGGGTCCTTCTTTGTCTGCCTTAGGGCCCTCTTTGTTTACAAGATACATGATTTCCTGCTATTGGCCCCTGTGCCCTTTTAGTTTGCACCTGGCTATCTCCCTGCTCCAACATTACTCCTTCAAGGAGTCCGGACACTTAAAATCTTCTAAAGGTGAAAGTATCTATGGTCCGTTTTTTTTTTTTTTTTTTTTATTGGTTTCATTGGGTCTTCATTGCTTTGTGCAGACTTTCTCTGGGGACTGAGACTCAAGTGGCAGCGCTCTGGCTTCAGTAGTTGCAGTGTGATGCGCTGAGTAGTTGCGGTGCACGGGCTTAGTTGCCCCAGGACATGTGGAATCTTCCCGGACCAGGGATCAAACCCTCATCCCTGCGTTGGCGGTGGGTTCGTAACCACTAGACCGCCAGGGAAGTTCTGGTCCATCTTCTGTAACTGCTCTGAACTGAGCACGAGTGTTGTCTCTGCCTGTGGGTGGAGATCTCCTTCCTGTCTGTGAGAGACGGGGATCTCAGGGTTGTTTACGGTTCTGGAGGTGGAGAGTGGGGAGTAGATCCAGTGGATGGTGGCACCTCATCTTCAGGTGGGATGAATTAAAATCCCTGATGCATCATCATTTGAAGAGCTGGAATCCAAATCCAGGGTTTCTTCCTGATCGGTGTTGCACTATCCATGAGTAGCTTCAGCCTGGTTTAAGGTTTTCCCGGCGGAACTTGCTGATGAACGGGAGGAAACACTAGTTTCCCTATTTGACTCTGGCTTATCATCTGGCTTGTGTGTCTTAATCTGAAAGACACTTTCCTACTACTCCTGCGCAGTTGTTTTCCCAACAATGCAAAACAGGAAAGCCACGCTTAGAGGATACAACCAGCCCCATCCCTCTGTCTTTGAGCAGCCTCAGAAACGCCAGGTCCCTTGCCAGGAGAGTGAACACCTCAAGAACAGGATCCAGGCCTCGTGGCCTAGCTTCTGTCTGAGCAATTGGCATATGGAAGGAGCTCAGTACTTACTAGTTGGCTGTTTGGAGAAATGGTTTGCACAAAGCTCTTTCTGCTAACAAAGTGTGACTCTTGGGCTCATTCTCTTGCAAGCTGCATGACCTTGGCTAGTCACTTAGCCTTCCTGGGCCTCAGTTTTTTTCATCTGAAGATTGCATTGATCTTCGAGCTGTTTGTCCTGCGACTGTGTTCTCATGCTGTATACAAAACAGCAGTGCATTCTAGTGGAGAAAATGGATAGTTTCATAGATTGTGTCATGATTTTTAGCATGAAAGACAGACTCATAAACCATGCTTTTCATGAGTCACCCATGAAAAACAGGTGAAGTAGAATCTAATGTTAAGCTTCAGAAATAGCCCTGGAAAATCTGGGTGGAAAATGTGTTTTTACAGAATTCCTTTCCAGCAGTCACAAATACACACCAATGCCCATGACCATCAACTCCTTTTCACAAAAGTTTCACAGTCACATCATGAAATATCTGAAAACGTTCTTCAAGATTCAGGAAGGACTGAATGTAAATAATAGATAGTACATGGGCCTTGGAACTCAACAGACCTGAAATCCAGCCCCATTCATGGATGTTCTTAGAAAAATTATCCTCTCTGTACTCTGTTTTCTTCAACTGTAAAATAGGCTTAATAAAAGCACTCTCCTAGGTTAGTATGACTATTGAGTGAGGTAATTCATGAGTTGTTGTCAGGACATAGTAAGGGGGTTGTGGGTCAGTGCCCAGCACACAGTAGGAATGCACATACTGCTCATTTTCTTTGCTTTTATTAATACTTCCACCTTCTCTCAGTAAAGCCAAAATCCAAAGAATGTGCCTGGAGGTTGTGCGAGGACACATGAGTGGTTTAATGTTTTCATTTGAAGCAAGTATGTTTATGTGTGTGAGAGGGAAGCTCACATTCCAGGGGCCGACTCTGACCAGAGTTTGAACCGGTCTTTGCTGTGCAACTAGCAGTTATGCAGGAAAACCTGTGGTTTAGGGAGGTTGGGAGAGACAGATGGGTGAGTTGGCAACCAGGAAAGATAGTACTGACACCTTGATTAACCTCTTCTCCAAGACAAAGAACTAGAAACAACTGAACTTGCGAAAGCTTTTACCCAGCATTTTGCATGACCGGCACTTACAGCAATATTTCAAATTGTCCCTTTGTTGGACATCCTCAAAGTTTTTGCACACCAGGGCAGCACATGGTAAAGAGGCAAATGCGTGATGGTGAAAGAGGGCTCTACCATCAATTCTCATAGAGTAGTGTAGAAGCTGAAGATCTAGAAACCAGTGCCTTATTATTGTTTATGCACCTTGGAAATTTTTAATTTTGTAGCCAGTGCCATAAGGAATAGTAACGTGAGTGAGGCATTTAACTAGGGTACAAAATTTAAGGAAGTGCCTAAAAAACTCAGTAATCATGATACAAAATATTTGAACACAGTGTTTTAAAAAACAAAAATTAATGCAAACAACAACAACAGGTCAAAACTTAAAGCAGGGCAGGTGTACCCTAGCTTGAGTCTGTGTCTTAAAAACCTCAGTGGTTTCGCAGCTGATTAAAAATGGTCAACGATTCTCTTGCTTATGCTGCCACCTGCTGCTGAAATCAGGCAGCGCCACAGAGGCAGTTCTCTACCAGGACCCTCGCTCATATGCAAAGGCCTGGTGCCCTCTTGCGGGCATCCACCCAATGCAGCAACTTCGAAAACCCTCCTGCATCCTGCTAGATAGCTGAGTGGGGTAAAAAGAGCCCAAGACTCAGCTAGACCGAGATCTGCATCTCATTTTTGCTTCTTACTTGCGAGGTCGTCTTGAAAACAAAAATCACATCGCTGTTCTGAGCTTCACTTTCTGCATCTATAATGAATGTCTTCCATCATTACATCTTCCTAAACTGTTGAATTACATGAGATGGTTTCCATGACAATGTTAGGCAGGCTGTGTGGCACAAAGTAGACACACAGAGTTCACTGTAAGCCACCTCCCCCGGCATAGCCCACTCCCCATGATCAAATCAAAATATCATCAATTTACCTCTGAAGGCAGGACACACTCAAAGACGACCAGGGAGAAAAGATATGGCAGAAGTCCCCACAGGGGATGATGCCATGGCTGATCTGGGAAGACCTTCCCTAAGGGGGTTACTAGAGCTGGGCCTATGTGGTTGGATGGGCCAGAGGGGTTCATGGGGCCACATGTCTGATGTTTTAGGGAAGGTCCAGTACTGTGAGAAAGCATCACGGTGGTGGCGGAAAGGCCAATGCCCTGGTCATCCTGGCTCTGTGACTAACGGAAGTCACTCAGCTTCCCTGAGCCTCAACTTCCGTTTCTACAAAACAGAGATAACATGCCTGTCCCTGGTGGATAAGATTAAATAAGATGACTTATTTAAAGTTCCTGCGATTTAGTGGGCTCAATAAGTGGTAGCTGGTATTTCTAGGATGGAGCTTTCTTCGAGGAGCAGGAAAGGAGGAATTACCAGTCAGGCAGTGTTGGCCGCTCTCATTTTTGACTCCTGTTCGGCAAGAAGGGGGATGCCAGTGTCCCCTGTGGGCAGGCCGTGCTCTCACCCTAACAGGACTCGGCGTGTCAGTGCACCCCAGAAATGAGTCCCCAACAGAAAAGGGTGGGATGGGGGTGTCCCTTCTGCCCTGGAGTTGTGGAGAGGATGCTAAAGTGGAGTCTTACGATAAGAAGACTGGAAATCGGAATAAGGGCTGTAACTTAGATAAGAATAGAGTATCAATGTTCATTTCCGGACCTTGAGGAAACCTCCATGCTTCCATGAGAAAATGTCCTTGCTTTCAGGAAACACACTTAAGTATTTAGGGGTAAAGGGGCAATCGCGTCTGCAATTTATGGTCAAACGGCTCAGGAAAAAATAAAAGGATAAGCAAATGGGGATATATTAGTGTTTGTGGAATCTGGATGTAGGGTATTCGGGAATTCTCGCCAATCTAAGAGGGAAATTGAATGAAATAAAAAGCTGTTTAACTTTAAAAAGGCAGCAGCAGGCAAGGGCTCCCGCCTCCCCTGTTCTCTTCCTCCCTCCCCTTCTCTGTGGCCCAGCTCACCCTCCTTCACCGACTCTCTGCTCGCCACCTAAGAGCCTTCTCCCAGGGACCCCAGAAGGGCTCCTGGACTCTCCCCGCCCATGGGAACCGGCACAGACTGCAGCCACTCTCCATCAGGTGCACCCACTTTATTTGCGAAAGGAGGCGCCCAGCGCGCGGGCGGCAGGGAGGTCCCCGCGCCCCTCCTCCGGGGCTCAGGATCCCGCGCCCGGCCGGGCCCTCCCGGCCCGCTAGACAATGGCGAACTGGCAGACGTAGGGCAGCTTGTCCCGGCAGCGCTTGTCGAACCACTTGCCGTTGGCCGCGCCGGACAGGGTGGCGCAGTTCTCGACCTTGCCGCCATCGGGCTGCGCGGTGATCTCCGTCTCCCAGTTCTTGTAGGCGATGTGGCCGCCGGTCATGTCCACCCAGGCGCCCTCGGACGCCATGTCGTTGAAGCCCAGCCAGACCTCGGCCTCGCTGCCCACGCTCTGGCGCAGGTACTCGAACAGGGCGTCGTTCTCGGAGCCCGTCTGCGGAGTGCCCAGGGTGCCCCCGCGCGAGATGCAGTCCTCGCTCGCCTCGTGGAAGGTCTTCGCCTGGACGAAGGCCAGGAAGCACTTCATGTGCACCTTGGTACCCTTCAGACAGACTGGGGCGGGGGGGCGAGAAGTGGCCGTCACCCCAGCTTCCCCAGCCGGGACCCCACTGCCAGGGCCGGCTCACCCCCTCTACCTGCCCTGTCCGCGGCAGAGGGGCTCCAGCCCCAGCCCCGACGGCCCTGCTGTGATGGGCACTGAATCCCAGACCCCCGATTCACAGGGGGTGGGGCCCCTGCTGCTGGGCGTGGGCTCAGCCCCCTCCGCTGAAGACAGACGGCCCCTCCCTCCAGGTCACACCCCTCCCCTGGGTGCCCCATCCAGCGCCTTCTGGGGAGTGGTCATCTCTCTCCCAGGCCGGATAATTCTGCTTTTTAGCAGAATTAAAAGGCCCTCTAGGGGCCTTTTAGCTTGGAGGGTGCACAGTGGGGG
>SJYV01039140.1:0-36527 GCA_006410875.1 Neotragus pygmaeus | reverse complement strand
TGGGGGATTCATGTTGATGTATGGCAAAGACAATAGAGTATTGTAAAGTAAAATAAAGTAAAAAATAAATAAAATAATAAAAAAGTAAATAAAATTAAAAAAAACTGAACTTCTGGAGAATTACATCCCTAAGTTCATCTTCCCTATTTTGCTTTTCAAGATTGCATCTGAAATTATATATATTCACATTATCTGAGTGTTTAATCATCCAGCAAATTCCTTTCCCCACTTTCTCGAATGTTTACAATTGTACTAATGGCAATTGTTGTGCTAACTTTCTGTGGATGAGTTACTATTCTTAATTCAAAATTATTAGTAAGTATACAACTCACTTCTAGCATTTACAACCTAGAGTCTAAAACAAAAGCAAACCAAAATTTATTTATATGCCTGCATATATAAGTTTGATATATATAATTTCCATCCCTGGGTTGGGAAGATCCCCTGGAGAAGGGAATAGCAGTGCAGTCCAGTACTCTTGCCTGGAGAATCCCATGGACAGAGGAGCCTGGCGGGCTACAGTCCAGGGGGTTGCAAAAGACTCAGATACTAGTGAGCATGGATGCATTTATAATTTCACTTAATCTCCAGTTATCTATTTACTATGATATAAGCTCCATCAAGAGCAGGCAACTTTAATTTGCTCATTACTTTATTCTCAACAACGACAGTGCTGCCTATCATTAGTATAAAGTAATGATTAGTGGAGATTTTTTGAGTATTCTTCTTCATGGTATGTCCATTTTTTACAGAATATATTGTTAAAAACAATATAAGCCTTTTCTTTAAGTTATTTAATTATATATGTTAGGTTTTTGAATGTTTGGGAAGAGGAGGATAATCCTCCCTGCTACCCAAAAAAAAAAAAGACAGTAAAGAGTAACCACTCTAAGGTTATGCTAACAGTGATGACAGGTCTTTGGTGAGAATGAAGCCATAAAGTTCAGATTTCCTATTGAAATTACAGGAAAGAAAGTAACTTTGTTAAAATCTATCTCATCTTATACTCTGATCATGACTAGGGAAAAAATAGGGTACCAAGTAGACTAGAGGAAAGGGGAATCTGTTGAATTTTTTCTTTCTGTTACCTGTTATGTTCCTCTAAGAAGAAATAGGAAGCATTGACGCCGTTCTTTGCACTGTGCCCTTGTAATAGAAGGCAGACCCAGTGAAGCTGTCGCCTAAGCTCTAAGACTCTCCAGTAGAAGCCTAGAATGTTAGACTGGAACTTGATCATCTAGTCTCATGAGGACACTACAGTGGAGATAGAGCAAAACAGGGATGCAGACAGCATGATGGTCATGGACTCTGACTCTGCTGCAGCCACTGAATCTCTGCTCTTCCACTGACTAGTTGTGTATCTCTGGGCAAGTCACTCAGGTTCTCTGTATCTTGGTTTTCTGACCTGTAAATTAAGGGAAATGATGGCACTGCCATATAGGGTTGTTAGGATGATTAAACGTGCTCAGGAGCCTTTACCTTTTTTATCTCCTGTAATATTACCACAATCCTGTGAGTAGGGATAGTGTCACTATTTTAAGAATGGGGAGCCTAAGGCATAGAAAAATGAAGTTAACTTCCCTAAAGTCTATGGAGTCCAGAGGCCAACAGAGATCTTTTGTAGGAACTTCACACTACTTGTTGCTGCCTTTGCAAGAGGAATGGCCATTTCACAGTCATTGAGCTGTGGAAGAGCCTGGTGTGTGGAGAATTGTACAGAATCGTATGGCTGGAGCACAGGGGTAAGTGGTAGGGAGGAGAAAGCAGTAAGAGTGGAGATGTAGGTAAGAAGGCCACTATTTCATAAGGGCCTTGTAGCCTTGCTGAAATAAACAACTAAGTGAAGAACTTTTGTCAGCTAAAAGACATGACCAGTTCTAAGGATAAAGCTACAGAAGTGGAGAGAGACTTTAAGAGGAGGAGATAAGATGCTGTTTTAATAGTCTAGTTCTGAGTCTCCAAACTTGGCTTATTACACACATTTTTCAGCAGTTTTTAATCTATATCTGTAATGTGAATTTATATATTTCTGAGTTATCTAAGTACATAGTTCAATGCATATACAAAATATGTATTGGTAAAGTTTTCTTAGTTTTAGGGATTAAAAAGTAAATACGTGTAAATGTTCTCCAGCTTTCTTCCTGCATGTCAGCAGATTGTTTCCCAGTGCTCTAGTTGGGAAACCACAAGTGTTGGGCAAAGATGAGGAGGGATAACACAGGCAGAGGAACTGAAAGAAACAGACTGAAGAAGAATCAGCAGCATATGGTGGTTGATTAGATGTACAAGGTGAGGGGTTAGAAAAATGAGGATCAAGGCAGAGTTCTAACAAAGTTCTAGCCTGGAACATGGGAAAACTACCACCACTGTGAATAAGGCAGTGAATGTCAGAGAAGGAACAGGCTTTCAGGTGACTATTATATAAGTGTAACTTTACGTTTTATCTGCTTAGAGATGTTACAATGCCATTTCCTTTTAAGCAAGAATGAGGAGAGAGGAGAAATACTAAATTTTTACCTAATATTGATACATAGCATTTTGTTTTGCCTTCTGTTTCATTCTGTAAATATATAACTGCACATTTTAAATTATACTGAAACTTTCATTAGAAGTTTTCATTTTTCCTTCTGTAGGACACTTTTGAAGCACTTGAATACGAAACACTGTTTTTCAGATTTTTGAAAACTGATGTCCCTGGAAATTTGTTCATCTAAAAAGCTCAAGAATGTGAAAACTAAGGTTCTATCAGGAAAACTCTCCTAAGATCCTTAACTACATTACTTTTCCAGATATAAAATATTCTGTATTTTCAGTTTAGTTTTACTGTTGTGATTAATAAGAGGCATGATTTTAGTCTATAAATTGGTTTGAAGACTGTCTTCAATAGGGTGATTTGCTTTCATTTTTAACTGCCATGTCAGATTCAGAGTGACTTGTTCACATTTGTGTACAAGTCTGAGTGACTAGTTAGTATGTTGGTGACGTCAAGTCACATCTGAAGACAATACTAAGCAGTGTTGTGCTGCCTATCAGGATTATGTTTGCAGAAGAAGCTCTTGTGTATTGAGTACACAAGAACAAAAGAGCAACTAGAGTTTTTTGCTTAATTTGTAAATTATCAATTCAATGGATGCAGAATAAAATGTAAAACATGGGCCTAACATTTGGAATGTAAGTCCCAGTTAATTCAAAACACAGTCTTATTTGAGAACAAAGTTCAAAAATACAAGTGACAAAGGTTATAATGTTAATTTTTTCCTCCTTACCTTTTGCTATATGCTGATCTAAGAAAGATCTTAGCTGTCTACCTATAGCTGTGTTGTTTTTTCTTTTTTAATTGTGTAACCCTCTCATAAAGGCTTCCCTGGGGACTCAGTGGTAAAGAATCCACCTGCCAATGCAGGAGACCTGGGTTCAGTCCTTAGGTGGGGAAGATCCCCTGGAGAAGCAAGTGGCAACCCACACCAGTATTCTTGCCTGGGAAATCCCATGAAGGGCCATGGGGTTGCAACAGGGTCGGACACAACTTAGCGACTAAACACAACAACCTTCACATAAAAGGTTGACTTTGAAATTATGAAGAAATCTTAGAAATTATTTGTAAAAGTCATATGTTCTCCTTGCTCTTTCCCAGTTTGACCTTGGAGTTCACTGAAAACAGGTGTTCAGTACAATAGGTCATGCCAACTAGTGCCAAAAGTTTGTCATCAAGACATGCTTATACAGTTGTTTCTATTGATTCCATTAGGCCATCAAATCACACTACCGCCGATAATTTCATCTCCTAATGCACAATAATTTTTTAAATTGAAGCATAGTTATTGTATACTGTTATATATTATAGGTATATAATATTCACAATTATTATAGGTTATGATTGTTTACAGTTATTGTAAAACAGTGACTGTACCCCCATTGTACAGTATATCCTTGTAGCTTATTTTATGCCTAATAGTTTGTGCCTCTCATTTCCCTACCCCTGTGTTGCCCGTCCCTGTTTCCCTTTCTCCATGGGTAACTGCTAGTTGTTCTCCATATCTATAAATCTGCTTCTTTTTTGTTAAATTCACTACTTTGTTGTATTTTTTAGATTCCACATATAAGTGATGTCCTACAGACTTTGTCTTTCTCTGACTTATTTCACTTAACATAGTATCCTCCAAGTCAAGTCCGTCCATGTTGCTGCGCATGGCATTATTTCATTATTTTTTATGGCTGAGTAATAGTCCACTGTGTATATGTACCACATCTTCTGCAAAAGAAGTCATTTTCATACTAGAATTAAAATAACAATTATATTGTACTGGCTGTTGTTGCACATATAATAAATATTTTCTTTGTAGAGGAATCTATAGAATCTGTATACTTTAGGCTTTGTTGTTAAATTTCAGAATGATAATTCTCCATATGCTAAAAGATGCCATCTTTTATATAACGTAATAAAGTTAGTGTGCAGCTCTATTAAAAAGGACATTTCTATTACTCTTCTGCCAAGAGAATGGAATAGGCATTTAATTTCTGAATGGTTCACCATAGTTTAATTAGTAAATTGGTAGTGATGTCTTCTTTCTACTATTGCAGCAATATTTGTTGAGAGCTTGCTGTGTTTCAGAGACACAGGACTTTTCCACAACCATCATATCAGTAGTTATTCCTACTTTATATATCAAAGCACAGAGGATGACGCTGTTCCTCGGCCATGCAGTTGGGCCCAGAGAGAAGCCAGGTGGCCTGACTCTAAACCAGCGTTTTAACCTTTTCATAACTGGCCCTCAAAGCTGGCTATACTTCAAAAGCATTTGGGAGCTTTACCAGAAAAAATGGTGGCGGGGGGCGGGTACAGCACATGCCTGGGAAAGGGGCCCCAGACTAATTAAATCAGAGGCTCTACAGGGATGAGGTTTCAACACTGGCATTTATTAGTATTTTTAAAACATCTTCTGATGAGTCTCATGTGAAACCAGGGTTGAGAACCACTGCCCTGTAATTATACTGTTTATATTAGATTAATTTTACTTAATTTGATAAAGTAATCTGATAGTAGCAGATAAAGCACATGTAAAGACTTAGGGCTAGAGTAGAACCATGGCAGAGATTTTACATACCTTGCTACATAAATGAAGCAACTTTATATCTACAATCTTTAATACTAGAATTGTGGGCCATACAACTTAACACACCAGAAGTAATGAGGCTGTATGTAAGCAGAAATTCAGAAAACTACAAACACACAAAGTTTAATGAGTTTTGTTTCTATATGGAATTTCAGACTTCAATATCTTTAATTTTTCCAAGCTTTAGTTCATTATCATGTGTTTAAAAATACTACTTATATTTTAATTGTAAGTATGGTACCTGCTTAAGTATAATCTTTTATAATAAAATAGTCAATAAAATGTTTCCAGATCTGGGTGATTCTATTATAAATATAGATGAAACTACTGTGAATGCAGACATATATATATATATAAATAATCATATTCATCACATTTAACTTCATAATTCATATGGCTTATGAAGTTATAAGAATATAAGGTAACATTTAATCTCAATAACATGTCTAGTTACTGTCATAACATGGGATAACAGAATGAGAAAATGTATCATGCCTGTGAACAAAAGGGACTGAATACAGATTACCACGAGACTTCATCCTGAATCTCCTGAGCAGGCATACTTACCTCACATTTAGTTACTGAAATGTGGCTATCAAACTCAACACAGGCTTCCATATGCAGAAGTTAGACAACCAAGTCTGGAATGGGTATAATGAGTTGTTCATGGGAGTTGTTTTTAAAACATGCCATTTATAAAACAAAAAAAATATTTTGGTACACCTCCCCTCTTTTGTATGTTAGAACCTGTTTTTAAGAACATTTTTATAGTGTTGTGATAGGTTCAGGTGTATAGCAGAGTGATTCACTTATGCATACACCGGTATCTATCCTTTTTCAAATTCCTTTCCCACTTAGATTCTTACATAATACTGAGCATAGTTCCCTGTGCTAGACAGTAGGTCTTCGTTGGATGAAAGTATTAGTTGCTTAATCGTGTCCTATTCTGTGACCTCTATGGACTGTAGCCCGCCAGGCTCCTCTGTCCATGGAATTCTCCAGGCAAGACTACTGGAGTGGGTTGCCATTCCCTTCTCCAAGGGGTCTTCCTAACCCAGGGATGAAACCTGGGTCTCCTGCATTGCAGGTGGATTATTTACTGTCTGAACCACCAGGGAAGCCCTCTTCTTTGTCGGTTATCCATCTTAAATGTAGCAGTGTGCACATGTCAGTCCCAAACTCCCTAACTATCCCTCCCCCAAATTACAGAATTTCAGTTAGGAATGGCAATTCCTGTAGTTATATAGAAGCTTAGAGAGGCAGCTATGTTGAAGGTTATAGAACTATGCAGCTTGTCAGAGAGCTAAAACCACAGAAAGTTATCTCTATTCCTTTTTCCTGTTTATACTCTTATCAGATTGCATATTTACCTTGGGGAGGGGAAACAGATTTAAGAAATCTGTTGATGGCACCAATATTTTTTCTTTCAAGCTTTGTCTTTCCAGCACCAAACATTAGATGTAATACACAAGCACACATACATATGTGTGTGTCTGCATTTGTGCATGTGTATTTTCTACAAATAGTTTTTACTGAAAAGGCAAGGTAATAGCACTGAATACCATCTTTCTGGGACAGCAGTATCCTGTGTTTCTTTAAACATTAATCACCCTCCCCTGTCCCAAAAAAGAATTTTCAAGTAGGTAAAACTCTGTAGAAATATAAGCCTCTCTGATACTAGAAAAATGTTAAGAAGAAAAATCATTTACTCTCTAAATCACTGAAGATTGTTAATAGGAAGACAGTTTTGGAGATTATCCAGCTTCCAGCTCAACAGCTAGCTTTCCACTCTGGGAAGGTCCCTTGAAACCATCAGTGAGGTTATGAGAGAAATCATGTAGCAGGTCTGGTGATGTGGCCGAAATAGGAGACAAAAGACTGTGGCCAGGTTGACTTCCCCTACTTGAGAATAGGGTGGATGCCTCATGGCCACCCCTCTGCTGATGGCAGAAAAGGCTAGTGAAAGGCATCGAGCCCGTGGTTTTGAGCCTATCCTGCAGGCAGTGGGGCAGGTCGCCACCAGTCCTCTCTAAGGGCCACCACATGCCACAGCTACTTTTTCATGGAGGTCCTCGGCAAGCCTGGTAGTTTGGATAGTAAAGCAAGGGCAACCTGTAATCTCGAATTCAAGGTCTCACGGTAGACCATGAGGTAGACCAGTTGTTTGGTCTAGCCTAGCTCAAGTACCAGGAAGCCCAGATTCTAGTCAGGTGCGTGATGCTTTGCATCTCCCTAAGAGAAAAACTGGAGAAGGCGACGGCACCCCACTCCAGTCCTCTTGCCTGGAGAATCCCATGGACGGAGGAGCCCGGTGGGCTGCAGTCCATGGGGTCGCCAAGAGTTGGACACGACTGAGCGACTTCACTTCCACTTTTCACTTTCATGCTTTGGAGAAGAAAATGGCAACCCACTCCAGTGTTCTTGCCTGGAGAATCCCAGGGACGGGGGAGCCTGGTGGGCTGCTGCCTCTGGGGTCGCACAGAGTCGGACACGACTGAAGCGACTTAGCAGCAGCAGCAAGAGAAAAACTGTTCCTTGTGCTCCTTTGCCGTTTGTCAAGCAGTTTAAAAAGAAAAGAAAAAAAAAGCCGAATCTAAGAAAATCCTCAAGTCTGAAGAAACCCAGCTTAATTCCGAAACTTCATTCTTTCCAAGAGACTATACATAATCTGTATGGACATGTGTAACAGTAGTGATGGAGAGACTGTGTGGTTCTCTTAGGTTTCCCAGTAATGTGGCCTTGTTATTTTGCAGGCACTGATTTCCCAGCCAGAGATACTGCCATATACAACCACAAGCACCCATCTGCACTCCCATGACTTACATAGATGCTCTTTGAATTATTCACCAAATACACTATAAGTGTGCCTCAAGGGTCTACTTTTTAAGTGTGTACTATACTTCATAAGTGATGATTTAAAAAAAAAAAACCTGTTACTCAGATTATGAACGTTGGACTGTGCACTGAATCTTAAACTGAAGCAACTTATCAAAATTGTGACACCTGTAATTATGGTACTAATGCCATCTTTCAAAATATGTATGAAAATAATACATCCTCAGCAGGTCATGTGCTTAGTATTTTAGCATTGAGGATTGGTTTTGCTTTAAGTCAGACTTTGTTTAAAATAGGACTCCTGTATTCATACAGGTATGTTACTGGCTTTACAACTTGGCATCTTAAAAACATAATGACACATTTTGGTGGATTTGAATTTCCAAAATCCTTTGCCAGGTAGGAAAGGAAAAAATTGCATATAGGTTTTATGGTTTTTCATGAATAGACCGTTTCTTTTTGGTCAAAATACGAAGATGCTTTTAGATTCTTCATGCTTCTAGCAGCAAAAATACAAATAGTGCTCAAAAAGTTCTTTTATATAGACATTTAAAAAGCAGAGTTCTGAGCATTACCTTTTTCACTGTGGGCCAAGGGAAAGTATATTGTCTTATAAGCCTATTTTTCCCTGCATACATGTCATTCATAGTACTTACTAACATTTCTGCTAACAGCTTTCGTAATGAAGATTACACCACAAATTAAGATAATCAATTAAATCAGTTGAAAAGTGAGAAAATATAGAGAACCCCGTATCCTAATCTCTTATAATTCTTCTGCATGGCTTATACATATTACCCCATCTGTTTACCTTTTTGANATTTCTGCTAACAGCTTTCGTAATGAAGATTACACCACAAATTAAGATATTCAATTAAATCAGTTGAAAAGTGAGAAAATATAGAGAACCCCGTATCCTAATCTCTTATAATTCTTCTGCATGGCTTATACATATTACCCCATCTGTTTACCTTTTTGAAATACATAATGATGCGTTTATTTTCAGGATTACAGCTCTGCTTTACTCAAAATACCGTTTCCTGGACCAAACCATCAGCTTTTTTATGTTCTGTGGTATGGCAGACTTCTGTTGCATTGAAGCTTTTATTTGTAAGAAACGTACAACACAAGGATGTTAGAAAGAGCTTTGCAGTAAAGGAAGCTCTGTGGTGGAGGCCAAGGGGCGGCAGTGGATAAATTGTGCAAAAGGCTGCTTGTTTGGAAATCACATTTAATTTAAAAGAACTTTCAATCACTAGTTAATGTAACTGCTTTAAATTTACAGACAGTGGGAGTAGCTCACCGCTACCCAAGTATGCTTCATCTCCCAAACCAAACAACAGCTACATGTTCAAACGGGAGCCCCCAGAGGGATGTGNGAAATCACATTTAATTTAAAAGAACTTTCAATCACTAGTTAATGTAACTGCTTTAAATTTACAGACAGTGGGAGTAGCTCACCGCTACCCAAGTATGCTTCATCTCCCAAACCAAACAACAGCTACATGTTCAAACGGGAGCCCCCAGAGGGATGTGAGCGAGTGAAGGTCTTTGAGGAAATGGCGTAAGTAATGTCTTTTCTATCAGCTGGGATCTGCAAAGCTGTAAAGCTTTTTACTGAGACCAGTTGATTACAGATGAATCAACTACTCCGTCCAGCTGATAATGTGTCTCAGAAGCAAATTATGAAAAGGGAATTCAATAGGCCAAAGAGATCTGACTTAAGGAGAATTAAGAGTCTGTGTGCTGGAAATAGGCTAACACAGAGAAACTTGGAAATTCATCCCTACTACCTACCAGATCAATTTTGAATCTTTAAGAATTTTCCTTTCATAAGCTCTATTAATTTAGATGGCTAAAGAAAACAAACAGCTGCAGCACAGTGAATACCCACACGTGTGCAGCCTTCATGCCAGTGACCCCACCAGCCGCAGGCACTGTCTCCTTCCCTGTGGACACATCAAGCATGTGTATTCACTGAATTCAGACTTCCTGTTCCCCAGATTTTTTTAATTCTTTTTGAAAGTTCAGTATGTATAAAATAGAAAAATTCAAGGGAAAAAAGATTCATGCTGTAAATACTTGGCAGAACAGCTCAAAATAAAGAGAGTGTGCGGCTCTTAGGCTCGCTCATCCCCCTGTCCCAGGGGAGGCCTGCCTGGTGGAGGCTGCTGCACTCCTGTAACCTCAAAGGGGACAGAGACCGGTCTTGTAGGAGGTGGCGGCGTAGCTCGCAGGAATGGGGGGAGATGAAGGGCTTGTGGACGCTGCTCTGCTGGGCTGACTGGCTCTACAAGAAACTACTGAAACTTTTTTCTTATTTTTCCTGATCTGTATTAGTAGAAGTACGAAGTACGTATAGAGATACAGAAAAAGGAGGAAGTACTTAAAACCAAATATCTGATGGGGTAATCCCTCTCCCATGTACTTACCAGAAGAGGTCATTTTAACATTGCATAATCCACGTTTCTAAATAAATGAAAGCAAACTAATCTCAGAAACATTTTCGTCTGCCCAATCCTTTTGAAAATCCTTTTGTTTTCAATATCACCTCAGTGCTGTGTACGTCAGTAGTATGCCAGCTGACTTGTGCTATGGAAGATGTTTATCCCTCTGTGTACACTGAATCCATTCCCTGCCATTCACATTTTAGCCGTTTTAGAGAACTCCAGTTAATTTGGAAAATGCTTGACTTTTTTAATGATGGTAAAACCCAATTTTGTTTTATGGTTTTAGGTCTCGTCAGCCTATCTCAGCCCCTCTCTTTTCATGTCCTGACAAAAACAAGGTTAATTTCATCCCAACCGGATCAGCTTTCTGTCCTGTAAAACTCCTAGGCCCTCTTCTCCCTGCCTCCGACCTGATGCTCAAGAACTCTCCTAACTCAGGGCAGAGCTCGGCTCTAGCCACCCTGACCGTCGAGCAGCTCTCCTCCCGGGTCTCCTTCACATCCCTTTCCGACGACACCAGCATAGCGGGCCCCGCTGAGGCCTCTGTCCAGCAGCCATCCCAGCAGCAGCAGTTCCTGCAGGAGCTGCCGGGTGAGGACCACATCTCCGCTCACAACTACGTGGTCATCTAAAGTGAAGGGGGAGCTGGCCTCCCCTCCGTGTCCCACGCATTAGAACTAGATCTCAGACACCTCTCTGCATGGAGTGACCGACTTTCTGACAGCACCACCACCACCAACAGAATACTGAATCGGAATCATCAAGTATCTCAACACTTATCTTGGCAGGGACGGAACTCCTATTCAGCAGTTTTTGTGGAAAGCAGTAATGCTTGCAAAACGTGTGTGTCATTCAGCATTCTAAGTGGAGACTATGCATTTCATAGTATGTTTGACAGAGTAGTACTGCGTCCTGTGTCTTGTCCCAAAATCTTCAGTATAAATAAGCTCTATATCAGAAAGTTGCCTGTCTAAATAGAAAACGTCTTGCTGTGTTTTGTCCTATGGAAAAATACTGTACTTCAGGATTATGTTTACAATTGATCCAGGTGTTTGTTTCTAACTTCTGTAATACACACAATGCAAAAAATAAACAAATGGCCACAACAGTTGCACAGGGCCCACCCTACGGCCTAGCTTCAGGTACTTCAGGTGAAGTCTAAACTCAGGTAACTTGGAATGTATATCATATTGGGATATTAACTATTTCACAGCTAAAAAGCTAAAGAGGGAACAGCACTCTTTTGCCTTTTCTTCTTTTATGCATTTCCCTTTCCTCATTACATTCCACATTCTTAGAATAAGAAGTGCATTCAACCCTAGGAGAACAGAAATCCTGGACATGGGTGAACGTGAGGAGAACCAGCAAATCCGTGGTGTCTGACATCACTGTTGTCACGGGGTTACAAGTAAAACAACTGTTGCATTCACTGTTTCACCATGTGTAAATGTGGCTTTTTTTTTTTTAAACAAGTTCAGGTGTTGCTCAGTTAATGACTGATACAATGTTGCGAATAAAGTATCAGGTACTAGGCTGTACAAAACATTGCCCCAGTGTGTGTGTGGATGTTAAAGACAAGAATGTCTAGGCATCATTTTCCCAGAGGATGGCTGAGGTTTTTTTGTTTATGTTGGCCATCAGGGTCATGAAATGCTACTGATCTATCCAAAGGCATAGTCACGTTTCTTTTCTCTTTTGGAAATTCTTGAATCTGCAGGTTAAGAAATGACACACTTTGGTTATTTTCCTCAAGCAGTTCAGGTGCATGAGTTGTTTTAATGTAGAGACAGCATATGTGAGTCTCATTCAAAATAGGTTATTTAGTGACTCGCAAGTGCAAGCAGTGTGGAGCTGTTTCATTTAAGCCTCTCACAATAATACCATGAATACTTCTGTTCATATTTTGGAAGCATGGAGTAGACCATAAACCCAAGTAAAGAGCCTTGAACCTGCAGACTTGACGTAACTTCCTGAAGTGTGAAGAGAGCCCTAGATGTTCCTAATGGGTCAGGGAAAGAGCCCAACTTCTGACATTGTTTTCTGCAGCACAAAGAGTATGTTCAAAAGTGAAGAGAAGTTTCTGTGTTTTTATTCCTTCAGTTCAATAAAACAGTTGTGTGATCTGCACCTAAAGTGTATGGCACAGTTTTCTGAAGAATTAGGGGAACAAGGTGCCTACAGTCACAGGAGCGTTTCAGTTCCTTTCAGTCATTCCTGGGTTTTCTTTTGTTTTATTTTCTAAGGAGGTTGAAGGAGGAAGATGTGATAAAGAAGAAAGCAACACCATTGATTTTTTTTTTTTAAGAAATGATATATATATATGTGTGTGTATATGTTTGTGTATGTGTTCAGTGTATTATTTTGTCATGATCCCAATTATCTTCTTTCCACCAAAGTTTGCAGTAATATTCTCTCCTGAAGGTGCATTCTGGCTCCTTTCAGTTAGTCAGTGTTATATCGTAGGAGACTGTCATGGGAAGGACTCAGTTTACTTTCACCATTTCCACAGGGGAACCTTTTAAAACAATCCATTCAGCAGAAGACACCTTTAACCCTAATAATCTCAGGCCTTGATGAAAATACTATATTTTGTAGATTATGGTTAAAGGGAGAAAATTATTAGTTCTGTAAGATAAATATGAGCTCCATTAACTTCTGATATCTGGTTTAGCATTACATAATGTGTTGATCTTATACTCTGCTTTTGTCCAAATGAGATGCAATAGTATCAATATCAATTTCTGAACGATGGACTGAATATGCTTTTTTTGGTAATGAAATCTGATGTACGATATTTATAGTGACATGTGCTTTTATTTTCTCATGAGAAAACTAAATATTGTGTTGTACATTTGTTCTTAGCTTATATTAAAGTTTTGAACCAAATGTGTTAAAGCTTATGCTTTGCCATGTAAATTTCCCAGAAGTTGTTGAGCTCAAATGTATCCTACATCCAGCTGTAGAAATTTGTCAGAGATTGTTTAAATTTTGTATATAGTTGTACTGTTTAATTCTACACTGCGCTGAACAGTATTTGAGTTACCATACAATATGGCTTTACACAAGGAAATGTGTGGCTTTTGTTTTGTATTTTTTCAGTATAGAAGTTCCTGTGTCTTCTTATTTAAATAAAGTTATTAGTAAAACTGGAATAGTTCATTATGTTTTTGGAAAGACTGGGCTTTTCGCATCTTACCTGACAAGGATGAATTCAGCTCTCGGGTTGGAGGTACACCGACTGGATTAGATTTCCACAGCCTGGTTTCCTCTTGACATTTAATTTACACACTTTCCATCACAAGCTAAGAAACGTGTTGTCTGAAGTTCCAAGTCTTTGTTCTGTTCCTAGCAATGAGCACCTTAAAAAGAGAAGACACTGTCCTCATTTTATGCCTAAGAATTATTTACGAAAATAAGTTTGTTTGATGAAATCACCACAAAGGAGGTTGCAGCAAAATTTTTAAAAATTTAACTCTTTATTTACAGAGCAAAATAGTGTTGATGTTTTTCCCAGTTACCTAAATAGGGTCATCATAGGCCATGTTGTAGTTTGGCCTAAAAAAACTAACTAACTGCTAACAAAACTAACTGCTTTGAGAAATAATTTGCCAGCAGCATAGTCTTCATTTCCAAAGCACCTCTCACTAAACAGAGTTAAGTTGAACCTAAAATGATTATGTTTGGGGCTTTAAAAAATATAACTTTTTAAGAGTGAGTTTGATCAATTGTCTTCTTCAGGACTATATATGATTTAAGCAGGAAATTATCTACTGTATACAAGTTAAAAATTTCACTGCAAATGAATATGGAGAAAAAGTGGAATTTCAGCCCCATCTTTGCTTGATCATATAAGCTTGATATTAAATAGCCCTGAGACAAGTTAGTATTTGCAAAATCAAACCTAAGGAACAAGGAAGGACAAATTCTAAAAATATTGTTTTATGTTTAACCCTATGTTACTATAAATAAAGGTTATTTATGAATATCACAAAATAAATGTTTACCACCACCCACAGTGTGAGGTGAGTTCTAGCTCTGAAGTCTGGTTATCCCCGACTTACTCCTTATAAGCAGCTTCTATCTCCTACCCCATCTTTGGACCTCACAAGACTGTCTTCCTTGGTAAACTCACTTTAGTGAACTTAGGGTTCCTTAGAACGACAGGAATTTTGTGAAGGTTGATCCCCATAATTCACACCTTGAGTCAAAAGCTGAAAGCTGTAGTCTAGCCCCACAGTTCCAGATATCTAGCAAGCATCTCCTCTTTGACTTCTTGCCTCATTTCAACTTCACTGATTAAACAGAATGAAGACACTCTTGTTCCTCTCATACCAAGTTAGCTCTTCTTCACACTTATGTTCCTTCTGTTTCCCAGAAAACAAGGACTAGAATACTATTTTCTGACATTTTCTTCACCTAAATCAAAATTGCCTGTCTTCCTATTTCACCACTAGAATATCAAGCTGCTAGAACTGTGATGGTGGTATATAAGACAGCCATGCCATGTGGATGAATTTCTTTTGAAATAGGATTCAAATGGCAAGAAAAATAAGTTTGCTGGACTTCCAAAAATCTCTTCAGCTGTAGACTAGGGGTTAGCCAACTGTAGCCCATGGACCAAATCTTCCCCAAGGCCTATTTTTATAAATGTCTACATTTATACTGTCTGGTGGCTCAGATGGTAAGGAATCTGCCTGTCATGCAGGAAACCCAGGTCTGATCCTGGGGAGTTGGGAAGATCCCCTGGAGAAGGAAATGGCAACCCACTCCAGTATTCTTGCCTGGAGAATCCCCATAGAAGAGCCTGGCGAGCGATAGTCAACAGGGTTGCAAAGAGTCAGACATGACTGAGTGACTTAACACATACATATGTACTGGAACAAAGCCACGCCTAGTTCCTTAGGTACTGCCTTTGGCTACTTTGCTGTACAATGGCAGAATTAAGTAGCTACCACAGAAACAGTGTGGCTCACAATGCCTAAAATATTTACCATTTGGTCCCTCAGATACGTAGATGACACCACCATTATGGCAGAAAGCAAAGAGGAACTAAAGAGCCTTTTGTTGAAGGTGAAAAAAGAGAAAGAAAAGGCTGGCTTAAAACTCAACATTCAAAAGAATGAAAATCATGGTATCCGGTCCCATCACTTCATGTCACATAGATGGGGAAACAATGGAAACAGTGACAGACCATTTTCTTGGGCTCCAAAATCACTGCAGATGGTGACTGCAGCCATGAAATTAAAAGACGATTGTTCCTTGGAAGAAAGGCTATTTACAAACCTAGACACTGTATTAAAAAGCAGAGATATCACTTTGCCAACAAAAATTTGTATAGTCAAAGCTATCCATATTTCCAGTTGTCGTGTATGGATGTGAGAGTTGGACCATAAAGAAGACTGAGCACCAAAGAATAGATGTTTTTGAACTATGGTGTTGCAGAAGACTCTTGAAAGTCCCTTCCACTGCAAGGAGATCAAACAATCGATCTTAAAGGAAATCAATCCTGAATATTCATAGGAGGGACTGATGCTGAAGCTCCAATACTTTGGCCTCCTGATGTGAAGAACCGACTCACTGGAAAAGACCCTGATGCTGGGGAAGGTTGAGGGCAGGAGGAGAAGGGGACAACAGAGGATGAGATGGTTGAATGGCATCCCTGACTCAATGGACATGAGTCTGGGCAAACTCCAGGAGACGGTGAAGGACAGGGAAGCCCGGTGTACTGCAGTGACACAGAGTCGGACACGACTGAGTGACTGAACAACAACCGCCCTTATAGAAAAACATTTATGACCTCTGCTGATGGCACCCCACTCCATACTCTTGCCTGGAGAATCCCATGGACGGAGGAGCCTGGTGGGCTGCAGTCCATGGGGTCGCTAAGAGTCAGGCATGACTGAGCGACTTCACTTTCACTTTCCACTTTCATGCATTGGAGAAGGAAATGGCAACCCACTCCAGTATTCCTGCCTGGAGAATCCTAGGGACAGAAGAGCCTGTTGGGCTGTGCCATCTATGGGGTCGCACAGAGTTGGACATGACTGAAGCAACTTAGCAGCATAGACAAAAGAATAAGCTAGATTGGGTAACCTGTGTCGTAAATGNCCTGCCTGGAGAATCCTAGGGACAGAAGAGCCTGTTGGGCTGTGCCATCTATGGGGTCGCACAGAGTTGGACATGACTGAAGCAACTTAGCAGCATAGACAAAAGAATAAGCTAGATTGGGTAACCTGTGTCGTAAATGTGGTTGTTTCAAAAATATGTCCACAGTCTCTTCCGCTAGTAGTTTTGGTAAAGCTGGAAGCCACGTGAAAATCAATGAAGTCAGAATATTCCCTCACATCATACACAAAAATATACTCACAATAGCTTAAAGACTTAAGTATAAGACATGACACCATGAACTCCTACAAGAGAATGTACGGAAAACATTCTCGACATAAATCATAACTGTTTTCTTAGATCAATCTCCTGAGGAAATAGAAATAAAACCAAAAATAAACAGATGGGACTTAAACTTATAAGATTTTGTGCAGAATATAAGCTTTTGCACAGAAAAAAAGAAGAAAAGACAACCTATGGAATGGGAGAAAATATTTGCAAACAATGAGACCAGCAGGGCTTAATTTCCAAAATATACAAACACTCAAAACAGCTCAATAACAAAACAACCCAATCAAAAAATGGGCAGAAGACCTAGATGTTTCTCCAAAGAAGACAAATAGATGGCTAATAGGCATATCAAAAGATGCTCAACTTTGCTAGTTATTAGAGAAACGTAATTTAAAACCACAAAGAGGTATCACCTTATACCAATCAGAATGGCTATCATCAAAAAGTCTACAAATAATAAAAGATGGAGAGGGTGTGGAGAAAAGGGAATGCTCCTACACTTTAGGGGGGAGTGTAAATTTGTGCAAACACTGTGGAGAACAGTATACAGGTTGCTTAAAAAGCTAAAAATAGAGCTACCATATGAGCCAGCAATCCTACTCCGGGGCACATATCCAGTAAAGACAAAAACTCTTAATTCAAAAAGATACATGCACCTAATGTTCATAATAGCACTATTTACAACAGCCAAGACATGGAGGCAATCTAAGAACCCATCAGCAGATGAATGGATATAATTATCTTAAAAAAAAAAAAAAGACAGACATAGAAAACTTATGATTACCAAAGGGGAAAGAGGTAGAAGGGATAAATTAGGACCTTGAGATTAATAGATATACACTACGATGTATAAAGGCTTACCTGGTGGCTCAGACGGTAAAGCATCTGCCTGCAATGCTGGAAACCCGAGTTTGATCCTTGGGTTGAGAAGATCCCCTGGAAAAGGAAATGGCAACCCACTCCAGTACTCTTGCCTAGAGAATTCCATGGACTAAGGAGCCTGGTAGGCTACAGTCCATGGGATTGCAAAGAGTCAGATGGGACTGAGTGACTTCACTTTCACTTTCACTATGTATAAAACAGATAAACAGTATCTTACTATATAGCACAGGGAACTATAATATTTTTTAATAAACTAATGGAAAAGAATTATATATATACACACACTTAGCTGTATGCCAGAAATTTATACAACAATGTAAATCAAATTTTTTTATACTACTCCCTTCCAGATGTAGAGTTTAATTTTCCTCCCCTTCAGTGTGGGCTGGACTTGCTTAAGAATAGAAAACAGCAGAAGTGACAGGTTGTCATTTTCAAGCTTAGGTTACAGAATGACAACCGTGTAGTCAAATCTGTGGTTTTTCCAGCAATCAAGAATGAATGTGAGAGTTGGACCATAAAGAAGACTGAGCACCAAAGAATTGATGCTTTTAAACTGTGGTGCTGGAGANTTGTCATTTTCAAGCTTAGGTTACAGAATGACAACCGTGTAGTCAAATCTGTGGTTTTTCCAGCAATCAAGAATGAATGTGAGAGTTGGACCATAAAGAAGACTGAGCACCAAAGAATTGATGCTTTTAAACTGTGGTGCTGGAGAAGACTCTTGAGAGTCCCTTGGACAGCAGGGAAATCAAACCAGTCAATCCTAAAGGAGATCAGCCCTGAATATTCAGTGGAAGGACTGAGGGTGAAGCTCCAATACTTTGACCACCTGATGCGAAGGGCCGACTCATTAGAGAAGACCCTGACGCTGGGAAAGATTAAGGGCAAAAGGAGAAGGGGGCAGCAGAGGATGAGATGGTTGCATGGCTTCCCTGAGTCCATGAACATGAGTTTGAGCAAAGTCAGAGCTGGTGAAAGACAGGGAAGCCAGACATGCTTCAATCCATGGGGTCACAGAGTCGGACACAAGTTAGCGATGGAACAGCAGCATAGACAGGCTGCTGTCTCGCACGTGCACGCCTGGATCACTTGCTACAGGGAAAGCTACACTGTGAGGATACTCAGGGAGTCTATGGAGAGGCCCACACAGTGAGCAGCGCAGTCCCCTGGCTGCCAGCTGGCGAGGAACTGAGGCCTGCAAGTGGCCATGTGAGTGAGCTTGGAAACTACTCTTCCAGCCCCCGTGAAGCTTGAGATGCCTGCAGCCCCAGGCCACAGCTTGACTGCTGACTCCTATGAGAGACCTCAAGCCAGGCTGGCTAAACCACTCCTGGGCTCCTGACCCTCAGAGTGTGTGTGAGAATGTTTGTTGTTTTAAGGTACTAAGTTTGAAGGTAATTTGTCATATTGGGCTAGAGAACTAATATACAATACAGCAGCTGCCCTCTAGCCTCCCTTGCAGCCCCATGGAATGTAACCTCCCAGGCCCCTCAGTCCACGGGATTCTCCAGGCAAGAATACTGGAGTGGGTTGCCATGCCCTCCTCCAGGGGATCTTCCTGACCCAGGGATTGAACCTGTGTCTCCCATATCGNCCAGCCTCCCTTGCAGCCCCATGGAATGTAACCTCCCAGGCCCCTCAGTCCACGGGATTCTCCAGGCAAGAATACTGGAGTGGGTTGCCATGCCCTCCTCCAGGGGATCTTCCTGACCCAGGGATTGAACCTGTGTCTCCCATATCGGCAGGCAGATTCTTTACCATTACTGGCACCAATATCACCTAGAGTCTCACTGTATCATTCCATCCTCTGGCTCCAGAAAACGATGCTTGCCTTTTCGGAATGAACACTTCTTGAATGAAGGCCATTTGGACTAAGTTCAAGACAAAACTTTCTCATGTATAATTCTGTTACTTGAACAACCCACATGATAGTAAGTCTACTATTAATACATTGTGATGGAAAGTTGCCTAACATTAAACCATCATACCTAAGACAATCCAGTGGAGGGAAAAATTAAATCCTTGCAGGAAAGGATTCCCTGTGGGAAGGGAGGCAAAGAGAGGAGGAGAGATGATCAGTGGAAAAGAAAAGCAGAATCTCTAAAAATAACAGGAAATATTTCCATCTCAAATGTCTTTTTTTTTTTTCCTTTAGTGAACAGGAGGCTAGTGATCCATTGATTCTAATGGCCTGTTCCATTCCAGAGGCCTCTGCATTCATTGCTCAGGAGAGGAAAATGTTTTCAAAGCTTCCAGATCAGTTAGGTGATGACCCCTCTCATTCAAGAGTCATTTTCTTAAAATTGACTAAGAATTTGAATAATTAGATCATTTTCCCTCCAGAAGATTTTCCAATGATAAGAAATGGGTCGCATTTCACACTACAGATTCTACTCAGATCTTGGCATAAATTTTAAGCACGACTTTGATGACATCCCTTAAGCCAGACCTGGGTATGGGCCTGCAGGCAGTGGATGTTATTTCAAACTGCTGTGGGGAAGCAGACTGGATCAAAGGTGGATGGAGGGTTTCACAGGGACCTGCCAGACAGAGCAAAGGGTTCATGAGGGAAAAGGCAAGCCATTTCTCAGGTTTTCCGTTCTGCTTTGTAAAGGAAAGGGGTTATACTCAAGGGACAGAACTTAACAAAGGCCACTGCTCATGTGTTACAGTCAACAGCCTGCCATTTTTCATACAAACTGAAATCAAGGCAAGCTGGATAATTTAGCTTGCTCTCCATTCATCTGCCCGTTTAATTTCAGACAAACCCCTGGGGTGGTCTGCCCTGCTTCCCTTCCCAACTGACCACCCTGGGAGCTTTGTATGAAGAACGCATTTTGTTTTGAATCCCTGACCCTTTCTCCTGGTCACTCTGCTAAATTCAGGTCCCGCAGGAAGACAACAAAGAGATGCAAGGAGGAGACCAAAGATGGGTAAATCAGAGGGACAGGATCTGCGGATGGTGCAAGAGGGCTGAGGTGAGCATTCACAATGTTCATAAGCCCTTTTGAAATACTTGATTCTGCTTACAATGAGCATGCATTCCTTTAGTAATGTGTTCTAAACGAAGAGGACAAGGAACATGATCTTCATTTTTGCAGAAACCTTGGCAATCTTCTTCCTTCTCTCTGCAACCCCCTTCTTACTATCCATTCATCAGACCTGCAGCACACAGGGCTGACCTGGGTGTGACTGAACTGAACTGCTTCACACACTCCTGATATAAAGACAGGGTGGAGTTAAGGGAGTGATCAAGGTGAAAATAAAGATTTAGCCTCACTAATGATCAAAGCAATGCAAATGGAATCAATTTGTTTCCTTTAAACTGGCAAAGATTAATAGGAAGGATAATATTCAGTGTTTAATGGGGTAGCGCTCAGTTGGTAAAGAATCTGCCTGCAATGCAGGAGACCCTGGTTCAATTCCTGGGTTGGGAAGATCCAGTGGAGAAGGGACAGGCTACCCACTCCAGTATTCTTAGGCTTCTCTTGTGGCTCAGCTGGTAAAGAATCTGCCTGCAATGCGGGAGACCTGGGTTCAATCCCTGGGTTGGGAAGATCCCCTGGAGAAAGGAAAGGCTACCCACTCCAGTATTCTAGCCTGGAGAATTCCATGGCCTGTATAGTCCATGAGGTCACAAAGAGTCAGACACGACTGAGCGACTTTCACTTTCACAGAGGGGTAGGAGGGATATGGTCATCTTCATATATAGCATTAGAAGAATAAATTGGTCCACCTTTCTGAAGAGGAGCATGGCAGGACTTAACACAAAACAGTGTGAGCCATAGTTTTATAAAAATATATATGTGAATTTAAAAAAAAACGAAGAAGGTACAAAAATTAACAGTGGTTGTGTCTGGGTTGTAGATAATCTCTCTTTAACATTTGTGTTTCTGTTTTTCTACATTTTCTTTAGCAGCAACAGCTGTACCTGGATGCAATCTCGGAAATGACAGAATGATCTCTGTTCGTCTCCAAGGCAAATCATTCAATATCATGGTAATCCAAGTCTATGCNGTTCCTTTCCATCTTCCCTTTACAGGATGCCTCCAAGCTCCCTCTAGGAACCCACTTAAACTCTCTTTCCCCTGACACCCAGCATCCAGCATGCGTCCCTCACACTACCCCTCTTTCCCATTTGTGGCACAGCATCACACCTTATTGTACTTGCTTTAATCATCCCGCTTGCTGCCGGGATATAGCCTCCATGAGGACAGGGCCCTTCTGTCTCACTCATAAGGTGCTATGCCTGGCATAGCACCTGCCACCTCATAGGGACTTGGCGCATATGTGAATTAATTATGAATGACAGCATAAACGTGATACACCACAGGCGAGTAAGGACCCAGTGCTCCTGCCACCCATGTGCACAGCACGGATGAACACACACAGCTCTGTTGTCTGTGGGATCCCCTCGCCACCACACCCCACCATCATGCTGATGGCCTCGAAGGGACAACAGGCTGATCTGGCTCCGTGCTCTGTCCTGAGATGCAACCAGAGAGCTTGTCCAAGCACCTGGGCACACTTCAGAGAAGGCAAAAGCAAGAGCCAGCTTTCTGACCGTTGGCTGCAGGCCAAGAACTCAGAGGGCTCTTGGGAGCCTCTGGGAGGAGTTAACGTTCCCCAGTGCAGCTTCCGGGCTGGTGGCACCAGTGGCATCTCAAAGCTCATGCTTGCCTCTCTCTCCGCTGATTCACGTTTGAGTCAGACTCCACTAGCTCCCAGCGTCTCCCTCTCCTGCCCTGTCCCCACCTCCCCTCCAGCTTGGGTCCCCAGGTCATAAGGTAGCACTGCTCTGCCCAGTTCGTCCCTGCCAGCCTCCGGCGCCCAGGAGAGCCACTCTGTGGCCGTAGCAGCAGGTTTAGAGGAAGCAGGCTTGCTGCATCCGACATCTCCACCTGCTGGCCGTCCTGACCCTTGCTGCCTGCAACCCTCTGTCCCTGCTGGCTCTGTCCCGGTTACTGTTGCTGCTGCTGCTGCTGCTGCAATACTTTCTACCAGGTGACCCAGTGACCCCTGGTCAGCTGTGGCCGGGCACAGGGCACCATGTGCTGCTCCCACAAGGATCTGCTCCTACCAGCTGCTCCAAAGAAGTTTCCCCCTAGACAAAGTCCGGGGGTCTGGGCGCTAACCCTCTGACTGTGTTACTGTCCCCCACCAGGGACCCTTCCATGAAGACTGAGGCAGGCGTAGCTGCAGACAGCCTGCTGACATGACATCAGCCACGGAGTTTGAAAACGTGGGCAGCCAGCCACCGTACAGCCGGATCAATGCCCGCTGGGACGGCCCGGATGATGAGCTGGATAACGACAACAGCTCAGCCAGGCTCTTTGAGCGGTCCCGGATCAAGGCCTTGGCAGGTACTCTTTGGGGCCGTGGGGGTTAGGACAGCCGCTCTCCTAATCCCGAGGTTCCCTGCCCTCCTGCCTGTGGTGAATCCCCTGGGGGTGTTGGCGTGAGCCCTGGCAGGGAGCCCTGACGTGGCCACGTGGCTCAGAGGCCAGGGCCTCTTGGGAGTGAGCACAGGGTAGGCAGCCTCTCCTCCCACGCGTCCTCAACTTCTAGGTGGAAAGTGGTGCCAGGTGGGCCCTGTCCTCTACCTCTGCCCTGAATGACCTGTGGCCGCAGTCAGAAGTAAAGAGGGGGTCTGGGCGAAAGAGCCTATGAGGGGTGGGTCAGCTGGGCAGAGAGGCGTGGGCCTCATTCTGTACCTCCATCTCCTGCCTGGTCCTGGATAGGGGAATTATCATCATCTCCTCTGTGGCCCCAAAAGGAAAAAGGGTGATTTGATAGGAAATGGAGAACAGATAAGATCTTCCCCACACTGCCTCAGAGAGGAGGATTTTCTGGACTAAACCTCTTATACTTAAACTGGAATTAGATTTTTACTTAGCAGGTTCATAATAGATGTGTGTGTGTGAGAGGGAGAGAGAGATCTTCCAATCTCTAGTAGAAATAGCTTCTCTTTCCTCTGCTGGCTGAGATCTGATTCTTGAGATTTTTTTTCCCCCATCAATCACTATGAACATTGCCTCCCTGGAACCTGTCCCAGGGTGGCTGTGTTTTGACCCTAAGTCCTCAACCAATAAAGAAAGCTTAGGTCCTGTGGTGGTGGGGATGTGTGTGGCTTTATCCCAGGAAAGGGGTGGGTTCCTTCACCTGCTCCATCAGTGACAGATCAGGCTGGTTTCCCCGTCGGTGGTGGTTCCATCTTCCGCCTGATATGAAGGGCACAACCTTTCCTGTAAGCACTCTCTGGGGTGCTTCTCCCTCTGCCAGTGCTCATGGCCCTCTCTGAGGCTGCTGCTGGTGGTCTCTTCCACCTCCCCTCCCCGCTTTCTGCTCCCTGGTGCCCAGTTCTCCAGCACCTGGAGGTGTGAGCAGGGCCTCTCTGAGAACATGTGACCCCTCATCTCAGGAATGTCCAGGCCTCCCATCCCTGCAAAAGGGATGGTGTGTCTCACTCCTTGTGGTGGTGGGGCATCCTTTTAGGTCTCAGCCATCACCCGTTTGGTCCTTGCTCTTTGCAGGAAACTCCCTTTCTTCTTCCCTCATTTCCTCCTCGCCACCCCTGACCCCACAAAATCCGTCCTTGCTTTTGCTTATGTAATTTTAACCTCTTTAAATAACCAGGCTTGAAGCCCTTGCCTTTGCCAGTCTGGTTTGACTTTCTCTGTGTCTTGTGCTGGCTAGGTCTGGCTGCCGTGACCCTAAGATACACCTGCGAGGAGAGAGTACCATACTCTGTAAAGTTTGTCAAAGGGCAGCGTAAGGGGTGGGGCTGTCTTTTGTGTTTCACAGATAGCCTGTTTTTGAAGAAACTAGGGTAAATTCCATTTTAACAATGATCAGTCATATTCCTACTGTGTGCAAAGCTGAACCTCTACCCAGACATGAACGTGGATAAGGGGGAGGACAGAATTGGATTCAACATAGTATCTGTCTCTGAGGAGTTTATGATCTATTAGGGAAATAAATGATGTTTGTAATTAATTAGGAAGAATAGAATTAGAGAAGAACTATGGGAAAGACACATAATTAAATAGCGGTAAGAGAACACAGCAGGAGACACAGGGAGAATCAAGGACTTGTTTGTGGAAGAGGTGATCCTTGGACTGGGGACTGAAGGGTGTGTGTGGCTCACAGGACAATGGGCTTAGAGCTGGTCCAGTTGGCTGATACATATGGCAGCCTGGTCTGATTGATGCGCAGCCTGGGAAACTGGTGGAAGCAACCTGAGCCAAAGACTGTCCTTCAGCCTGTGTATTCCTCACTACAAGTGTGGATCTCCTCTATCATAGCATCTGAAAGCCCCCCAGGAGGAGCAGAACCACAGAGTATAGAGTTACATGCCTGGATTTTAGCCATTGAGAACATCTGGCTAGCAAGTAAACACCTGTTTGGAGTCTATTCAGGGTTTTTTTTAAACAAATAAAACCCTAACCAGTTAACTGACTTTCCCCTCCTGAGAGTCCACTCTGAGTGATCTGTGGGAGAAGCTAAAGCTTTGAGAAGGTCCGAGGTAACGTGGCCGAATTGACCATTCTGGGAGTTGGGCGGAGCAGAAGCAGGGAGCAATAGCCTCCCACACCCAGATCTCCACCGGTTTTAACTTCTTGATGTTTTTCTCTTCAGTGCCATCTTGGGGCTCCCCTGGCAGTCTAGGCAGCCGTCAGCCTCTCCAAAGAGGCTGAGGGAGCTGAAGCTGCCTTTGGTCTGCACCATTTCTGCATTCTCCATGAACCGCTCCTTCACTCCTAGGTGTATTATTGCAAGGAAGGCATTTAGCCAATGGTGGTGATCTGCTTCATAGGTACACATGGCAGGGCTGGAGAGGTTGGCCTGGCCTTTTCCATCTGAAATGGAAGGTCCTGGAGTGAGGAGGAAAATGTCACAAGACCTAGATTCAGGTCCTGGTTCCACCGTTGAGGCTACCACCTTGGAGGACAGTTCAGTCTCCTGTTTTACAAAATGAAGACCGTAGTATTTTGCCAAGGTTGTTGTAAAGATCAAGTAAGATAAAGTTTATGAAAGTTTTTTTATTAATTAAATCCCCTGATGAATGTTAGTATTTACAGGAAATCTATTTGGGAACAGTATTTTTTTTCCAGCCCAGCAGCTTGTGGGATCTTAGTTCCCCGACCAAGGATTGAACCCAGGTCCTCGACAGTGAACGTGCAGAGTCGTAACCACTGGGCTGCCAGGGAACTCCCGGGAATATTAATAGTATCTTTCTGTCCCTTATCTTCTCCCAACTTCAAATATTTGAGATCATCAGTCCAGACAATGTCCCAGTTACCTTGGCCATTCTGGGGCCATTTTCTTCCTTCTTAACCACCACCCTGCTTTGTCTTGGAAGGGGTGGGTCTGAAAAGGAGCCAGGAACCCGTAAAATTAGGCTAATGCTTGTGCCTCGAGCTCTTGGCTTGGGACCCAGGAACCCAGGGGCCATGGGGACAAAGCCCCCTGCTGTGTAGCACTTTCTTCCTAGGCATCCAGTCTGGATCCCAGGTGTGTCTCTGCCATTAGCTGGGTGATGGGAAGACCCGATAAAGCAAGGATGACGGGGCCTTGTTAGGTACCCTTCTTACTGTGGCAGTGCCTCCTGGCCCCTCTCTACTTAGTGACCCGTGGTTAGAAGACTTGCATTTGGTTAAGTGGACTCTGTCTATCCTGCCTCCTAAGTCACCTTCCTCTGAGCTCCAGAGGAGACAGTCTCTCTCCTGCCTTTCAAATGATTCCCAGCTCTTCCTCCTGGAGTCAAAATAAACAAGCCATCTGGTTATTCTGCCTGGAAACCTCCACCTTGGTATACAGATACCTGACTTCTCTCCAGAATGAATTACTCTGCGTTTGAAACTGGATCAGCCTGACTAAAGCAAAGGGGGAGGTGGGTAAGAAGATGATGCAGGAGGCTCCTGGATGGGGATGGATTTGACCTTGGCGATGCAAGGGGAGGATTGGAAGACTGGTAGGTCCCCAGGCAAATGCTGCTCTCAGCGTTGGCCTCTAAAGCTGGCAGCGCTTCTTGAGGTTCGGTGGCAGGTGAGTCCTAAGGCTTCTTCCCGAACAGGAGGCCGTCCTCTGCTTTGATGCCTGCCTCTGGCACCTGCCTACTTGTGGGACTTGCCTTGAAAGACTGGAGGAAGAAAGGCAGCTGGAGAGCCCACGTTCCCATCCCTCCAAGAGTTCCAGCCTTTGTGTCTCCCCCTTTGTATCTCACCCCATCTCCTGTCCTTCATCCTGGGCACCACCGGGTAAGCACTAGCCGGTCTGGATGAGGGACTGCAGGCTGTGGGGATTTTCTGGCCCGAATGCCCAGAGGGGGCCTCTTCCCTGCACACAGCCTTGCCCTCGATTGTATACCCCTGAGATTTGGGTGAGGGCACTGCCTTGGGGCAGATGTGACCCAGCTAGGGTGGTAGGAATGGAGGAAAGCAATAGAAAGGTGCCCCAAGAAGAGAAAGCCTGTGCCTTATCCTCGCCATGTCCCCTGCCTGTCTTGCGCATGCACACAGCTCAGCTTCCCCGCCTCTCAAGTGCCGCCTGCTGTGTAACTTCCAGCTCCTCAGTGTAGAGACATCTGGACGGCGGTGATGCAGAGAGCAGACTGGGGCCTCCTGAGGAGGCTGTGGGGAGGGGAGGACTGACCTGTCCTTCCTCCCCTTCTTTGGCCCACTGAACACTTACTAAGGGACAGACTACACAGAGCCTCCCTTTTAAGACCAAGTGCACGAAACTGTGTAGCCCACTCTGTTTTGCCTCTAATTCGGAAGGCAAGTGATGTTTTGAACTAGGGACGTGCCTCCTTCCCGCGTCTCTCTGTCGCCTTCTTGCTAGAAATGAGGTGAGGCCGATGGTGAGGTTGGTCAGGGATGATTCAGAGAACGCAACAGGGCACTGCAGGCTGTGTCCCTGTGCTCTGAAGCATGCAGTTGCTCCACTGGGAACCAGGAACATCTTTCAGACCCACTGAACCCAGGCCCCCAGGCTAAGGTCTGTGGCCAGCAGGCTTTCCATCAGAGCCTTGGGAGAGTGGTCCTCGGACACAGCGGTCAGTGCTGCTCCCCACCCGCTGGCCTTGAGACCCCAGACACTCCTGTGGATTCCTGCCTGGTCTTGGTGGCAAAAAGTGATGCTTGGCCTCCCCCATCCTCCCCTTTCCCCACCTGCCCCAGGATGATGCTGAGCCCAGGTGCCCCAGTTGCCAGAGAAGGGCTTTGTGTCCAGAGGGTGAATGATTTCTTTCAGAAAGCAGGGTTTCACCACGGTTGTGCCAGGAGGGTTCAGCAACTTCTTGGCAGCCTGGTACGATGACAATTTCCAAAAGCAGCTGCTGGAGACCAAAAGGCATCCATCAGGTTTGCACAGCCCGAATGTCTCTCTTAAGCTACCTGTGAGAACAAAGATGGTGTCATTAGTGAGAGCTTTTTAAGATGTTTTCTTCTGTGATTTAAAAACGTGGAATGGAGTTCTATTTAGAGACCACATATTGGGAAAATGTACTATTCACGGAAATATCTTTAATCATCAGCCATCATTTTAATGTACTGTCAGAAGAAAAAAAATAATTGGCTCAGCAGCTTTCTCTTGGAGGTCAGCCATTGTGAGTCCCCCTCCTTCTCCTGAGACAAGCCGCTGCGCAGAGAAGCCTGCTGGTTACCTGTGCAGCCCAGCCTATGAGAGAGGCCATCGTGCCGACTGCACCGTGTGGTCAGGGCAGTTTTCTCCTGCCCAGGACATACACTTTCTCCCATCATCCCCTCTCAATAAAAGCTGTTCTTCCTCTCCGAGAATGCTTTGCAGAACTGCAGCTCTTCCCCTTCTCTGGGTGACTGCTATCTATCATCATGAAGATGCTTTATCAAATATTAATACACCGAGGATAATGATGAGTCGCTGTCCCCCCCACCCCCGCCCCTGTGGGATGCAGTCTGAGTGAGCCATGTTAATAGCTTCCTCCATCGGTAGGCCATTCCTGGGGACTGTCAGCTTCGTTCCCAAAGGCAGGTCCTGACACCAGGCCTTGCCTGTGCTTCTGGCTCCTGGGAGCAGCCAGCACCCCCGCCCCTCTACCCCCACAGGGCACCCCTGCCTGCTGCTTGGCTGAAGAGGTGCCAAGAGTGTCATTTTCAGAGCAACTGAAGCAATTGTTCATTTTCCCTTTATATCTCGTCACGGAGAAAGAATGACAGGGAGGCCGGTAGCTGAGTCTCTGGCAGCATTTTGACTCCAAACCCTTTGGCCTTCAGACTCTGAAAACTGGATCAACCAGAGAGTCTCTTCTACAGTCTAGTGAGAAAGAAATCGATCAAATAGTCACACATGAGAGAGTAGCCTTGAAACATACACATTACCATATGTAAAATAGATAGCTCAGTGGGAATTTTCTGTATGTCACAGGGAGCTCAACCCAGTGCTCCGTGACAGCCTGGAGGGGTGGGATGGGAGTGGGAGGTGGGAGGGAGGTTCAGGAGGGAGGGGACAGTGTATTGTGGCTGATTCATGTTGGTGAATGGCAGAGACCAACACAACATTGTAGAGCAATTATCTCTCAATTAAAAATTAAAAAAAAATAGCCACACATGTGTCTTTGTACATGTGGACATGTATGTCATGACAAATTAGGATAAATGCTATGAAGACTTACTAGGAATTGTGCATTTATAACATAATCCACAGCTTATAATTTGTCCAAGGAGCAGTGGGGGCTTGTTTGAGTAAGAGTGTGGGATGAGTGAGTGGAGATAGGAGGGGCGGGTAAGAATCAAATCACTAGGGGCCTTCAAAGGCCCTGAGTATCCTCGGGGTCCTGGCAGGAAGCAGCAGGTAATTCATAGTGGTGATGTTTGATGAAGGGATTACTTGCAAAGGACCGGCAGAGTTGAAGCATCAAAGGGTGAATTTTCAACAGAAGAGCTGTAGACTTTCAGGACAGAGACTGTGGCCTTCAGGAAAGGACCTGACAGACAGACGGTGCTGCTCCCGTCCCATCAGCATGCATCCCAACCCAGGGATCTAACCCAGGTCTCCCACATGGCAGGCATATTCCTTACCCGCTGAGCCACAAGGGAAGCCCAAGAATACCGGAGTGGGTAGCCTATCCCTTCTCAAGTGGATCTTCCCAACCCAGAAATTGAACCGGAGTCTCCTGCATCACAGATGGATTCTTTACCAGCTGAGCAATGAAGGAAGTTAGCATGCATCCCAACCCACCACAAAGAAGTGATGTGGTTACGTTTAGCTTTGAAAGATCATTCTAACCTCAATGGGGAGAACCGGTTGCAGAGAGGCTCCACAAATGTCCAGGAAAGAGGTGGTGGCAGGGAGAGTCAGCTCGGTGGCCACCGGGAGCAGAAAAGTGGTTCGTCCCCACCATATAGTTCCTCTGTCCTGTTGCCATCACACTTTCCCCAGTGTGGTGACCTTGGCCAACTTACTTTCCTTCTCCTCTGGGTCTCGGGTTCCTCACCAGTAATATAAGGGGCTTGAACCAGATGTTGCAGGAGGACTTTCCAGCTTGAAACCTGGGGAGAAGCTCCCTGAGGCAGGACTGACCACGTGTCTTTACACTGACCCTCGGAGCTTTGACTCCTGGCTTGGGGGAAGGGAATCGACCCTTTTCAGTAAATCAGTGGGTTCTCCAGAAATTCTTTCTGTTCATTAACAGCTAGGCTGAGGCTGAATCCTGGACCGTCTTTGACTTCTGCGGCCTCGTGTTCTCTGCAAGTGTCCTCTCTCCAGGCAGCCACCACCTGCGTGCAGGACAGCGGTGCTTGGTGTTTGTACAGCTGCCTTGTGTTCTAGGTGCTTTTTATCCAGATCTCACTGGTCCTTCAACCACTCTGAAGTTGGCAAGGTGTAACTATTGCCCTCCCCTTTCTAGACGAGGGAAGTCCCACAGCAGGAAGGGCCAGGACAAGCCTAGAATCCCAGGCTATTAAGATCAGCCCTCTGCTGTTGAGGCGACAGCACTTGAATGTCCTTCAGGTCTGCATTATCTCCTCCTCGGCACTCCATCTGAGACATCTCTTCCCATGTTTCCTTTCACCACCAGCCTCTTGAGCCTCTTTAATCAAAACCCTGAACTCATTTTTACTTCTGTCTTACAGCCTCCAAATGCAGTCACCTGCCAGGGCCAGCTGCCCCTTGTCCTGTGATGTTGTCCAGATCATCTCCTGTCATTTCATTCCCATAGTTCACATGTCAGTGAGGCCTTGGCACATCAGGCAGACTTTTGCCTCTGCCTCTGGGCGAGTTTCCTGGGCTCCAGCCTCTCCCTTGTCCAATCCCATTTATGCAGGGTGGTTGGAATCTTTCTCTTCCGGCAAATTTTTAGTGAGGTATCACTTTATCTGGCTCTTCTTTTCCTGGAGGATAAAGTTCAGTTTCTGTAGACTGTCCTTTGACTTCTTTGCTTCAGTAAATTCTCACCCTCACCCCCAAAGCATGAACGCATACACCTTCACGCACATATGCACACACACATACAGGTTTGCAAGTTTTCACCAGAGACCCCTCCTNCCTCCGGCAAATTTTTAGTGAGGTATCACTTTATCTGGCTCTTCTTTTCCTGGAGGATAAAGTTCAGTTTCCGTAGACTGTCCTTTGACTTCTTTGCTTCGGTAAACTCTTCTCACCCTCACCCCCAAAGCATGCACGCATACACCTTCACGCACATATGCACACACACATACAGGTTTGCAAGTTTTCACCAGAGACCCCTCCTTCCTTCCCTGCCATTCAGGAAGTATTATCATCTTCAAGCCCTGGATCAAAGCTAGCCTTCACATGCTGTTCTGTGCTTAGTTGCTCAGTCGTGTCCAATTCTTTGCAACCCTGTGGGCTGCAGCCTGCCAGGCTCTTCTGTTCATGGGGATTCTCCAGGCAAAAATACTGGAGTGGGTTTCCATACCCTCCTCCAGGGGATCTTCCCAACCTAGGGATCGAACCCAGGTCTCCCACATTGCAAGCAGATTCTTTACTGTCTGAGCCACCAGGGAAGACTGGTGGCTTCATTTCTTCATTTGTTCACATGAAATATTTTAGATTTAAACTTTTCCTATAATATATAAAAACCCTATTTTGTTAAAAAATACATTAAAATTATCTTTTATGTTTTAAAAATAGAGTGATTTAGATCTTTAAACATTTTTATTACCTAAGAATATATATTTAATGTAGAAAATATTAGACAAACTGATTAAAAAGAAAGTATAGACAGTTGTGACTTCCCCATATAGATATTGTAATGTCTATGGATACATTTTGTATTTATACATAGACTATGTATATGTATAAATATAAACATCATCTATAATCTTAGACTGTCTTTCACTGAGAAATATATTATTAATATCTTCTCATGCCTATAAATTTTCATGGCTTTATAGTCTTCCTTCGTGTTAATGTACCCAGATCTAGTTAACCAGCATCTTAGTGTTTAACTTTGGTCACTTTTAGAGTCAGTCTTGTGTGCTTTATTCTTGCATTTAAAGGAATCTGTATATATTCAAACATACATTGGCATATGTAGTAAGCATCTTTAAGTTTTCTCTTAGGATCAACCCTAGTTGGCTTTGAAATCCTTATGGGCAGAAGAACTGTGCCCAAGCTGTTCACAATGCCAGTATGATGAAAGCTGGTTGGCGGAAAGAACAATTCCTCCCCCAACTAAACAGGAAGAGTAGAATTTGTGCCAGCAGGATCATTTATGACGTGTCCCTGAGAGTCTGCCCCATGCTAGGCTTTATAATGGGTTGGTATCTATACCACTGGGGTTTGTCACAAGTTCAGACATCCCTCTCTCAGGTTATCTAAGCTCTTGGCTTCCTGGCATGAAATGGAGGGAAATCCCTTTGTAAACCTGCAAAAAAAGTAAGTGCTTCTTTCCAGGCCAGGCTATTGATCTGAAGTCTCCCTTGGTACCTTTTCTTCCACTTGCCTTTCTGACCACCTAGCTTTACCCATGGCTTAAAGCCATGCTCTGGTGAAAATTCAGACTTCCTTAAGAAGGATACATTTTGACCTTTAATTAGTAATTTATTCTTTGGGATTTGAGTTCTATGTCCCATTTTTCTTTATGACATCTGTTGTTTCTTATAAAAGTTATGTATGTACATTGCAGACATTTTAGTAAACATAGATAAGCAAAACAAAGTGTCACCCACAGTCTCAACACACTGCTATAATATAGTATATCATTAGCTTTTTTCTATGAGTCTGTGTATATAGGTCTACAATATTATATTGTAGTTTTATATTATACAGGTAGTTTTATAATCTGAATTTTCCCTTAAAATATAATATCTTTTCTTGCTATTGGAAGTTCTTCCACCTTATTCATATATATAAATGTGCCAAAACCATGAAATAATCCCCTGTTAAATATTTAGGCTGCTATTCTCACTTTAAAATTTTTTTCATTTTCTACTTTTGAGAGCAGATTTCTAACAGTGATAAGAGAGAGAGACAAGAAACAATCAAGGAATTTTATAGGAAGCCATAGCAGGAATAGATGGACCACTTTACCTGCCTCCTAAGAAATCTGTATGTAGATTAGAACTGGACATGGAACAACAGACTCGTTCCAAATTGGGAAAGGAGTATGTCAAGGCTGTATATTGTCACCCTGCTTATTTAAATTCTGTGCAGAGTACATCACGTGAAATGCCGAGCTGGATGAAGCACAAGCTGGAATCAAGATTGCTGGGAGAAATATCAATAACCTCAGATATGCAGATGACACCACCCTTATGGCAGAAAGTGAAGAGAAACTAAAGAGCCTCTTGATGCAAGTGAAAGAGGAGAGTGAAAAAGTTGGCTTAAAACTCAACATTCAGAAAACTAATATCACGGCATCTGGTCCCATCACTTCATGGCAAATAGATGGGGAAACAATGGAAACAGTGACAGACTTTTTTTTGGGGGGGGGGGCTCCAAAATCACTGCAGATGGTGACTGCAGCCATGAAATTAAAAGACTCTTACTCCTTGGAAGAAAATCTATGACCAGCCTAGACAGCATATTAAAAAGCAGAGACATACTTTGCCAACAAAAATCAGTCTAGTCAAAGCTATGGTTTTTCCAGCGGTCACGTATGGATGTGAGAGTTGGACTATAAAGAAAGCTGAGTGCCGAAGAATTGATGCTTTTAAACTGTGGTGTTGGAGAAGACTCTTGAGAGTCCCTTGGCCTGCAAGGAGATCCAACTAGTCCATCCTAAAGGAAGTCAGTCCAGAATATTCATTGGAAGGACTGATGCTGAAACTGAAACTCCAGTCCTTTGGATGCAAAGAGCAGACTCATTTGAAAAGACCGTGATGCTGGGAAAGATTGAAGGCAAGAGGAGTAGGCAACAGAGGATGAAATGGTTGGATGGCATCGTTGACACACTGGATGTGAATTTGAGCAAACTCTGGGAGATAGTGAAGGACAGGGAAGCCTGGTGTGCTACAGTCCATGGGGTCACAAAAAGTCAGACACAACTGAACAACAACAATTCCCATCTCAGTTCTCCAGACTCAGTTCTTTTCCCATAACTAGTGTTACCAGCTTTTCATGTATCTTTCCAGGAATGTTTTTTGCATATATTAGCAAACAGTCTATATTGTTTTTCTCAGATTTTCCCCACCATATATTGTCCCTTATTGTCCTTTTTTCCCCACCCAGTAAATCTTGAAGATCATTTTATATTAGTACACAAATGGGCTTCTCGTTCTTTTTGCAGATATTGTATTCCATAGTCTAGACATAATTTTAATTTAACCAGTCCTCTATTGATAGACATTTAGAGTGTTTCCAACCTTCTGCTATTTCCAAAAATGCAATGAATAAACTGATATGTGTCATTCTGCAAATGTATGTCTATCTGAAGGATAAATCCCTAGAAATGGAATTACTGGGTCCCAAAGTAAGTACAGTTACAATTCTGATCCATCTTGCCAAATTGTCTTTTACACCCTCTCCAAAAACATATGAATGTTTTCTCCCCCACTTCCTTGCCAGCATGGTATTTTATCACACTTTTGGATCTTTGTGAATCTGATAAGTAAAACATAGTGTCTTGATGTATTTTCATTTTACTTTTGTACTCTTAGTATGAAAATTTTCAAACATGTGAGAAAGTAGAGATAAAAGTAAAGTGAATTATCACCTAAATTAAAGAACTGTTAATATTTGGCCATATTTGCTTGTTCACGTTGGGGCTGAAATATTTTTAAAGTAAAGTGAAGATTATTTTGACCTTCTCCTCTTATTTTATCATAATAGGTTAGCATGAATATCTGAATAACAAGAGCATTTCCCACTTAGCTATAATACTGTCACTGCTGCTGCTGCTAAGTTACTTCAGTCGTGTCTGACTCTGTGAGACCCCAGAGATGGCAGCCTACCAGGCTCCCCCGTCCCTGGGATTCTCCAGGCAAGAACACTGGAGTGGGTTGCCATTTCCTTCTCCAATGCATGAGAGTGAAAAGTGAAAGTGAGGTTGCTCAATTATGTCCAACTTCGCAATTCCATGGACTGCAGCCACCTATTAAAATTAATAATTCCCTTATACAATTTAATACCCACTTAATATTCAAATAATACCCACTTATACAACTTAATACCCACTTAATATTCAAATTTTCCTGTTGTCTCAAAGATGTCTTTTATCATTAATTTGTTTAAACTAATTAAGGACTGTGTATTAGGTTTGTGTGTGTATGTATGTTTTTAGTTTGTATTTCGATAATGAATAGCTTGGATAATTTTTTATACATCTAAGAGGCTGTTATACTTTTGTTCTGTTAACTCTGTTCACATTTTTACTTCTTTATGCTATTGGATTATTGGTCTTTTTTCTCATTCGTTTATAGATTTTCTTTACCTACAAGGTAAGTTAGCCCTTTGTGATGTGAGTTACAAAGACTTTGCCTCATTTGTTTTGCTTATGGTATTTTATCCCACACAAACATTTTTTAATGCAGTTGAACTTTTAGTATTTCATTTTACAGCTTTGGATTTTGTGTTGGAATTAAAAAACCCTTCCCTAGACTAACATAAAAAACATTCTACTATAATTGATTTTGGTATTTTTATGGTTTTATTTTTTATGTTTCAATTTTTGACCCAAATGAAATTTGTCTTCGAGTATGAGATGTGAATTTAACTTAATTTTTCCTGGATGGCCACCGAGTCTTATCAGTTCAGCTCAGTTCAGTTGCTCAGTCATGTCTGGCTTTTTGTGACCCCATGGACTTCAGCTCACCAGGCCCTCCTGTCCATCACTAACTCCTGGAGTTTACCCAAACTCATGTCCATTGAGTTGGCGATGCCATCCAACCATCTCACCCTCTGTCGTCCCCTTCTCCTCCTACCTTCAATCTTTCCCAGCATCACGATCTTTTCAAATGAGTCAGCTCTTCCCATCAGGTGGCCAAAGGATTGGAGTTTCAGCTTCATAATCAGTCCTTCTAATGAACACTCAGGACTGATCTCCTTTAGGATGGACTGGCTGGATCTCCTTGCAGTCCAAGGGACTCTCAAGAGTCTTCTCCAAAACCACAGTTCAAAAGCATCAATTCTTCGGCACTCAGCTTTCTTTATAGTCCAACTCTCACATCCATACATGACCACAGGAAAAACCATAGCCTTGACTAGACGGAATTTTGTTGGCAAAGTAATGTCTCTGCTTTTGAATATGCTATCTAGGTGGGTCATAACTTTCCTTCCAAAAGGAGTAAGCATCTTTTAATTTCATGGCTACAGCCACCACCTGAATTTATTTTGGAAAAAATAAAGTCTGTCGCTGTTTCCCCATCAATTTCCCATGAAGTGATGAGACCAAATGCCATGGTCT
>SJYV01039138.1:0-23982 GCA_006410875.1 Neotragus pygmaeus | reverse complement strand
GGCCCCCGCGCCAAGGTGCAGGGCGGGGCCGTGTGCCTGTGCACCGGGCCTGTCCCTGCGGTCTGGTGCTGGTGCGGGGCCACTTCCCTCAGCCCTAGACCTCCATCCTGCGTCCGTTTCCTGTGGAGCCCAGACAGCCACACAGACTCATACCCTGGCTTCTGCGTTCCCAGCGCTGGCTCTCTGGGTTCAAGAGCAGGGCCGTGCCCTGGGCCAGCCTGTTTCCTGCTGGGACGTGCAGGGGGACAGTCACACGGGATCACCACTGCTGCTGCAGACAAAGCTGCGGTGAGCCCTCTGAACGTTTGTCTCTACACACCGAGGCTCATTCCTGCAGATGGGCTCTCTGCTGCAGGGGTGACTGAGCAGAACTCTCCGTAGTTTTTCATTTTAATGGATAACAGCAGACTATGTTCTTAAAAGGAGTGGTGGTTCACGTGCTGTTCCTGCAAGTGAGAAGGCTGTTGTCTGGCACACTCTTTTCCTTGTTCCCGTTTGGGGGGCACACAGTGGCCCACCTCACCCTTGTGCTTGCCGTTGTCCCTGCGTGGATCTGTGGGAGGGAGTGTGCGCCTTCCCTTCCGGCTCCTCTGCAGGCCCCCCTCCACCACGCCTGGGGGGAGGCCAGGAAGCAGCCTCTGGCCGGGCCCCCAGACTCTGCATCTTTCTAAACGGAGACCATCCCCCCNCAGGTGAATCCAGAGCCGCTGCCCGCCCCCCACAGCCAGGGCATGCTGGACCGCTCTCGCCTGGCCCTGTGTGCGCTCGTCTTCCTCTGTCTCTCCTGCAACCCCTTGGCCTCCCTGCTGGGTAGCCGGGGTCCTGCTGGCCCCTCGGACACCACCAGCATCAACCACCGTCCTGGGCGCAGCATGCTGGGTGCTGAGGGCAGAGGTAGGGTGGTAGGAGAGGGGCTCTCGCATACGTGGATCCCGTCCTGTGGGCTTGGGGCCTTGAATTTCCTGGGTGCCCAGCCTCTGTGTCCCCAGCTTCTGTCTGCCCCCAGATGGCCCTGGCTGGGCCCTGTGGCTGCTGCCCCCACTGGTCTGGCTGATGAATGGGCTGCTGGTGCTCTTCTCCTTGGCGCTTCTCTTTGTCTATGGAGAACCAGTCACTCGGCCCCACTCGCGCCCCGCCGTGCACTTCTGGAGGCATCGCAAGCAGGCCGACCTGGACCTGGCCAGGGTGAGTGGCCAGACCCTGGGGGATGGGAGCAGGCAAGGCTGGGACCCTGAGCAGTGTCTGAGAAGGTGCTGGGCATACCTTTGACCTCCCCTGTTCTCCCCACTCCTGTCTACCCCTCCAACTCTTGCGGACCCCTGGGGACCCAGCCTGTGCTGCTGGGGATGGTGTGGTCCTCAGAGGGGGCCCAAGATGGAGGAGTAGCACAGCCCCACGTTTCTTACCTGAAAACCCCTCACCCCCAGGGGGACTTTGCCCAGGCTGCCCAGCAGCTGTGGCTGGCCCTGCGGGCCTTGGGCCGGCCTCTGCCCACCTCCCACCTGGACCTGGCCTGCAGCCTGCTCTGGAGCCTCATCCGCCACCTGCTGCAGCGTCTCTGGGTGGGCCGCTGGCTGGCCGGCTGGGCAGGGGGCCTACGGAGGGACAGGACCCTACAAGCAGATGCTCGCACCAGTGCCCGCGACGCGGCCCTCGTCTACCACAAGCTGCACCAGCTGCACACCATGGGTATGCGGGTGAGGGCTGGGCCCCCAGAGTCCTGCTGCCTCTGCATCACCCTTGGCCTCACGCCCTCTTATCTTCCAGGGAAGTACTCTGGTGGGCACCTCGCTGCTGCCAACCTGGCGCTGAGTGCCCTGAACCTGGCCGAGTGCGCAGGAGATGCTGTGTCCGTGGCCACACTGGCTGAGATCTACGTGGCTGCCGCGCTCAGGGTCAAGGCCAGTCTGCCGCGGGCCTTGCATTTTCTGACAGTGAGTAGATGGTGACCAGTGGGGGCTCTGTGGGTGGGTGAGGGCTGCACAGAAAGGCACGTGGTTATGGGGGCGGCTGCGGGCCCACTGGGATCTCGGCCAGGGTTCAGTGTGACGGCCCATTCCCTCCTCAACAGCGCTTCTTCCTGAGCAGTGCCCGCCAGGCCTGCCTGGCACAGAGTGGCTCAGTGCCTCTTGCCATGCAGTGGCTCTGCCACCCCGTGGGCCACCGTTTCTTCGTGGATGGCAACTGGGCCCTGTGCAGCACCCCGAGGGACAGCTTGTACAGCGTGGCTGGGAACCCAGGTGCCTTCTCACCCTGGGCCCTTCCCTGTGCCCACCCCTTTCCCCACAGCTGGCCGCCTTCTCCGTTCCTCGCTCCCATTCATCATGCCTATCCCTGGTCAGTGTCTTGTCCCCTGCTTGTCTGCTGTCCCTGCCCACCCTGGCCTGCTGCCCCGCCATCTGGTGTGGCTATGGGGATGTGCAGATGGGGACGCCGGCCTGGCTCTGTCTCAGCTGGGGCTCTTCAGAGGCAANATCATCTTTGATTTCCTGTTACTTCTACTCAATCTGTCAGGGAGGGTTTGGGTTTACTGACATCTAGATGATGGCTCTCTGAGCCTAAGAATCTCATTTAGTCCTGCTCTGATTCTAAAGAATCTAATGGAAAAATCAAAGGGTGAGATGGGACCACAAAAGAATTCCTAGGAATACTTTAGCATCCACAGAATAAGGGGTTGGGAAAAGTCATTGTAAAACAATTTCCTTTTCAGCCTCTGCCCTTGATCACGAAGAGTGGAATGGAAGGATACATTGTTTTCCTTTAGGACATAAATTCTGATACTTCAGTTGATTTTAACTCTTTCTCAAAAACCCAGTTATTGTAACTGTGTTCTTAGTTAATACCCCACAAAATTTCCACTGACAGAGGGTGCCATTGTGCCATCTCCCACAAAAAGGTGGTCATACCTGTGGCTTCTTTTAGACCTGAATCATTGTAAGATGTTTGGTCACCTTTGTCTAAGAAGGAAGGGGCAAGGTCCAGGTATTCATTTTGCCAAGCTCAGTCAAACACCCTAAAAGGTTTTCCAATATTGGGAATATGACAACATCCCAAGTATATTTAGCTTGGGTCTCCCTCTTTCCCTGGACTGCTGGGCCCAAACAGAACACGCAATCCAACTGCTTCAGAATCATTTTCTCATAACTCATCCAAATTTTCCTTGGTGAGAGCTATCTGATCCCTTTGTCTTAGTGGACTTAACACCTTCCTGTTCACATTTTATTTCTCAGAACTGAGAAGCAGAAAAAGCCAAAAGCAACAAGAATCAGTTATAAACACAAGACATAATCTGCAAGAATGGAGGGTCAAGAATCTCACTTCTAGAATTACAGCTGTGACACCTCTGAAGAGGGAGCTGAGGGCATCTATAGAAAAAATGTCCTTAGAAGGCCAGAGACAACAGCTAGCTGAGGACAGAGTGCTCTCCACCCTATTTCCAGCAGCAACTGGGACCCAACACCTTGCCACAGTTCCCTAGTGAGAAAGTTGAAAGCAGAGGTTTCACTAAATCTTGCTCTTTTGTTCTTGGTCATGTTGTAAACACTGGACTTGGAGCCAAGAAGGCTCACAAGATCCATCTAAGACCTTTTAATAAGACCCTGATCCTCAAGATGAGAGAAAAATGTGTCAAAGACCTACTTCCTATTATGGTACATACTGACTTTATGACCATGGGAAAGTTCCTTAATATCTCTGAATTTAGGATTTTCATTGTAAATAAATATGATTTAAAAAAAAAACAAAACTTCCTGGCATATCTATTGTGAGATTAATGCTTCCCTGGAGGCTCAGACAGAAAAGAATATGCCTGCAATGCAGGAGACACATGTTTGATCCCTGGAGAAGGAAATGGCAACCCACTCCAATGTTCTTGCCTGGAGAAATCCATGGACAGAGAAGCCTGGTGGCTACAGGCCACCAGGGTTGTAGAGAACTGGACACAACTGAGTGACTAACACTTTCACTTAAAGAGAAGATTATAGAGCTTAACACTGTGCCTGGCATTAGGAAAGTACTCAGTGATGGCTATGTGACTGTTACTATTATTTTTATGACAACTTTATTGAGATATAATTCACATCCCATGCAATTTATGCACCTCAGGTTTATTTTTTATATATTCAGAGTTCTTCCTGACCCATGGATTGAACCTGGGTCTCCTGTATTGAAAATAGATTCTTTACCATCTGAGCCACCAGGAAAACCTCTGTAATCATTACCACAGTCATTTTAGGGCCCTTTATAACTCCAAAAAGAAACTACATACCTATTATCAGTCATTCACAATTATCTCTCAATCCTAGGTGACCACTAGTGTACTACTACTCTCTGTGGATTTGTCTCTATGGACATTTGGAAAATCAATTGATTTTAAGTGAGAAGGTTTATTTCTGACTCTCAGTTCTAATCCACTGATATATGATTAACCTCATGCCAATATCTCACTGCACTGATTAATGTTGATGTGTAGTACATTTTGAAATGAGAAATTGTGACTCTTCCAAAAATTTTCTTCTTTTTCAAAATTTCAAGATTTTTATATACAAAGTTATGTTATTTGTGAAAAGAGATACTTTTACTTCTTCCTTTCTGATCTGGATGCCCTTTATTTCTTTTTCTTGCCTAATTGATCAGAATCTCCAAGGGAAAAGTTGAATGAAAAGAGCAGACAAGCTTGTCTACCTCTTGATCTTAGGGGGAAAGCTTGTTTTATCATTAAGAATGAGATTAGCTGTTGTCTGTGGATGGTCTTCATAATGTTGAAGTTCGCTTCCATTTCTAGTTTGTTGAGTGTATTTATCATGAAAGAATTTTATTTTTATTATATACAAAAATGCAGGTGTTCTATCTTGCCCTTATTTTCTCTTTTCCATTTCTTCTCTCTTGTTTGTTTCCCCCTTTTTGATTTCTTTCCAGAGCCAAGTAGGACATCAGGATGACATCAAGAAAGAAGAAACCGTGGGCTGCTGTGCGTCCACTCCCTGAAGTGCCCTGTGAGCAGTATCCCCCACCCCTCCCTCCTGTCAGTACTCCTGACCTAGTGATTGTTGTTGTGGCATAAGCTGCGTCCCTCCACTTTAATCTGCTTTCTGACCCACTGTCTCCTGGCTCTGGGTCATTATCTTCCTGCCACTCTTCTCAGTGTTCAGATTCCCTTGCTACCTCTTCCCAGGTGTCCTAGACTGCTTTGGCAGCTACTGGTGTTTAGAAAGTCAAAAGCTGTTTTCCAGGCTGTAGAGTTTCCTTTTCATTCATATGCCTAGTTTGAGTCTACAGATATTTCATGAAGACTTTTTAATATCAGGCATTGTGGCTTTTGATACTGATAATACTCACAATAGCCCCACTATACTGCTCCTAGTTTGGTCTCGTGTTCCAGAAGAGAAAAGAGGCTTCGGGTGGCTAATTTGTCTGAGGTTACATACATAGTAATTGGCAAAACCACACATTGCTTATAGACCTGTCTGTTTTGGGAAAAAGAGGGGAGATGCAGAGAGTTGAAATTGCTAATATAGAACTCAGAACATCAGTTGTCATGTTGGAAGAGCCAGGACGAGTTAGGAATATGCCACGTATCATTTCAAATATAAGGTTTCTATTTTCTGACCTTTGACAGCTTGTCCAGCCCGTCTTCCAAAAAACACACATCTATCCATGCAAGACACAGTAAATTATGTCAGGTTATCTCTATTGCTATTCCCCCCTACCCCCACCCCATAAGCTCATATCTCTGTCTGTCTCTTCTACATATGACTGGCCAAATCCTACTACTACTTCAAGACCCAGTGAGGAATCACGTACCCTGGGGAGTCTTTCTGACTCTTCCCAAGCTGTGCACCATCATATTCCATATCACTTATGTCCTAACGCTTACCACATTCAAGTTCTCATCCTCCCCTACACCTTATCACCAGTAAAACAAAAGCACCTTGAAGACAGTAGCTATGGTTAATTCTCCCAGGACTCATGATAACTCTAGGCCCAATACTTCTCAAATTACTAATTTAATATTAAGTGAGCTCCTATTGACAGATACTCTCTCTGGAAGGTGATTTCAACCCCTTCTCTATTTAAGTAAATAACATGCTGGGACAATTTCCTGTTTCCTTCCCTTATGCAGAATCTGAATCATAAATCACCAGGCTCAAGCCTGTGAAATTTGAATTTAGCACAGTAAATCCAACTTCTCACTCTGCAAAATTCCACTCATGTTCACTAGGTCACCATGGGGCAGACCTTAGAAAAGATAATGATACAAAGGAAGAAAATGTGGGTTTCATTTAAATCATAGGCCAAGATCTCCCTAACCTTCTTAGGTACGTCTCAATATCCAGGGGTCCAGAATCAGTGCCAAAGACAACCTTTAGGGTAAAAAGCATAAGCCATTCATCTCTTCAGCTATTGAACAAAATGATCATTTCTCTTCTGACTAAGTGTCAATTCAATGAAAAGAAGCTAGCTGCAAGACAGGGTATTTCTGGATCATTTGAGACAACTCTGAGAGCTAAGCCTTAATGTAGTCAGTCACATTTTGCTTTCTCTTCCAAGAGAAGACTTTGAGGTCAGACCCAGGATAACAATGCCTAACAGCCCCTGAAGGGCCCTTGGTATTAGTCCTCCTCAATTTCCCTCCAAGCCCTGGCACATCTTGGGCTGGAGGCACATGTGTTATCTTCATTTCAGCATGAATGCTGAATCTCTAGGTATTTGGAGGGGGTACTTTTCGATAACTTTGTTTGCAAGATGTGGTTTTAAGAAATAGCACTTCTGGTTATTTATCTAACAGATCATATTGTGATCTGTAAGCTCCATCTTTCTTGAAGCTTTCACATTCTATAAACTAGGGAATTTATCACAGATGGTGGGGGAGAGTTCATCTGGGGGTTGAAACTGTAAAGTGGCTAATTATCTCTCAGCCATTGGTTGCATATGACCTTTACCCCCAAGCTTTGGGAACAAAGACAACATTTAGCAAACATTCTCCTCCAAAGCTAATGCTTTGGAAAGAATAACTACTTGTTGGGAATAAATGCATGGTATTTAGTTCATTTTTGTATTATTCACTATTAACATGGGGAGAGTGTGCCAGCTGATGGGTGAATGCCAGTCTTCCAAGGGATAAGTTTTTAAATTGGTGAGCATATGACACCCTTGTTGGAAAGTTGCATAGGCTAGGCACACAGGCAGCCGTGTCTGTGGAAGCTGACTGAGGGGAGCTATGAACCATAGGTTTCCACCAATTTTGATGATGTACAGACCATCAATCCACTCAGTATACCATTTAAGGTCTTCTTAACTAAGACTAGTTGCCCGTACCATGGGTTCTGTTAATACTAAAACCAGTTAATCTAGTATATCTAATACAAGTTAGTATTTTAAACTTACTCAAATACTGCTAGGTTCAGGGTCTTTTGCCAGAGAAAAGTGAGAGCATTACATGATCATTGACTGCATTTCTGTCACATGTTGAGAACAGGCAAATACATCAAGACAAAAGTTAAATTAGTGGTTTCCTGGAGCTGGGAGGATGGGAGAACTAGAGAGTGTCAGCTTAAAGGATGTGGGGTTTCTCTGGAGGGTAATAAAAAAAAAAATTGATTGTGATGAGGATTGCATAACCCTGTGTGTATATGAAAGCCCTTGAACTGTACACATTAAATGAACAAATTGTACTGCATGTGAGTTATATTAATACCTCAATAAAACATGAAACCTTGTCCACAGAAAGAGAGGACACATTATCAATTTCATGTGGAAACACGAGGAACTAAAGTCAGGTATCACAGGGGCTGAGGGAGACCCACACAGCACAGCTCTCCTCTGGCTTTGGGCTTTTCTTGCCTCTGGAGGCTGCTTCTGTCCTGGAACAGGTGTAGGTCTGGGAGGGTGGGAGAGAGGGGCTTCCAGGAGCAGGAGGAGAGCTTCTAACAACTGACTAGAAAGGAAACCCACAGTGAGATGGCAAGGATGTCCTGGGAAACAGCAGACTTGAGCCTCTTGTTGGAGTCCAATTACAGGTCCTACCTCCTGGACAGCTGTCACAAACAGCTGGTTCGAAGGAGCGAGGGTTATTCCATCAGCTGAGAGCTCTCTGTTCCCTTAGACTCTCCATCCTAAAGACAATTTTTCAGAAAAATACCATCTGCACCCCCATTCAGGTTTCCATACTCCTGTGATAAAGGTTTCTGAAATCAGGGCTGTCCACAAAATAAACCCACAAGAACTAGTCCTTAAGCAATGTATCAGCCTAAATATTGCCTGATGCATGAACACAAATGTGTATTACAGGCCATGCAGATTACCATAGAAATTCTATAGGCAGAAGAAGAAATTTTACTCCTTAAGGAATTTTTTTTTTTGAAATGGTTTTATTTTATTTAAAAGGATCCATAACCATCTTCACCTTCATATCCTTTTTNAGGCCCGCTGAGTCGCGTGGGTGGGGGTGGGCGCGGTGCCTGGCGCCGGGGCGAGCGGGGACGGAAAAAGTGAGTGGGGCGCGGGGCCGCGTTACGGGAAGGCGGATGCGCAGCGCTGAGCGCCGCTCTCGGTCTCGCTGAGCTGGGCGAGGCTGCCAGGCGCCGGCTCTGCCCGCCCGCGGCCGGGCCACTTCCGGCCCCCTGCTGCCCGCTCTTTTGTCTTTGAAATCTTTCTTGTATCAGTTTGCACGCGTGCCCTTTAATCCCTGTCTCTTATACACATCTAGATGTGTATAAGAGACAGGATTCTCTGGAGAAGGGAAAGGCTACCCACTCCCGTANCCCCCTGCTTCCCGCTCTTTTGTCTTTGAAATCTTTCTTGTATCAGTTTGCACGCGTGCCCTTTAATCCTGCTCAGCGTGTGAATCAGGGAGATGTTCGGTGTTCACTCTGGCGTCTCTGACGCTCGAGCGGCCCCCACGGCTCCTGACCCGGCTCCAGCCTGCCCTGCACCCTGGGCTGGGTCCCCCTGCACACGGTGGCCCAGAGCCAGTATGCCCAGAGCCCAGGCCTGGGGGCCTCTGCCGCCCCGGGCCGCCCCACCGTCTGCCCTCAGCACGGTGAACCCCTGCGGCTTCCGTTCCCGTCAGCCCACCCCCTGCCCCGGGTGTCGACCGAAGGGCACACTCCACTAACCGCTGAATAGCCTGCGACACTAGGGCCTCTTCCCGGCACAGTCGCCCGGGGTGTGAGCAAGCTCTCCGTGTTGGCTGGTTCACAGGTGTGGTTGTGACCCGCAGTTTTCTGATTTTGAGTGAAAATCAGCATCCTTTCCCTGTGTGCGCGTGTGTGCATGCGACGCGTGGCTGGCGTGTGCGTGTCATTTGCTCCCCTACTTTCCCCTGTATCTTTGGCCTCCCTGTCTCCCGTAACTGGAGTACTAGCCTCCTGCGTGATATTTAAATGCTGCCCCAGTGCCCTGGGGAGGAGGTTTCTCCCACGCTGCAGGGTTTCCCCCAGGTCACACTTGAATTTCCCCATATTCTCTTCCCGGCACCTTGGGAAGCCATCTCCGCCCTCCCTGTGAAGTTCTGGCAGGTTTTCCTCCTTCGTGCAGCGGGGTTGGGACTGATGGGAGCCCGGGCGAGCGAGCCCGGCCCGCCTTAAAGCTTCCCAGGCTGCCTGACAGAGCCTGCGGTTCCCCGTGGGGCCTATTCCTGGCTTCTCTGCACCAACGCCACTGCGTCCAGGACCCCGAGTTTCAGAGCTGATGACGCCGCTCCTCTTTCACTTTCCTTTCCGGGGTTTCTTGGCTGTTACTCGCCTGTTTGTTTTTCCAACCTTACAGTTGCAGAAATGTGGGTTTTACTGGGATCCTGTTAAACTCGGGGGAACTGACGTCTCAGACAGTGCCACGCCTGTGCTCCATGCCGCCCTTGCGGCTTCGCGCTTTTCTCTTGAAAGCTACGCCTGGGTGCTGTCGTCTGCGGAATGTTCTCTATCACTTTTTCTTCCGAGTGGTTCTTGCTGGGTGTATGAAAGCCATTTATTTCTGGATGTTAACGTCACAGCTGCCACAGACTAGGTTCTACTGCTGCTGGAACAGTTTCCCCACAGAGCCTGCCGGCTTTTCCAGGCAAAGCTTCCTAGGCAGTGTTCCCGCTGGGGTCCTGGCCGGTTTCTTCCCTCCCGCCCGGGGCAGTCCAAGGGCGGCAGGCACGGGGTGTGGGCTCGAGGGGCCTCTGTGCTGGGCACAGGGTTGGGGTGTCTGACCTATTGGTCAGGGTCATCCCCTGCCACACGGAACAGACTGGAGCCACCTGCTGGCTTCACATGGGGCCTGTGGGGCTGCAGCAGGACATTCATGCCCAGCAGCTTGGTTGGGGGCGTGCGGGGGGCAGGCTGATGGAATGGGGTTGGGGGCAGGGCCCTGGAGGCTGGAGGGGGTTCTGGGGGAGGGCTTTCCGCTCCCGTGGTGTGAGTGTGGGGGTCGGGCCTGGGAGGCCAGTGTGCTCCTGGGTAGTGAGGCAGTGGGGAGGGGGGGCGCTGTGTCCTCCACCTTCTGGCGCGTCTAGGGCCCTGCCCAGCCCCTCCCCACTCCTCCCCCAACAGGGAGCAGGGAAACTCCGGGCCTTTCCTGGAGTGTTCTCACTCTTTAATTACAGTGTAACAGAGTAGGGCAGGGCGTGTGGACCCCTCCATGGGACACATGCCCCCGACCCAGGCCGAGCCGACCCTGGCCATGTGGCCAGAGTGCGTGTGCAGGCCTTGGGAGGGGACCTGCCCAGCGCCCGGGGGGAGCTGGCTGAGAGCCCTCTGAGCAGCACCGTGAGTGGGAGTCCAGGAGACGCGCAGGTGCATGGAGACCTCGCGCCCCCAGGAGGGTTTCGGCGGCTGACTGCAGCTCTGCCAGCTCCCTCCTTTGCCTGTTTCCTGGGCTACACGAAGCCCTGGTGTGTCTGCAGGTGGAGGGCCCACCGCGGCCCTGGCTCTCCCCAGGCCTGGGGCAGCCAGCGGCCCTGGGGAACCCTGACCTTGTGCACGTCCCCACGCGCCCCTCGAGGGACCCATGCTGGGTCTGCTGGCTTGCGCCACAGCAGTCTCCAGGCCCCAGGATCCCCTGGGAGGCAGTGGGCGTGTATAAGGGTGGCTCCAGGCAGCTCAGTCCAGGGCTGGGCCTGGGGTCCTGGGCGACGCTCCCTCTCTTGCCCTTAGGGACAGTGACGCTTCCTGCCCCTGGATTGCTGTGAGCCTTGAAAGGGGAGCCAGGCAGGGCTGGCAGGTGCTGGCAGGTGCTGGGAGGTCCCCATGGGCCGGGCTCAAGCCCTCGGTGGCCCACGCCTCTCCTCTCCACCGCACGCCTCTCCAGGGAACGCGGCCAGCCCTGACTCTGGGCGGAGGGTCTGAAGGACTCTGCCCAGCTGGTGAAGCTGGTCAGAGGGGCCAAGAGCAGTGTCCATCCTCGGTCCTCAGCGGCCAGGGCCCCTGCGGGCTGTCGGCGGATGCCCTGCGGCCTGGGAAGACAATGGTGGTGTATTCTGTCTGCTCGGGGATGCAGGGGGCCGCAGGCTCTGGGGTCTTCTCCTGCCACTGGAAGTCCAGCTCCCCGTAGTCCACCGTGACAGCTGGCACAGAGGGGGAGCCCTCCTTCTAGGGGAGAGAGGGAGGGATGGTCATCGGTCTCTGAGGGTGGACACATGTGCGCGTGCCTGCGTGCGCACACACACCCCCTCCTGGAACAGGCACTGATGTTGGGTGAGGGGTGTGGCTGTTCTGAGGCCGCCCAGCCCAAGTGTGGCTCCGCCCTGTTGACTGATTGACCGCAGTGCACAGGGAAGGACACTCACCGGAGGCTGGTCTTGGCTCCTGCGGGCGCAGCCCCCTGCAGAGAAGTACTCAAGTCAGGGAGGCCCAAGGCCCTGCAGTTGTGAGCTGGGGCTTTGGGGGTCCCTGGGCCCCAAGAAAGGCTCCGGGTCCTCCGGCCTGCCCATCAGCCCCCAGAGCCCCCTGGGACCTGAGCTGTCTCAGCCCCAGGGCCCGGCGGGCTCCTGGGCGCCCTGTGCGTCTCAGCCCAGCGGTTGTCCGCCGGCCACTGCCGGGAGCACAGTGGTCCCTGCACGTCCCCCCACACATCTGAGGGAGGGAGGCGCGGTCCGCTGGCGAGACAACACCCACTCGGGCGCGTCACTGCGGCTGTCACCTCGGGTGCCTGGCGGTTAGGAGAGCTCAGTGCCCTGGCTGAGGTCCAGCCCGGGTGACGGCCGTGGTAGGGGCTGCCTTCCCTCCCCCTTCCTGAGAGCAGGCCCAGTGGAGGAGTTTCCGAGGGGATCCCCCGGCCCTGGAGGCCCAGCCCAGCCCCTCCCTGATGGGGGGACACAGAGGGGACAGGATCGGGGCAGGAGGCGGGGGAGGGGGCAGGGGGCAGTGCCTTTGGGGACCCGTCACCTCTAGTGGCCCCGAGGAAGACTGCGGCCAGGACCCAGATCAGCAGCAGCAGCAGCAGGACCCCCAGAAGGACGCTTGTGACGCCGATGACCAGGCTCTGCATCTGGCCCTCAGGCCTGGGCTGGGGGCTGGGGGGCTCCGTGGGCGGCTCCAGGACCCTCTCTGCAGGACGGGAGGACAGGGGTCAGAGCCCGGCACCCAGCAGTCCGCTCTGCCAAGTCCTAGGCCCTCACACGCAGCCTCCAAGCCTGCCCATGGGCAGGGCTTCCAAGCATGAGGTCACCCCCGGAGGCCCCGCTGCCAGCCCCCTTCCTCAAGGACAGTGGGTCTGGGGGTGCTTCCAGCCGTGGAGAGCGAGGACGGGGGTCACCGCGGTCCTGGGATTGGGATGCAGGCCCAGCATGGAGCCTGGCGACCCCAAGACCACCCCGCCCTGGTGGTTCCTACCCCAGCCCCGGGGCCTGCCCCACGCTAGGGCCTCCAGCGCCCACACCTGTCACTGTGAGCTCCGCGCGGTGGCTCTCGTTGATCTGCGTCCGGGGTGGCAGGTAGATGGCCCCGCAGAAGTAGACGCCACTGTCATTGCGCTGGGCGGCCATGATGCTCATGTGGAACTGTTTCCCGCCGGGCAGCGGCGTGACGCGGAAGCGCCGGTCTTGGCCGGGTTGACTGCGGTCCTTGGGGAAGGCGGCCAGTTTGTCCGTCTGGTTGCTGGGGCTCATGCGGTACCAGTTGAGGACGAAGTGCTCCTCTGGCTTACTGGAGAAGCTGCAGGTGAAGGTGGCGTTCTCCCCCTCGGGCACGACCAGCCGGGCTGGAGAGAAGGTGAGGGCGCAGGGCCTGCTGGAGGCCTCTGTGGGGAGAGTGGGCGTGAGGTGGGCAAGGACAGCCCCCGGCCCCGGCCCCTCACCTTCCCTCAGCCCCACCAGCGAGGAGGCTCTGCCACGTGCTTCAGCCCCCATGCCCTGCTCACCCCCGGGGACAGGGCGCTCGCCCCCACGGACAGCGCACTCGCCCCCGGGGACAGGGTGCTCGCCCCCGGGGACAGCGTGCTCGTCCCCGGGAACAGGACACTTGGCCCAGGGGACAGGACGCTCACCTTTCACCAACAGCTCCATGGTGGGATTCTGTTCTCTGACTGTACTGACCTGGGGCCTGCTCTGACCTCCAGGCCCTCATTTCTGCGCCCCCTGCTCCCGGGTGGTAAGGGCCTCCACCCTCTCCCTTGCTGAATCCTAGTTGCCAGTCCCTGCAGGTCCGAGCCGCAAGGTCCCAGCTCCAGCACCCCGGGTCCTGCCTGCTGAGTCGGGGAGGGGGTGGGTAATCGCTGGGGGCGTCCCGTGGAGGGGGACAAGCGCCTTCTCAGGACAGGCTCGTTGTTGGAATCCCGGTGGGCACTGCTGACCAGGCGGTGAGCAAGAGACCCTCTGTATGTTCTGCCATAACTCGGGGACTGGTGCTCAAAGGCCGGCCGGGCCATCGCTCATCTGAAGATGGGTCTGAGCTCCGCCTGCGTGCCCCCAACCAGGCCCACCACGGCCTGCCAGGGCCCACCCGGGGACGCCCCACCACATTCAGGGCCCTGCTCGCTGACACACGCATGCATGAGTGCCCTCATAGGCTCACACCCACCCGCTGGCTGGGCGGGGGGAATGACACCTCTCCTAGGAGATGTCCCTTGCACCCGGTGCGGAGTTGAGGTGGCTGTGGTGCCCCTTTCGCAAGGAGGGGCCGTGTGGCTGGAGGGTGCAGGGTGGCTCCTGGTTTGCACATGGTTCCCTGAGAACCATGGCAGGGAGCGGCAGGCCTGCGGCTGCCCGGCCTGGACCCAGCTTTCGGTCTGCTGACAGCCGTCCCAGCGCCCCTCCCCGCCAGTGCCCCTCCAGGCCTGGGGTCTCCCAGCCCTTGTGGAGGGCGGCTCCTCGCTTCTTTGGAGGACCCCCCACCCGGCCCCGCTGCTTTGCGTACAAGCTGAGCGCAAATTCGGTCAAAGCCGTGCGGTGGTGGTGGTGTGCCGAGCCGAGAACGCTGGTTCTGGTTCCGCTGGCCCCGCCAATCCCTGCTCTGCACGTGTCCCTTGGTTGGTGCGCCCCGACTCCCACCTGCAGCGAGCCTGAGTCTGGGGCTTCATGGACACCCTAGACTGGCCCTCCCTGACTGTGCCCCCACCCGCCGCACCCACGCCACTTCCGGTCCCACCTGCCACGGCCTTGAGTGGGCCCGCTCCTGCGTGGCACCCCCAGCAGGCCCCCTGCTCTGAGCCCCTGCATGGACATTTGCAGGCGACCCCGTGACTGGGGAGGGGGAGGCCTGCCCGCCTTCAGGTCAGGCCCTCAGCAGCACCCGCGGCCTGAATCGGTGACCACCTGTGACCTTTTGTGGGGCCTCATGGAGTCGGAACTGGATGAGCTGGACCCTGGGCTGCCAGCCTTGTCTCTACACAGCTGCCCTCGGCCTGCTCAGGCCCTGGGACGGCAGGTCCCTGCTGGTGGCCGACAAAGCCCTGGTCTGTCTGGACACTGCAAACCCCCGCCGCCTCTCAGCCCCTCCTCCAGCACAACGCTGCCTCCTCCCAGATGCCCACCTCACTCCTACCGGGCCTCACGCTGGGGCTGGAGGCTGGGGCTGGAGGCCGCCGGGCCTGAGGCCCGGCCAAGGGTGGTGCCTGCTGGGCAGCGGTCGTGGGCGGGCTGTCCCCTCTGGGTGCTCGGGACCCGCTCCGACGGGGCACTCGCCTCCTGTGGCCTTTCCTGTCAGGGGCCCCGGGGGCTAGTCCAGGATGTGGGGTCACAGAGCAGACCCTCACGGGGTACCCCACGGCCCCCAGAGGGGGAAAGATGGGCTCCTCTGAGCAAGAGTCCAGAAAAGGCGCAGAGCGGATGGAGGACGAGGCGGGAGCCTGGGGTGGCGGACAGCTGGGGGGCCTGGGTCCTGCGATGCATGAGTCCCTGTTCAGCCTTGGCCTGCGAGGCAGTACCGAGCTTCCTCCCGAGTCCAGGGTGGGGGCCTCACTTTATCTCTGTGGTACGAATGCCTATGAAGTCAGCTCTTATTGTTTATGAATTGAACATTTAAATGTTGGCTATTTCTATAACGATAGAAAGTCAACAAGAGGCCCCCAGGCCTTTTTTTTCTCTTTGAGAAGAAGGTTGAGGAGAAAGCTGAGCCCCAGCAGGGTCAGTGGGGAGAGAGCCTAGGGGAGGACTGGGTGCGGGGTGGGGTGTGAGCCTCGAGGAGGGCTCTGAGTGCCTTCAGAGACCGCGTCTCACAGCTGCCGTCCAATGCACCCACCTGCGCTGCTGAAAGCACTGCTCATGGGTTATGGGGTCCCTGCCTTGGGTCTCCAGTTCATCCCAAAGGGAAGGATGCGCCTTCCTCTCCTTTGCAGTGGGCCCAGAGGGAGCGGCCCCATCGTGGGGTCCCCAACAGGTGCCCCAAGAAGGGTCAGCATGTCTGTGACCTACTACAAGTGAAGGACAGTCACGCCCTTCCTGGGTCCTTCAGAAATGCCTACACCTGCAGGACAACCCAAAATAGGAGCGCGGGGCTGCATCAGACCAAAGAATGCCTGCTCAGCAAAGGACAGCATTAGAAGCTGAAGAGGCAGCCTAGCGAACGGGAGAACATACTTGCAAATCATACATCTGATAAGGGGTTAATATCCAGAGCATATAAAAAATTCTTAAAACAATAGCAAAAAACCAAACAATCTGATTAAAAAATGGGCAGAGGACCTGAGGAGGCACCTTCCCCAAGAAGACGTGCAGGTGGGCCGCAGGGACACGGGAAGGTGCCCGGTGTCACTGACAGCAGGACTCGGGAGCCCACAGCGAGCTGGCCCCTCGCACCTGCTGGAACGGCCATCATTGGAGAGGCTGGAAGTAGCCAGTGGCAAAGAGGATGTGGAGAAAGCTGGAAATTGGTGCGAGGTGTGAAGGCTCCTTAATATCTAAAAATAGAACTACCACACGATCCACCAATTTCACTTGGTTTTTACGTGAAGGAGATGGAAAAACTCACTTAGAAGACACACCTCCATGTTCACAGCAGCACAAGCTAAGTGCCCGTGGACAGAGGATGGATGAAGAAGACGCGGTCCATTTAAACAGCAGAATACTACTCGGACACGAAGAATGAGACCGTGCCACTTGCAACAGCATGGATGGGCCTGGAGAATATTATACCCAGTGAAGTAAGTTACACAGAGAAAGACAGATGCTGCTTGATTTTACTTATATGTGGAATCTAAAAAACAAAGAAACAAACAAAAAACTCCAAACAAAGCAAGATAAAAACCGAGCTCGTGGGCATGAGGAACAGACAGACATTTGCCAGAGGCGTGTGTTCAGTCGCTTCAGGCATGTCTGACTCCGTGCACCCCACGGGCTGTAGCCCGTCAGGCTCCTCTGTCCATGGGATTTCCCAGGCAGGAATACTGGAGTGGGTTGCCATTTCCTCCTCCAGAGGATTTCCCGACCCAGGGACGGAACCGGCATCTCCTGTGACTCCTGCATTGGTGAGGGGGNCCCAGGCAGGAATACTGGAGTGGGTTGCCATTTCCTCCTCCAGAGGATTTCCCGACCCAGGGACGGAACCGGCATCTCCTGTGACTCCTGCATTTGAGGGGGGGGGGGGTCCTTTACCACTGAGCCACCAGGGATGACCATTGCCAGGCGTTGAGGTTGGGGAATGGGTGCAGGCAGTCAAAATGTACAAACTTCCGGGTATAAATAAGTCCTTGGGTGTGATCTGCAGCATGGGGCTAGGGTTAATTATCCTGTATTGCATATTTGAAAGTAGCTAGGAGAGTAGATCTTGAAAGTCCTCCTTACAAGAAAAAACTGGTACCTGTATATGGTGATGATATTAGCCAGACCCACTCTGATGATCGTTTTGGAATATATACAAGTGTGACATCATTACATGGTATACCCGAAATGAATATGATGAGGCAGGTCAATTATACCTCAAAACATCCTAATTCTAAGGATTTCCATATTGGAAATGAAATAGAGATTTGATTACGAAAAGAAGAGAATACCAGGCCCGACAAAGCCAGAGAGAGGGAGGCCTGCTGAGGTCCGAGGAGGCGGGGTCCTTGACTCAACTCATCTGGGAAGGGGCCGGGCAGAGGGCAGGCTTGGGACGCAGGGCGTCTGAACAGTGGGCCTGCAGCAGGACCACCGCCCTGGGCCTTAGGGGAGTCTGTGATTGCTGTGTGTGGACTGAGAGGGCTGTGGGCTGTGCCGGTCCCAGACCCAGGCGTTCAGCCGTCCCCCAGAATGCGGCCCTATGGGAAACGGGGTCTTTGCTGGCAGGATCGGTCGAGATGAGGGGTTGGTCTGTGGCCCCTAACGCGCCGTGCCTGTGTCCTTCCTGGGGAAAAGACATGGACCGGCCTGCACACAGCGCACGCCGTGTGACACGGAGCAAAGCTAGGGTGATGCGTCCACAGGCCGAGGGCCACCCAGCATCCCTACCGCTGCCCGGGGCTGGGAGGGGCCTCGGGCCGAGAGGACCCTGAGGCCCCGAGGACCCTCCGACTTCCCGCCTCCAGAGCCGCCGGCCCACAGGCTTCTGAGGCCCGCGTGGTCAGCCTGGGGCGCGGTCGCTGTGGCCGCCCCAGCACACTGGCCCAGGGGCGCCGGTTGGCCACTCTGGGTGTTCACCGCTGTCTTTTTGTACTTTTTCTGTAACTTTCAAATACTTTTCCAGATTGTAAGTTGAAAAAAATAAAGAATCTGTCTTAGAAAAAGTATGTCATAGTCAGAGCCAGACAGTTCTTACAAGACGGAATTCTCATGACACTATACAGTAGGCACTTTATCCCCAAGCTGCAGGTGGAAAATTTCTGCTCAGAGAAGTTAAGGGAGCTGTCCCAAGCTCCCCAGCGCCGCCCCTTTAATGTTCTGATCCTTCCTTTCTTTGGGAAGGGACCCTGGAAGGGAGCAGGTCACTGGAGGCAAGTCACCCCCACCCCAGCCTCGGCCCTTCTTGCCGGACGACACACACCCCATGCCCACCCCTCCCCACACCCTGGACCCCCAGGGGTCCCCACGGGGCACCTTGTGACCACAGCCTCCTGGACCACTGGCCACAGCCTTGAGTTCTGCTCTGTCCACGCTGAGCAAGTCCAGGGGAGGAAGGAGAGCAGGGAGGTCCGGCTGCCCCACTCTGCTGGCCAGGCCTGGGCCGGGCTCAGATGCCTGAGGGCCTCTGGGCACTGGAGCCCAGGACAGGGGGCCAGGGGGTCAGAGCTGCCCCCCTCACCATGGCCCTTCCAAGGCCCTGGCCCCTGGAGGCCAGTGAGGTCCAGAGGAACAGCCCTAGGGCCAGCTGGGAGCCCCCTTCCCTGGTGTTCCCCTCTGGCAGGACCTGGCCCGGTGGCTGAGGGCAAGGGGAGCCAGGAGGGGCGCCTCCCTGACCACGAGGCTCTGGCCATGGGCCTGCAGGGCCTCCCGGGGAACAGCCTGTACAGGGCGCTGGGGCAAGGCCCCTTCTGGAAGCCCTGCAGATGCTCCTGGCCCTGTGCTCCAGCGCGCCTTGTCACAGACCCAGTGGGGCACGGCCCAGGCCCACAAGGGGATGGGGGCTGAATGGGCGTTATTGGAGCCGGGGCCCTGCTGACGTAATTGCAGAAATATCATCAGGCCGTCCAGCCTGTGCCCTCACAGAAATGGCTAGTCTGTTTTCCCGCAGGAAGACAGGTGGGCCCGGGGTCTGGGGTTCTGGCAGACCAGCACTGTCATCCTGCAGGGAGGACGTGAGCCCGCCCATCCCTCAGGCCTCCCAGCAAGAGCGAGGCCCTCCTGCCTGCTCCGCAGGGGGACAGGGCCCACCCCTTGGTGAGGACAAGGCCCGCCCCGGGCGAGGACGGCAGGTAAGCAGTCGGAGCCCAGAGAGGGCCCTTCGCCAGTCCAAGGCCACCCAGCGCCCTGCCGGGAGCCGTGCTGGGCCTCGGGGGCCCGGTCCCACCGGCCGGAGATTGGGAAGGGGAGGCCTGGCCCTGACCCCGCACCGCCCAGCCCCGGCCCACCTACCTAGGAGCCATCCTGGCCAGCAGCCCAGCTGCAGCATGGCCCAGAAGAGTGGCCACGGTGCCCACGGGGTCCCCATGCCCAGGGCGCCCACCCGCCGGCATGCCGCTCACAGCCTCCACTGCCGCAGGAGAGGAGAGGAAGCTGTCCCGGGCGGGCGGAGGGCCCCGCCCCCAGCCCACCCCCTCTTCCTGGTGGGAGAGACAGGCTCTGCACAGTGACAGACAGAGGGGGAGAGGAGCGGAGACACAAGCAGGGGGAGGAGGAGGTGGGTCTGCCCCCCGGCTCGGGGAGGGTCTCCGCTCTTTCTGTGTTACTGCCCCTTCCTGAAGCCGGGAGCCCCCTGGGCAGGGGGAGGGTCTTCTGTCTCCCCTGCCCCAGCCAGCCCTGCCCTCTCTGGGCCCAGGTCCTAGTGTCACCATGCTTGAACCACTGCCTGCCGGAGCCCACTCTGCTGGGGGCAGCGAGTGCGGGGCGGGCCCCTGCCTTGCCAGACCTTCCTGATGGCGGTGGGTGGCAAGGCTCCGGGCTCTTTCCTCCAGGCCCACCTGTGACCCGCGTCTCCCATCCTACCCAGGGCGCTGGGCCCCTCCCCACACCCTCTGTGGTCCTGCTGGCCTTGCGTGGATGGGGGGCTTTGGGGGCCGGCTCTCAGGAGGCCCCAGGCCGTGGTGGCGAGGGGCGGCCTCACTTCCACCTCTTTCCTCCTGCAGAAGCTTCCCGAGCCCGTTGGTGCTGGGAGTGGTCCTGGGGTTTCCAGGAGCCTGGCCTGGCCACCTAGCCCCGATGTTTGTTAAGTCACTGGGTCATTCACACTACGCTCTAAGCATTTTGTTCTAATGAATGGAAAACAGGAAAAACGAAACTGCTGATATTAGCGGTGCAGTGCGTAGGTCTCGTCAGCTAAGATGACAGAGACAGAAACTGCCTGACAGCTGGCGCTCAGCCCTGGCTCTGACACCGGGGTTTGCTGTGAAGGGAAAACATTAAAGAAAACTGAGACGGTGGAAAAAGAGCATCAAAGACACTATCTCCGGCAAAGCAAGGCGCTGGGCGGAGGAGGCTCCGCAGTGAACAGAGGGCCACTCCCAGGCGCCAGCCCCGGAGGAGGCTGCGGGGGCAGCGTGGAAGGTGGGAGGGGTCCCTGCCGACCCTGGCCCTGGGGGGCACATGGGCGCTTACAGTGGCCCGAGGCTCTGTGTGGGGGACGCTGTGTCCCCTGAGGACCAGGCTGCAGCGGACCATGCGGGGAGCACTCTGTCCCCCTGAGGACAAGGCTGCAGCGGGCTGTGCAAGGAGTGGGGTGCTGTCAGACCCTTGGGCCTCCTCACCACCATCACTTCTGCTCCACCTGTGAGAGCCCGGACGGTGCTTTCTTCCCTCTCGCCCCACTTCCCTTCCTCCCCCCACTCCTGGTGGTCCCTCCCTCCCAGCCTCTTGACCCCCACTCTCACTGATGCCCCAGGGCGGTGGGCTGGGGGGATGGCCCAGACTCGGCAGGCTGAAAGGCACCCTTGACTGCGGTTGGGTGGGAGGGGACCGAGGGATGAAGGGGACACACACTGAAGGCAGAGAGGGGGTACCCGGAGCCTGGGGAGGGCAAGACCAGCAGGACAACTGGGCCAGAGCCTGGGGAGGGGCCCCAGCAAGTGCGGGAAGGGGCGGGAATCCCAGGGCCTCTGTGTGCCATCCCCACAGGGCAGCTCCCGCTGTGTATCAACAAGCTGTCCCCACACACACCCCATCCAGACACACTCCGTCCCCCACCGTTTCCCCCATCGCCCACCCGTACGGCTCCCCACACTGTCCCATCCCCACACAGCGCACCCACAGAGCGTCCCCCCACAGAGCATCCCCACACACAGCGTCCCCACACAGAGCGTCCCCCCATAGAGCGTCCCCCCCTGTCTCTTATACACNCCCCACACGCTGTCCCCACACACGCTGTCCCCACACGCTGTCCCCACACACTGTCACCATACACCATGCCCCCACTCCCTCCCAAGCTCCCCGGGTGGAGGGAGGGCCGGTCAGGCCCCGTCTGCCCCTCCCTGCATCCTGCTGGCTGGCCTGTCCTCTGGGCCTTGCGTCCTGGCCTCATCCCCTCAGATGTGGGCCATTTCAGTCGGGCTCGCCGCGGGCTGACCGTCCCTGACCCCACATGCGCCCCTCTCCCAAGCCCGGGGGTGCAGGGGGGCCACCCGGGGCCCGGTGCCATGGGGCCTCCGGGGAGGCGGTCACCGCAGGGGCTCCAGGCGTGACGGTGGCAGGGCCAGGCCCGCACAAGGGCCGGAGCTCCTCGGACAGCATCTCGCTCAGCCGCCCGCTGGTGCGCCAGGGCTGCCGCGGCTGTGCCCACCGAGGGCTGCGGCGGCCCTGCTTCGCTCCTCGCCGGCCTGCCTCCCGCCCCTGAGGTGACGCCGGCTCTCATCACGGGACCCCCGCGCCCTGAGAGCCGCTCCCCGCGCTCTGCCCTCTCCGCCTGCACCCATCCTCCAGCGTCTGCTGTGTCTCCACCAAGTACACAGTGGGGTGGCCCGTGCGGCAGACCCCACGGCAGTGGTCCACGCAGCCCTGGGTCCCCGCTGAGCTCCTGGCTGCGCCCCGGCGTGGTGAGCTCGCTCGGCTCCGCGCTGCCGAGGCCATCCTGGGCGGGTCCAGCTGGGGGTCCCGCAGCGGGCAGCGCCGCGCTGGGCCTGCTGAGCTGCCCTGGCCCCGCAGCCCTGGTGCCCTGGGCTGTGTGCTGTGGCGGCAGGTCTGTCTGGCTGCCGGCTGCTTCCTGCTAGACCGACCGCAGAAGCCCAGGGCCAGCAGCGAAGGAAGCGAACGGGCCCACAGGGTTCTCAGCGAGGCAGGCACTGGGTCCCCATCTTTTGGCCTTGACGAGAGGGGACCTGGGCTTCCAAGGTGCGCCTGTCTTGGCCAAGGTGACGCTGGAGGAGGACAGGGGTGGAGAGAAAGTGGGGAAGAGGGGACCCACAAGCTCCTGAGAGGCTGCTGGCATTGGAGGGACGTTTCCATCAGTGGGGAAACACAGGAAGCAGGGGGGTCTACTGAAACTGCTTATGAGGGGCCAGAGGATGGTGATGTCAGCGACCCCTGACCCACACTTGGAGGGGGAAACGATGCCCCAAACCAGGAGGGTGGTGAGTTCACAGCCAGTCTGAGGTTGGAACAGGAAATGGTTAATAGTGTTTGCAAATAAAAACTTTCTGCTCTATCCTGTTTTTGAAGCATTTCCCAGAAGTTAAAAAAGAATACCGAATTTATCTGCCCAATGTAAGAATCAAATTGAAAAATGAAGATGAAATATTTTCAGCATTTGTTATGCACAAGAGTAAAGACAGCTGGGGTATTTGCTCGTGTGGCGGGGTCCCCCTCATTTCTGAAATTGCTAGAATGCTGTTAGGAGTTGAGTGCAGACTCATGCTTTAAAATTCCCAGAATGTGTGTGTGCATGTGCCCATGTTTTGTATGTGTGTGGGCACGCGTGTGTTCACAGGCAGGCACGTGTGTGGTGTGTGTGTTTGCATGTGTACAGGTGCCCGCATGAATGTGTTTTGTGTGTGGCGTGCTTGTGAGTAGGCTTGTGCTCATGTGTGGGTCGCGCTGTGTTGGTGTGTGTGGCGGTTTGCGTGTACGTGTGCAGAGTGCAGCTGTGTGTGTGCGGTGTGTTACGGGTGTGTGTATGCAGTGCTCACATGCGTGTGTGTGCCTGTGTGCACCTCTGGCCTCTCTAGCTGGCCAGTCGCCCAGGCGGCTGAGGGGCAGCCCCCAGGTTCCGGAGGCAGGCCGGCTGGGGCGGACGCGGAGGCGCCATCCCCTGGACGGGCCGGCCTTGCCTCCAGGGCTGGGGTGCTCTCAGCCAGAGGCGCCCTGCCCGCCACCCGGGGCCCTTGTCTTTTTCTGCTATTGCTCGCTGTCCTGGCTCCTGTGGGGTCTGGGGGAGGTGCCAGCCCCTCGCTTGGCAGCAGCTGGGCTGGGTGCTGAGACTTGGACCTTGGGAGACACCGTAGGGCTGGAACAGCTGGATGGTGCTGCGGCGCCTGCTGCCGCTGGCACCCCTGTGTGTGTACCGTGGCCGGTGCTGGGGCTCGGGCCCTCGGGTGGGTTGCAGGGCCCAGGAGGCAGGGAGTGCAACCCTCTGCGAAGGCCTGGGGGCAGGGCGGCCCGGCCCGCACTGAGACAGACTCTGCTCCGGCTCTCTTCCTGGTCGTCTGTCTGTCTATCCTAACTCATCTGCCGCCCACGCCCAAGGCTGGTGGAGCAAAGCATCGCTGCGGGGCCTCGGGCAGACCCTGTGACCCCCGACCCTGAGCTGGCGGCCAGGTCTGTCACCTCCCTGCTGGGCTGTCTTGCCTCCTCCACTCCCACCCCTGCCCGAAGCAGGCTGTTGTCTGGCCCAGGCTCGGGGTGGATGCTTCTGGGAGCCAGCCAGGTCCAGGTGGGGGCAGATGGGGGCTCACCTGGACTGCATTCTCATGCCCCACCGGAGGCCCCCATGTGGGTGCTGCCCCCGTGCCCTGGCTGGGGGGCGAGTGTAGCTGAGGAGGAGGCCAGAGCGTGTCCACCGGGAGAGC
>SJYV01039131.1:0-28023 GCA_006410875.1 Neotragus pygmaeus | reverse complement strand
GAGGCTCCACAGGGGAGTCAGGCCTCGTCTCGAGTGGAGACGTGCACGTCCGCTTTCCTCCTGAGCTGTAGCAGCAGGGTCAAACTTCCCGTCAAGTTGACACAGGGGTTTGTGACTTTCCCTCAAGACTTTCCCACAGGGCTGTCAGACGTGCCACTGTGGTTTGAGTCGATACTCGCTGTGACAGTTGAGGCAGTGCAAGGCAACCAGGTTAATCTGGAGTGGACTGAGACATATGGGGGTCTTTCGGAACGGTGACACGACCCCTGGAGTTCCTCTCGACTTTTTTTGTGGAGAGCGCCTCCTCTTGAGATGCGATGGGAAGGCCGGGAATCCTTCCTCGAAGAATAAGGGAAAGGAACCCTGATCTCTAGCGTAGAAATGGGAAACGGGGCTCCTCTTGAGTTGTGGCAGGACCCTCTGTGTTCCTTTCGAGTGAAGAAGGGCATGTTGGGGGTACTTCTTGAGTCACTGCAATGGTGGGAAAGACCCCTTCGAGGTTAAAGAGGGAGGAGGTGACTTCCCCCGAGAAGCCGCAGCGGACAAAGAGCTCATCTCACCTGGAGGGGAGAACCTCCTTGTTTTTCTCGAGTTGAAGCAGGTTCCTCCTGAGTTACGACAGGTTCTTCTTGAGTTATGATGGGGACCTCAGGGATCTGCCCCTATGGCCTCAGGAAAGGCTAGTCTACACATGCATTGTGAGGGTCATCTAGGGATTTCTGCACAGTAGGTGCCGGTTCCTATGCCCCCGTGTGGTGCCTGAGATTTCCTCTCCACTGCTGACATGCATTGTGGGGTTCCTGTGGAGACTCCACCGGGGATTCAGGGCTCGTCTCGAGTGGAGACGTGCACGTCTGCATTCCTCCCGAGCTGTGGCAGCAGTCAGTCTTCCTGTCGAGTTGACACAGGGGTCTGGGCTTTCCCTAAGGGATTTCCCACAGGGCTATCACACGTGCCACCGTGGTGTGAACTGATACTCGGGGTAACAGTCGAGNGTCTGCATTCCTCCCGAGCTGTGGCAGCAGTCAGTCTTCCTGTCGAGTTGACACAGGGGTCTGGGCTTTCCCTAAGGGATTTCCCACAGGGCTATCACACGTGCCACCGTGGTGTGAACTGATACTCGGGGTAACAGTCGAGGCAGTGCAGGTTAACCAGGTTCATCTGGAGTGGACTGAGACATCTGGGGGTCTTTTGGAATGGTGGCAAGACCCTTGGAGTTCATCTCGACTCTCCTGTGGAGAGCACCTCCTCTTGAGATGCGACGGGAACTTGGGGAATCCTTCCCGGATGAAGCAGGGAAAGAAACGCTCATCTCAAGCAGAGGAGGGGGAAACGGGGCTTCTCTTGAGTTGTGGCGGGACCCTCTGTGTTCCTATCAAGTGGAGAAGCATATGTCGGGGTGCTTCTTGAGTCGCTGCAAGGGAGTGAAAGACCCGTTGGAGGTTCAAGATGGAAGGGGTGGCTTCCCCTAAGAAGACTCAGTGGACAAGGGCCTCATCTCACGTGGAGGGGAGAATCTCCTGGTTTTTCTCGAGTTGCGGCAGGTTCCTCTCGAGTTAAGATTGGGACCTCAGGGACCCACCCCTGTGGCCTCAGGAAAGGCCAGTTTCCACGAGAGTTGCCAGGGGACTCTCAGAATTCCTGCACATTCGGGACTGGCTCCTAAGTCCTGGTCTGGAGCCTGAGGTTTCCTCTCCAGTGCTGACATGGATTGTGAGTTCCTCTGGAGGCTCCAAAGGGGCATCAGGCCTCGTTTTGAGTGGAGACGTGCGTGACTGCTTTCTTCCCGAGTTGGAGCAGTGGGTTCAGGTTTCCTGATCGAGTTTACATTAACATCTGTGGCTTTTTCTCGAGTCTTTCCCACAAGGATGAAACACATGCCACCGTGGTGTTAGTCCATACTCGGGGTGACAGTTGAGTCAGTGCAGGGAAATCAGGTTCCTCTGGAGTGGATTGAGACATTTGGGGCTCTTTTGGAATAGTGGCATTACCCCTGGAGTTCCTCTCGACTCTCCTGTGGGGAGCACCTCCTCTTGAGTTGTGAAGGGAACCCCGGGAATCCTTCCCCAATGAAACAGGGAAAGGAACCCTCAACTCGAGCAGAAAATGGAGAAACAGGGCTCCACTTGAGTTGTGGTGGGAACCTCGGTGTTCTTCTCAAGTGGAGAAGGTCATGTCAGGGTACTCCTTGAGCATCGCTGCAAGGGTGTGAAGGATCTCGTCGAGGTTCAAGAGGGAAGCAGTGACTTCCCCCAAGATGCCGCAGCAAACAAGGGCCTCATCTAGCATGNTTCTTCTCAAGTGGAGAAGGTCATGTCAGGGTACTCCTTGAGCATCGCTGCAAGGGTGTGAAGGATCTCGTCGAGGTTCAAGAGGGAAGCAGTGACTTCCCCCAAGATGCCGCAGCAAACAAGGGCCTCATCTAGCATGGAGGGAGAATCTCCTGGTTTTTCTTGAGTTGCCGCAGATTGCTCTCGAGTTATGATGGGGACCCCAGGGACCCACCCCTATGCCCTCAGGAAAGGCCAGTCTCCACGAGAGTTGCCAGGGGACTCTGGGAATTCCTGCGCAGTCAGGGCCGGATCATAAGGACTCATCTGGAGCCTGAGGTTTCCTCTCCAGTGTTGAAGTGGATCATGGGGTTCCTCTGAAGTCTCCACTGCAGAGTCAGGCCTCGTCTCGAGTGAAGACATGCATGTCCACTTTCCTCGTGAGCTGTGGCAGTGCAGGGCAACCAGATTCATCTGGAGTGGACTGAGATATCTGAGCATCTTTCGGAATGGTGGCATGGCCCCTGGAGTTCCTCTTGTCTCTCCTGTGGAGAGTGCCTCCTCTTGAGATGCAACGGGAATACAGGGAATCCTTCCCTGAAGAAGCAGGGAAAGGAACCCTCATATCGAGTTGAGGAGGGCGAAACGGGGCTCGTCTTGAGTTGTGGTGGGACCCTCGGTGTTCCTTTCCAGTGGAGAAGGGTATGTTGGGGCACTTCTTGAGTTGCTGCAAGGGTATGAATGACCCCTTCGAGGTTCAAGAGAAAAGGGTTGATTTTCCCCGAGATCTCGAAGTGGACAAAGACCTCATTTCGCCTGGAGGGGAGAATCTCCTTGTTTCTGTGGAGTTTCAGCAGGTTCCTCACGAATTACGATGGGACCTCAGGGACCCGCCCCTCTGGCCTCAGGAAAGGCCAGTCTCCAGGCGAGTTGTGAGGGTCCTCTCAGGATACCTGCGCGGTCAGGGCCAGCTCCTAAGTCCTCATCTGGAGCCCGAGGTTTTCTTTCCTTTGGTGGTATGGATCATGTGGTTCCTCTGGATATTCTACACGGGGGTCCTGCCTCGTGTTGAGTGGAGACGTGCACAGCCACTTTCCTCTCGAGCTGTAGCAGCAGCGTCAGGCTGCCCGTCAAGTTCACTCAGGGATCTGTTGCTTTCCATCAAGGCTTTCCCTCAGGGCTGTCACAAGTGCCACTGTGGTGCGAGCCGGTACTCGGGGTGACAATCGAGGCAGTGCAGGGCAACTAGGTTTATCTGAAGTAGACTGAGAAATCTCGGAGTCTTTTGGAACAGTAGCACTACATCTGGAGTTCTGCTCAACTCTCCTGTGTAGCGTGTCTCCTCTTGAGATGCGATGGGAATGCCGGGAATCCTTCCCCAACGAAACCAGAAAAAGAACCCTCATCTCGAGCGGAGAAGGTGGACATAGGGCTCCTCTTGAGTTGTGGTGGGACCCTCAGTGTTCCTCTCAAGTGAATAAGGGTATGTCAGGTACTTCTTGAGTTGCTGCAAGGATGTGAAGGATGCCTTCTGGGTTCAAGAGTCAAGGCGTGACTTCACCAAAACGCCACAGCAGTCAAGGGCCTCATCTTGCCTGGAGGGGAGAACCTTCTGGTTTTTCTCGTTGTGGCAGGTTCCTCTTCAGTTATGACAGGGACCTCTGGGACCCTACCTTGTGGCCTCAGGAAAGGTCAGTCTCCACAGGAGTTGCCAGGGGCCTCTTGGGATTCCTCCAAAGTCAAGGCTCACTCCTAAGTCTTCGTCTGGAGCCTGAGGTTTCCTCTCCAGTGCTGACATGGATCGTGTTGTTCCTCTTGAGGCTACACAGGGTGTCAGGCCTCGTCTCCTGTGGAGAAGTACACATCTGCTTTCCTCCCGAGCTGTAGCAGCAGGGTCAGGCTTCCCGTCAAGTTGACACAGGGGTCTGTGGCTTTTCCTCGAGGCTTTCCCACAGGACTGAAACACATGCCACCATTGTGTGAGTCCAAACTCTGGGTGACAGTCGAGGCGGTGCAGGGAAATCAGGTTCCACTAGAGTGGACTGAAGTATTCGGAAGTCTTTTGGACTGGTGGAAAGACCCCTGGAGTTCCTCTCAACTATCCTGTTGAGAGCGCCCTTTTTAAGTTGTGACCAGAACCCCAGAAATCCTTTCCCAATGAGGAAGGAAAAGGAGCCCTCATCTCAAGCAGAAGAGGGGGAAATGGAGCTCCTCCTGTGTTCTGACGGGACCCTCGGTGTTCCTCTCGAGTGGAGAAGGGTATGTCGGGGTAATTCTTGAAGCATTGCAAGGGTGTGAAGGACCCCTTCTAGGTTCAAGAGGAAGGGGGTGACTTCCCCCGAGACTCCTCAGCGGACAAGGGACTCATCTCGCCTGGAAGGGAGAACTTCCTGGTTTTTCTCGAGTTGCGGAAGATTCCTCTCAAGTTATGACGAGGACCTCAGGAACCGCCCCTGTGGCCTCAGGAAAGGCCAGTCTCCAACGCGAGCTGGAGGGGCCTCTGGGGATTCCTGCACAGTTGGGGCCGGCTCCTAAGTCCTCGTCTGGAGCCTGAGGTTTTCTCTCCAGTGCTGACGTGGATCGTGGGGTTCCTCTGGCGGCTCCACAAACTGTCAGGCCTCGTCTCGAGTGGAGACGTGCACGTCCACTTTCCTCCTGAGCAGTAGCACCAGGGTCAGGCTTCCTGTGGAGTTGACACAGGGGTCTGTGGCTTTCCCTCGAAGGTTTTCAGCAGGGCCATCACACTTGCCACAGTGGTGTGAGGCGATACTCCTTGTGACAGTCCAGGCGGCGCAGGGCAACCAGGTTCCTCTGGAGATGATGGCGCCAAAAGGGGATCTTTTGGAACTGTGGCACATCCCCTGGAGTTCCTCCCGACTCTCCTTTGGAGAGCGCCTCCCCTTGAGATGCGATGAGAACTCCAGGAATCCTTCCCCGACGAAGCAAGGAAAGGAAACCTAATCTCAAGCGGAGGAAGGGGAATCGGGGCTCCACTTTAGTTGTGGCTGACACTGGTGTTCCTCTCGAGTGGGGAGGGACATGTTGGGGTACTTCTTGAGTTGCTGCAAGGGTGTGAAGGACCCCTTTGAGGTTCAAGAGGTAAGGGGTGACTTCCCCCGAGACACCACAGTGGACAAGGGTTTCATCTCGCCTGGAGGGGAGAATCTCCTGGTGTTTCTCGAGTTGTGGCAGGTTCCTCTTGAGTTACGATGGGGATCTCAGGGACCCGCCCTGTGGCCTCAGGAAAGGCTAGTCTCCACGCGAGTGGCAAAGGGCATCTCAGGATTCCTGTGCAGTCAAGTCGGGCTCCTAAGTCCTCGTCTGAAGCCTGAGGTTTCCTCTCCATTGCTGACATGGATCTTGGGGTTCCTCTGGAGTCTACACAGAGGAGTCAGGCCTCATCTCGAGTGGAGACGTGCAAGTCCGCTTTCCTCGAAAGCTGTACCATCAGTCGACTTGACACAGGGGCCTGTGGCTTTCCCTCGAGGCTTTCCTACAGGGCTGTCACACATGCCACCGTGGTGTGAGCTGATACTCGGGGCGAAAGTCGAGGCAGTGCAGGGCAAACATGTTCATTTGGAGTGGACTGAGATATCTGGGGGACTTTTGGAATGGTGGCCCGACCCCTAGAGTTCATCTTGTCTCTCCTGTGGAGAGTGTCTTCTCTTGAAATGCAACGGGAACGCAGGGAATCCTTCCCCGAAGAAGCAGGGAAAGGAACCCTAATCTCGAGTGGAGGCGGGCAAAATGAGGCTCATCTTGAGTTGTGGTGGGACCCTTGGTGTTCCTCTCCAGTGGAGAAGTGTATGTTGGGGTACTTCTTGAGTCGCTGGAAGGGTGAGAATGACCCCTTCGAGGTTCAGGAGGGATGGGGTGACTTTCCTTGAGACACCGAAGTGGACAAGGAGCTCATTTCGCCTGGAGGTGAGAACCTCCTTGTTTTCCTCGAGTTTCGGCAGGTTCCTCTCGAGTTATGATGGGGACCTCAGGGACCCGCCCCTATGGAAAGGCCAGTCTCCGGGCGAGTTGCAAGGATCCTCAGGATACCTGCACAGTCGGGGCCAGCTCCTAAATCCTAGTCTGGAGCCTGAGGTTTTCTTTCGTTTGGTGGTATGGATCGTGTGGTTCCTCTGGATGCTCCACAAGTGAGTCCTGACTCATGTTGAGTGGAGATGTGCAAGGTCGCTTTCCTCTCGAGCTGTAGCAGCAGTGTCAGTCTTCCCTTAGAGTTGACACAGGGATCTGTTGCTTTCCCTCAGGGCTGTGACAAGTGCCACCGTGGTGTGAGCCAATACTCGGGGTGATGGTCGAGTTGGTGCAGGGCAACCTGGTTCCTCTGCAGAGAATGAGACATCTGGGGGACTTTCAGAATGGTGGCACGACCCCTGGAGTCCCTCTCAACTCTCCTGTTGAGAGAGACCCCTAATGAGATGTGAAGGGAACCTCTGGTATCCTTCCCCGACGAAGCAGGGAAAGGAACCTTCATCTTGACCAGAGGAGGGGGAAACGTGGCTCCTCTTGAGTTGTGCCAGGGCCCTCGGTGTTCCTCTCGAGTGGAGAAGGGTATGTCGGGGTACTTCTTGTGTGGCTGTGAGGGTGCGAAGGACCCTTTCAATGTTCAACAGGGAAGGGGTGACTTCCCCCAAGATGCCACAGTGGAAAAGAGCCTCATCTCGCCTGAAGGGGAGATCCTCCTGGTTTCTCTCGAGTTGCAGCAGGTTCCTATCGAGCTACGATGGGGAACTCAGGGACCCGCTGCTGTGGCCTCAGGAAAGGCCAGGCTCCATGGAAGTTGTGGGGGGCCTCTCGGGATTCCTGCGCAGTCAGGGCCAGCACCTAAGTCCTTGTCTGGAGTCTGAGGATTCCTCTCTATTGCTGACATGTATCGTGGGGTTACTCTGGATTTTCCACAGGGGAGTCAGGCCTGGTCTTGAGTGGAGACGTGCACGTCTGATTTCCTCCTGAGCTGTATTAGCAGGGTCAGGCTTCCCATCGAGTTGACATAGGAGTCTGTGGCTTTCCCTCGANGGCACAGGGTGACATGGCAAACAGGCTTGTCCTTGTTGCAGGGCAAACAGGGCACACAGCCGGGACCTTGGCGAAGGGCGATCTTGGCACACATCCCAAAACTCAGTGAAGGGCGACCGCGGCACACAGCCCAAAACTTGTCACTAGCCAACCGCGGAACACAGCCCGGACCTCGGGGCACGGCGAAAGTGGCACACAGGCCGGACCTCAGCGCAGGGCGACAGCAGCACACAGGCGGGATTTCGGCGCAGGGTGACCGCAGAAGACAGGCTGGACATCAGCTCAGGTCGACCGCGGATCACAGCCCGAACCTCTGCAGAAGGCTACCGTGGCACACAGCCCAGACCTCGGAACAGGGCGATCGTGTAACACAGCCCGGAACTCCGCACAGAGGGACCGCAGCACAGAGCCTGGAACACGTCACAAGCTGAGTGCGGCAAACAGCCCGGAACTCGGCACAGGACGACTGCGGCACACAGCCCAAACTCGGNCCAGACCTCGGAACAGGGCGATCGTGTAACACAGCCCGGAACTCCGCACAGAGGGACCGCAGCACAGAGCCTGGAACACGTCACAAGCTGAGTGCGGCAAACAGCCCGGAACTCGGCACAGGACGACTGCGGCACACAGCCCAAACTCGGTGCAGGGTGACACAGGAACACAGCTTGGACCTCGGAGCAGGACGACTGGGGCACACAGCTGGACCTCGGTGCAGGGCGATCTCGGCACACAGCCCGGACCTGAGCACAGGGTGACACTGGCACACAGCATGGACCTCGGCAAATGGCGAAAGTATCAAACCACCCGGATGTCAGCGCAGAGCACCCGTGACACAAAGCACGCAACTCATCGCTAGGCGACCGCGGTCACAACCCAGACCTCTGCGCATGGTGACCACAGCACACAGCCCCAACTTTAGTGAAGGGCAATTGCGGTACACAGCCCAGAAATCGTTGCCAGCCGACCGTAGAACCCAGGCCTGACCTCGGCACAGGGCGACCGCNTCGGGCTCCTAAGTCCTCGTCTGAAGCCTGAGGTTTCCTCTCCATTGCTGACATGGATCTTGGGGTTCCTCTGGAGTCTACACAGAGGAGTCAGGCCTCATCTCGAGTGGAGACGTGCAAGTCCGCTTTCCTCGAAAGCTGTACCATCAGTCGACTTGACACAGGGGCCTGTGGCTTTCCCTCGAGGCTTTCCTACAGGGCTGTCACACATGCCACCGTGGTGTGAGCTGATACTCGGGGCGAAAGTCGAGGCAGTGCAGGGCAAACATGTTCATTTGGAGTGGACTGAGATATCTGGGGGACTTTTGGAATGGTGGCCCGACCCCTAGAGTTCATCTTGTCTCTCCTGTGGAGAGTGTCTTCTCTTGAAATGCAACGGGAACGCAGGGAATCCTTCCCCGAAGAAGCAGGGAAAGGAACCCTAATCTCGAGTGGAGGCGGGCAAAATGAGGCTCATCTTGAGTTGTGGTGGGACCCTTGGTGTTCCTCTCCAGTGGAGAAGTGTATGTTGGGGTACTTCTTGAGTCGCTGGAAGGGTGAGAATGACCCCTTCGAGGTTCAGGAGGGATGGGGTGACTTTCCTTGAGACACCGAAGTGGACAAGGAGCTCATTTCGCCTGGAGGTGAGAACCTCCTTGTTTTCCTCGAGTTTCGGCAGGTTCCTCTCGAGTTATGATGGGGACCTCAGGGACCCGCCCCTATGGAAAGGCCAGTCTCCGGGCGAGTTGCAAGGATCCTCAGGATACCTGCACAGTCGGGGCCAGCTCCTAAATCCTAGTCTGGAGCCTGAGGTTTTCTTTCGTTTGGTGGTATGGATCGTGTGGTTCCTCTGGATGCTCCACAAGTGAGTCCTGACTCATGTTGAGTGGAGATGTGCAAGGTCGCTTTCCTCTCGAGCTGTAGCAGCAGTGTCAGTCTTCCCTTAGAGTTGACACAGGGATCTGTTGCTTTCCCTCAGGGCTGTGACAAGTGCCACCGTGGTGTGAGCCAATACTCGGGGTGATGGTCGAGTTGGTGCAGGGCAACCTGGTTCCTCTGCAGAGAATGAGACATCTGGGGGACTTTCAGAATGGTGGCACGACCCCTGGAGTCCCTCTCAACTCTCCTGTTGAGAGAGACCCCTAATGAGATGTGAAGGGAACCTCTGGTATCCTTCCCCGACGAAGCAGGGAAAGGAACCTTCATCTTGACCAGAGGAGGGGGAAACGTGGCTCCTCTTGAGTTGTGCCAGGGCCCTCGGTGTTCCTCTCGAGTGGAGAAGGGTATGTCGGGGTACTTCTTGTGTGGCTGTGAGGGTGCGAAGGACCCTTTCAATGTTCAACAGGGAAGGGGTGACTTCCCCCAAGATGCCACAGTGGAAAAGAGCCTCATCTCGCCTGAAGGGGAGATCCTCCTGGTTTCTCTCGAGTTGCAGCAGGTTCCTATCGAGTTACGATGGGGAACTCAGGGACCCGCTGCTGTGGCCTCAGGAAAGGCCAGGCTCCATGGAAGTTGTGGGGGGCCTCTCGGGATTCCTGCGCAGTCAGGGCCAGCACCTAAGTCCTTGTCTGGAGTCTGAGGATTCCTCTCTATTGCTGACATGTATCGTGGGGTTACTCTGGATTTTCCACAGGGGAGTCAGGCCTGGTCTTGAGTGGAGACGTGCACGTCTGATTTCCTCCTGAGCTGTATTAGCAGGGTCAGGCTTCCCATCGAGTTGACATAGGAGTCTGTGGCTTTCCCTCGAGGCTTTCCCACAGGACGCAAACATGTGCCATCGTGGTGTGAGTCCATACATGGGATGACAGTCGAGGCAGTGCAGTGAAATAACATTCCACTGGAGTGGACTCAGACATGTGGTGGTCTTGTGGATGGTGGCACAACCCCTGGAGTCCCTCTCAAGTTTCCTGTGGACAGCTCCTCCTCTTGAGATGGGACTGGAAAGCCGGGAACCTTCCCCAACGAAGCTAGGAAAGGAATCCTCATCTCGAGCGGAAGAGGGGGGAAAGGGGCTCCTCTTGAGCTGTGATGGAACCCTCGGTGTTCCTCTCGAGTGGAAAAGGGTATGTTGGGGTACTTCTTGAGTCGCTGCAATGGTGTGAAGGACCCCTTCGGGGTTCAAAAGGGAAGGGGTGACTTCCTCTGAGACGCCACAGTGGAAAAGGGCCTCATCTTGCCTGGATGGGAGAAGCTTCTGGTTTTTCTCGAGTTGCGGCAGGTTCCTCGCGATATAGGATGGGTACCTCAGGGACCCGCTTCTGTGGCCTCATGAAAGGCCAGTCACCACGCGAGTTGCGAGGGGCCTCTTGGGATTCCTGCACAGTCGGGGCTGGCTCCTAAGTCCTCGTCTTGAGCCGAGACCGGAACCTTAGTTTTCTTCCCCAGTGCTTACATGGATCGTGGGGTTCCTCTGGAGGCTCCACAGGAGAGTGAGGCCTAGTCTCGAGTGGAGATGTGCACATCCGTTTTCCTCCCAAGCTGTAGCATCAGGGTCAGGTTTCCTGTAGAGTTGACACAGGGGACTGTGTCTGGGTACTTCTTGAGTCGCTGTAAGGATGTGAAGGACCCCTTCGTGTTCCTCGTCCCAAGTGGAGACCTGCACGTCCGCTTTCCTCCCAAGCGGTAGCATCAGGTTCAGGCTTCCTGTCGAGTTGACACAGGGGTCTGTTACTTTCCCTCAAGGCTTTGCCACACGGCTGAAACACGTGCCCCTGTGATCTGACTCCATACTCGGGGTGACAGTCGAGGAAGTGCAGGGAAATCAGGTTCCTCTCGTGTGGACTGAGACATTTGCGGGACTTTTGGAATGGTGGCATGGCCCATGGTGTTCCTCTCGACTCTCCTGTGGAAAGCACGTCCTCTTGAGATGCGATAGGAATGCTGGGAATCCTTCCCCAACGAAACAGGGAAAGGAACCCTCATCTAGAGCGGAGGAGGGGGAAACGGAGCTCCTTTTGAGATGTGGTGGGACTCTCGGTGTTCCTCTCGATTGGAGAACGGTATGCAGGTGTACTTCTTGAATCACTGCAAGGGTGTGATTGACCCCTTCTAGGTTCTAGAGGGAAGTGGTGATATACCCGAGATGATGCAATGGACAAGGGCCTCATCTTGCCTGAAGGGGAGAACCCCCTGGTTCTACTCGAGTTGTGGCAGGTTCCTCTCAAGTTATGACAGGGACCTCAGGGACCCGCCCGTGTGGCCTCAGGAAAGGCCAGGCTCCACTCCAGTTTCGAGGGCCTTCTCAGGTTTCCTGCACAGTCAGGGCCGGCTCCTAAGTCCTTATCTGGAGCCAAGGCTGGAACCTGAGGTTTCGTCTCCAGTACTATCATGGAGCATGAGGTTCCTCTGGAGGTTCCACAGGAAAGTGAAGCCCTGTCCAGAGTCGAGACGTGTATGTCCACATTCTTCCCAAGTTGTAGCAGCAGGGTCAGGCTTCCCATCGAATTGACACAGGGGTCAGTGGCTTTTGCTCAAGGTTTTCAGCTTTCCAACAGGGCTGTCAAATGTGCCACCGTGTTGTGAGCCGAACCTCTGGGTGACAGTCGAAGAGGCGCAGGGCCACCAGGTTCCTCTGGAGTGGATGGAGACATGTGGGGGTCTTTCAGAATGGTGGCACGACTCCTGGAGTTCCTCTTGTCTCTCCTGTGGAGATCGCCTCCTCTTGAGATGCAACGGGAATGCAGGGAATCCTTTCCCGACGAAGCAGGGAAAGGAACCCTCCTCTCGAGCGGAGGACGTGGAAATGGGGCTCCACTGCAAGGGTGAGAAGGACCCCTTCGAGCTTCAAGAGGGAAGGGGTGACTTCCTTTATGATGCCGCTGAGGACAAGGGCCTCAAATTGTCTGGTGGGGAGAACCTGGTTGGTTTCTCTCGAGTTGTCGCAGGTTCCTCTCGAGTTACTACAGTGACCTCAGGGACCCGCCCCTGTGGCCTCAGGAAAGGCAGTCTCCACGTGAGTTCTGAGGGGCCTCTGGGGATTCCTGCGGTGTCGAGGCCAGCTCTTAAGTTCTCGTCTGGAGCCTGAGGTTTCCTCCCCAGTGCTGATGTGTTTCGTGATGTTACGCTGGATGCTGCAGTGGGGAGTCAGGCCTCTTCTTGATTGGAGACATGGACGTTCACTTTCCTCCTGAGCTGTAGGAGCAGGGTCAGGCTTCCCGTCGAGTTGACACAGGGGGTCTTTGGCTTTCTCGCGAGGCTTTCCCACAGGGCTGTCACACGTGCCACCGTGGTGTTAGCCAATCCTCGGGGTGACAGTAGAGGTGGAGCAGGGCCACCAGGATCCGCTGGAGTGGATATATACATCTGGGGGTCTTTCGGAATGGTGGCACGACCCCTGGAGTTCCTCTCAACACTCCTTTGGAGAGCACCTCCTCTTAAGATGTGACGGGAACACTGGAAATTGTTCCAGACGAATCAGGGAAAGAACCCTCATTTCGAGGGGCAGGTGGGGAAATGGGGCTACCCTTGAGTTGTGACTGAACCCTCGGTGTTCCCTTCGAGCGGAGAAGGGCATGTCAGGGTTCTTCTTGAGTCGCTGAAAGGGTGTGAAGGACCCCTTTGAGGTTCAAGAGGGAAGAGTTGACTTCCCCTGAGATGTGGCAGTGGACAAGGGCCTCATCTGGGCTGGAGGGGAGAACCTCCTGGGTTTTCTCGAGTTGAGGCAGGTTTCTCTCGAGTTATGACAGGGACCTCAGAGACCCGCCCCTGTGGCCTCGGGAAAGGCCAGTCACCACGTGAGTTGCGAGGGGCCTCTCGGGGTTCTTGTGAAGTCGGGGCTGGCTCCTAAGTCCTCATCTGGAACCAATGTCGGAACCTGAGGTTTCCTCTCCAGTGCTGGCATGGATCATGGGGTTCCTCTGGAGGCTCCACAGGGGAGTCAGGCCTCATTTTGAGTGGATATGTGCATGGCCACTTTCCTCCCGAGCTGTAGCAGCAAGGTCAGGATTCCTGTCGAGTTGACACAGGGGTCGGTGGCTTTCCCTCGAGCTTCCCACAAGGCTGAAACACGTGCCACCTTGTTGTGAGTCCATAATCCAGGTGACAGTCGAGGAACTGCGGGGAAATCAGGTTCCTCTGAAGTGGACTGAGATGTTTTGGCATCTTTTGAAAGGTAGCATGATCCCTGGTGTTCCTCTCGACTTTCCTGTGGAGAGCGCCTCCTCCTGACATGCGATGGAAACTCTGGGTATCCTTCCCTGACGAAGCAGGGAAATAAACCCTCATCTTCAGGGAAGGAGGGGGAAATGGGGATCCACTTGAGCTGTGGTGGGGCACTCGGTGTTCCTCTCGAGTGGAGAAGTGTATTCTGCGGTATTTCTTGAGTCACTGCAAGGTGGTGAAGGAGAACTTCGAGGTTCGAAAGAGAAGTGGTGACTTCGCTCGAGACACCACAGTGGACAAGGGCCTCATCTCGCCTGGAGGGGAGAACCTCTTGGTTTTTCTTGAGTTGTGGCAGGTTCCTCTCGAGTCATGACGGGGACCTCAGGAACCCGCCCCTCTGGCCTCAGGAAAGGCCAGTCTCCACGCGAGATGCCAGGGGTCTCTCATGATTCCTGTGCAGTCGGGGTCGGTCCTAAGTATTTATCTGGAGCCTGAGGTTTCCTCTCCACTGCTGATATGCATTCTGGGGTTCCATTTAATCTCCACAGGGGAGTCAGACCTCGTCTTGAGTGGAGACGTGTATGTCCACTTTCTTCCAGAGCTTTAGCAGCAGGATCAGGCTTCCTGTCAAATTGACACAGGGGTCGGTGGCTTTTGCTCAAGGTTTTTGGCTTTCCAACAGGCCTGTCACACGTGCCTCCGTGGTGTGAGCCAAACCTCTGTGTGACAGTCAAGTCAGGTCAGGGTCACCAGGTTCCTCTGGAGTGGATGCAGACATCTGGGGGTCTTTAGAAGTGTTGCACAACCCCTGGAGTTCCTTTCGACTCTCCTGTGGAGAGAGCCTCCGCTTGAGATGTGACGTGAATGCCAGGAATCCTTCGAAGATGAAGCAGGCAAAGGAACCCTCATCTCGAGCAGAAAAGGGGGAAATGGGGCTCTTCTGCAAGGTGGGTAGGTCCCCTTCGATGTTCAAGAATGAAGGGGTGACTGCTCCCGAGACGGTGCAGCAGACAAGGGCCTCATCTCCCCTGAAGGAGAGAACCTCCTGTATTTTTCGACTTGCAGCAGGTTCCTCTCGAGTTACGATGAGGACCTCAGGGACTCTCCCCTGTAGCCTCAGTAAAGGACAGTCTCCACGCGATTTGTGAGGTGCCTATGGGGATTCCTGATCTGTTGGGGCCAGCTCCTATGTTCTCGTCTGGAGTCTGAGGTTTCCTCTCCAGTGCCGACGTTAACTGTGGGTTTCCTCTAGAGTCTCCACAGGTGAGTCAGGCCTTGACTCGAGTCGAGACGTGCACATTCGCTTTCCTCCCGAGCTGCAGCAGCAGGGTCACGCTTGCCGTTGAGTTGACACAGGGGTCTGTGGCTTTCCCTTGAGGCTTTTCCACAGGGCTATCACACGTGCCACCATGGTATGAGCCGATCATCAGGGTGAGTGTCGAAGCAGCGCAGGGCCACCAGGTTCCTCTGGAATGGACGGAGATGTCCAGCGGTCTTCTGGAAAGGTGACACGGCCCCTGGAGTTCCTCTCAACTCTCCTGATGAGAGCGCCACCTCTTGAGATGGGACGAGAGTGCGGGAATCCTTCCCCAGCGAAGCAGGGAAAGGAACCCTCAACTCGAGCGGAGGAGGGGGAAAAGGGCCTCCACATGAGTTGTGAGGGGGTCATCAGTGTTCCTCTCGAGTGGAGAAGAACATATCTGGGTACTTCTTGAGCGTCGCTGCAAGGGTGTGAAGGATCCCTTCGAGGTTCAAGAGGGAAGGGGTGACATCCCCCGAGACGTCGCTGGGGACAAGGGCCTCATCTCGCCTGGAGTGGAGAACCTCCTGGTTTTTCTCGAGTTGCGACAGGTTCCTCTCCAGTTACGTTGGGGCCTCAGGGACCCGTCCCAGTGGCCTCAGGAAAGTCCAGTGTGCCTGTGAGTTACGAGGGGTCTTTGGGGATTCCTGTGCATGCAGGGCCAGCTCATAAATCCTCATCTGGAGCCTGAGGTTTACTCTCCATTGATGATGTGGATCATGCGGTTCCTCTAGAAGCTCCACAGGGGAGTCAGGCCTCATCTCGAGTGGAGACGTGCACGTCCCCATTCCTTCTGAGCTGTAGAACCAGGGCAAGGCTTGCCTTCGAGTTGACACAGAAGGTCTGTGACTTTCCCTCGGGGCTTTCCCACAGGGCTGAAACACATGCCACCATGGTGTGAACCGATCCTCGGGGTGAAAGACAAGGCTACGCAGTGTCACCAGATTCCTCTGGAGTGGACAGTGACATCTGGGGGCCTTTTGGAACGATGACTCGATCCCTGGAGTTCACATCTAGTCTCCTGTGGAAAGTGCCTCACTTGAGATGCGACGGGAATGCTGGGAATCCTTCCCTGACAAATCAGAGAAAGGAAACCTCATCTCGAGCAGAGGAGGGGGAAACGGGGCTCCTCTTGAGTTTTGGCGGGCACTCGGTGTTCCTCTCAAGTGGAGAAGGGCATGTAGGGGTAATTCTTGAGGAGCTACAAGTGTGTGAAGGACCCCTTCGAGGTTCTAGAGGGAAGCGGTGACTTCCCCTGAGATGCCACAGCAGACAAGGGCCTCATCTCGCCTGGAGGGGAGAAGCTCCTGGTTTTCCTCGAGTTGTGCCATGTTCCTCTCGAGTTACGATGGGGAACTCAGGGACCCGCCCCTGTGTCCTCAGGAAAGGCCAGTCTGCAGGTGACTTGTAAGTGGCTTCTGGGGATTCCTGCGCTGTTGGGACTGGCTCCTAAGTCCTCGTCTGGAGCCAAGGTCGGAACATGAGGTTTCCTCTCCAGGGCTGGCATGGATCATGGGATTCCTCTGGAGGCTCCACAGGGGAGTCAGGCCTCATCTCGAGTGGAGACATGCACATGCGCTTTCCTCCCAAACTGTATAAGCAGGGTCAGGCTTCCCCTCGAGTTGACACAGATGTCTGTGGCTTTCCTTTGAGTCCTTCTCACAGGGATGAAACCTGTACCACTGTGTTGTGAGTCCATAGTCGCAGTGAAAGTTGAGGCAGTTCAGGGAAACAGGTTCCTCTGGAGTGGACTGAGACATTTGCGGGTCTTTTGGAATGGTGGCACGACCTCTGGATTTCCTCTGGACTATTCTTTTGAGAGCACCTCCTCTTGAGATGAGATGGGAACGCTGGGAATCCTTCCCCAAAGAAGCAGGGAAAGGAACACTCTTCTTGAGCAGAAGCGAGGGAAACAGGGCTCTTCTTGAGTTCTGGCGTGATCCTCCGTTTTCCAATCGAGTGGAGAAGTGTATGTCGTGGTACTTCTTGAGTCGCTGCAAGGGTATGAAGGACCTCTTCGAGTTCAAGAGGGAAGGGGTGACTTCCCCTGATATGCCACAGCAGACAAGGGCCTCATCTCGCCTGGAGGGGAGAAGCTCCTGGTTTTCCTCGAGTTGTGCCATGTTCCTCTCGAGTTACGATGGGGAACTCAGGGACCCGCCCCTGTGTCCTCAGGAAAGGCCAGTCTGCAGGTGACTTGTAAGTGGCTTCTGGGGATTCCTGCGCTGTTGGGACTGGCTCCTAAGTCCTCGTCTGGAGCCAAGGTCGGAACATGAGGTTTCCTCTCCAGGGCTGGCATGGATCATGGGATTCCTCTGGAGGCTCCACAGGGGAGTCAGGCCTCATCTCGAGTGGAGACATGCACATGCGCTTTCCTCCCAAACTGTATAAGCAGGGTCAGGCTTCCCCTCGAGTTGACACAGATGTCTGTGGCTTTCCTTTGAGTCCTTCTCACAGGGATGAAACCTGTACCACTGTGTTGTGAGTCCATAGTCGCAGTGAAAGTTGAGGCAGTTCAGGGAAACAGGTTCCTCTGGAGTGGACTGAGACATTTGCGGGTCTTTTGGAATGGTGGCACGACCTCTGGATTTCCTCTGGACTATTCTTTTGAGAGCACCTCCTCTTGAGATGAGATGGGAACGCTGGGAATCCTTCCCCAAAGAAGCAGGGAAAGGAACACTCTTCTTGAGCAGAAGCGAGGGAAACAGGGCTCTTCTTGAGTTCTGGCGTGATCCTCCGTTTTCCAATCGAGTGGAGAAGTGTATGTCGTGGTACTTCTTGAGTCGCTGCAAGGGTATGAAGGACCTCTTCGAGTTCAAGAGGGAAGGGGTGACTTCCCCTGATATGCCACAGCAGACAAGGGCCTCATCTCGCCTGGAGGGGACAATCTCCTGGTTTATTCTCGAGTTGTAGCAGGTTCCTCTCGAGTTACACAGAGACCTCAGGGACCCACCCCTGTGGACTCACTAAAGGCCTGTCTCCACGCGGGATACGAGGGGCCTCTTGGGATTCCTGTGCAGCAGGGGTCTGCTCCTAAGTCCTCGTCTGGAGCTGAGGCAGGAACCTGAGGATTCCTCTCCAATGTTGACATGGACCATGGGGTTCCTTTGGAGGTTCTACAGGGGAGTCAGACCTCACCTCGAGTGGAGACGTGTATGTCCGCTTTCCTACAGAGCTGTAGCAGCAGGCTCAGTTTTCCCATTGAGTTAACACAGAGGTTGGTGGCTTTCTCTTGAGGCATTCCCACAGGGCTGAAACACGTGCCAACGTGGTGTGAGACCCTACGCGGGGTGACAGTCGAGGCAATGCAGGGAAATCAGTTTCCTCTGGAGTGGACTGAGACATTTGGGGGTCTTTTGGAATGGAGGCATGATCCTTGGAGTTCCTTATGACTTTCCTGTTGAAAACGCCTCCTCTAGAAATGTGACGGGAACGTCGAGAATCCTTCACCGACAATGCAGGGAAAGAATCCCTCATCTCAAGCGGATGAGAGTGAAACAGGGCTCCTCTTGAGTTGTGGTCGGACCCTTGGTATTCCTCTCGAAGGAGAAGGGTATTTCGGGGTACTTTTTGAGTCACTGCAAGGGTGTGAAGGACCCTTTCGAGGTTCAAGAGGTAATGGGTGACTACCCCGAGACGCCGCAGCAGAAAAGGGCCTCATCTCGCCTGGAGGGGATAACCTCCTTAGTTTTTCTCAAGTTGCGGCAGGTTGTTCTCTAGTTTTGAAGAGGACCTCAGAAACCCGAACCTGTGTCCTAGGGAAAGTCCCGTCTCCACGCAAGTTGCGAGGGTCCTCTTGGGATTCCTGCACAGTCGGGGCCGGCTCATAAGTCCTTGTCTGGAGCCGAGGCCGGAACCAGAGATTTCCTCTCAAATGCTGACAAGAATGAAGGGGTACCTCTGGAGGCTCCACAGGGAATTCAGGCCTCGTTTTAAGTGGAGATGTACATATCCACTTTCCTCCCAAGCTGTAGCAGCAGGGTCAGCCTTCCTGTCGAGTTGACACAGATGTCTGTGTCTTTCCGTCTAGTCCTACCCACAGGGCTGAAACTCATGCCGCTGTGGTGTGAGTCCGTACTTGGGGTTACAGTCAAGGCAGTGCAGGGAAATCAGGTTCCTCTGGAGTGGACTGAGACATTTGGGGGTCTTTTGAAATGGTGGANTCTTTCCGTCTAGTCCTACCCACAGGGCTGAAACTCATGCCGCTGTGGTGTGAGTCCGTACTTGGGGTTACAGTCAAGGCAGTGCAGGGAAATCAGGTTCCTCTGGAGTGGACTGAGACATTTGGGGGTCTTTTGAAATGGTGGAACGACCTCTGCAGTTCCTCTCTACTTTCCTCTGGATATTGCCTCCTCTTGAGATGTGATGGGAACGCCTGAAATCCTTCCCCCACGAAGCAGGGAAAGGAACCCTCATCTGGAGCAGAGAAGTGGGAAATGGGGCTCCTCTTGAATTATAACGGGACCCTTGGTGTTACTCTCGAGTTGTAAAGGATATGTCAGGGTACTTCTTGAGTCGCTGGAAGGGTGTGAAGGACCCCTTCGATGTTCAAGTGGGGAGAGCTGACTTCGACCGAGACACCACAGCCAACAAGTGCCTCATCTCGCATGGAGGGGAGAACCCCCTGGTTTTTCTCGAGTTGCGGCAGGTTCTTCTCGAGTTACGATGGGGACTTCAGGGACCCACCCTTGTGGCCAAAGGATAGGCCAATCTCCAGGCGAGTAGCCAGGGGCCTCTCATATTTCTGCGCAGTCGGAACCGGCTCCTAAGCCCTCGTCTGGAGCCGAGGCCGGAACCTGAGTTTTCCTCTCCAGTGCTGACATGGATCGGAGGATCCTCTTGAGGCTTCACAGGGGAGTCAGGCCTCGTCTCTAGTGAAGACGTGTCCATTTGCTTTTCTCCCGAGATGTAGAAGCAGCGTCAGGCTTCCCCTCTAGTAACACTGGGGTCTCTGGCTTTCCCTCGAGGCTTTGCCATGGGGCTTAAACACGTGCCACCATGGTGTGATTCCATACTCGGGGTGACAGTCGAGGAATTGAGGGGAAAACAGGTGTCTCTGAAGTGGAATAAGACACTTCATGGTCTTTTGAAATGGTGGCATGACCCCTGGATTTCCTCTCGACTTTCCTTTTGAGAGTGCTTCCTTTTCAGATGCAATGGGAATGCTAGGAATCCTTCCCCGATGAAGCAGGGAATGGAATCCTCATCTCGAGGGAGGGGCGGGAAACGGCCCTCCTCTTGATTTGTGGCAGGACCCTCGGTATTCCTCTCAAGTGGAGAAAGTTATGTCGTGGAACTTCTTGAGTCTCATAGAGGGTGCGAATGACCCCTTAGAGGGAAGGGGTGATTTCCCCTGAGATGCCGCAGCAGACAAGGTCCTCAACTCGCCTTGAGGGGAGGACCTCCTGGTTTTTCTCGAGTTGCAGCAGGTTCCTCTCCAGTTACAATGGGAACTTCTGGGACTCGCCCCGGTCACCTCAGGAAAGGCCAGTATCCATGCAAGTTGCGACGGGCCTCTCAGGATTCCGTCGCAGTCAGGTCCAGCTCCTTAGTCCTCGTCTGGTGCCGAGGCTGGAAGCTGAGGTTTCCTCTCCAGTGCTGATATGGATCGTGGGGTTCATCTGGAGGCTCCACAGGGGCATCAGGCCTCGTCTTGAGTGGAGACGTGCACAACTGCTTTCCTCCTGAACTGCAGCAGCTGGGTCAGTCTTCCCATCGATTTAACACAGGGGTCTGCAGTTTACCTTTGAGGCTGTCCCACAGGGCTGGAACACGTGCCTCCATAATGTGATTCTATGCTCGGGGTGACATTCGAGGCAGTGCAGGGAAATCACGTTCCTCTGGAGTGCACTGAGACATTTGGGCGTCTTTTGGAATGGTGGCACGACCCTTTGAGTTCCTCTCGACTTTCCTGTTGAGAATACCTCCACTTGAGATGTAACGGGAAAGCTGGGAATCATTTCCTGATAAAGCAGGGAAAGAAATCTCCATCTCGAGTGGAGGAGGGGAAAATGGGTCTGCTCTTGAGTTTGGTGAGACTCTCAGTGTTCCTCTCACATGGAGACATGTCGGTCGGGTAGCTTCTTTGTCTCAGTAAGGGTGTGAAGTACCCTTCGAGGTTGAAGAGGGAAAGGGTGATTTCCCCTGAGACAAAGCAGTGGGTAAGTGCCTCATCTCTCCTGGAGGGGATAAACTCCTTGTTTTTCTCGAATTGCGGATGGTCCCTCTTGAGTTACAATGGGGACCTCAGGGATCTGACCCTGTGGCCTCAGGAAAGGCCAGTCTCCATGCGAGTTGTGAGGGGCCTCTAGGGATTCCTGCACAGTTGGAGCTGGCTCCGAAGTCCTCGTCTGGAGAGTGAGGTTTCCTCTCCAGTGCTGACATAGATCCTCTGGTTCCTCTGGAGGCTTCAAAGGGGAGTCAGGCCTCATCTCGAGTGGAGAAATGCACGTCCACTTTCCTCCAGAGCTGTAGCAGCAGGGTCAGGCTACCCATTGAGTTGACCCAGGGGTATGTGGCTTTCTCTAGAGGCATTCCCACAGAGCTGAAACATGTACCACCATGGTGTGACCCATACTCGGGGTGACAGTTGAAGCAGTGCAAAAAATCCGGTTACTCTGAAGTGGATAGAAAAATTTGGGGGACATTTGGAAAGGTAGCACAACACCTGGAGTTCCTCTCGACTTTCTTGTTGACGTGCCTCCCCTTGAGGTTTGACAGGAACAACGGGAATCCTTTCCAGACGGAGCAGGGAAAGCAACCCTTATCTTGAGTGAAGGAGGGGGAACGGGGCTTCTCTTAAGTTGTGGCAGAACCCTCAGTTTCTTCTCGAGTGGAGAACAGTATGTTGGGGTACTTCTTGAATCACTGCAAGGGTGTGAAGGACCCTTCGAGGTTCCAGAGGGAAGGGGTGAATTTGCCGAGATGCCGCAGCAGACAAGGGCCTCATCTCGCCCATAGGGGAGACCCTCCTGGTTTTTCTTGAGTTGCGGCAAGTTCCTTTTGAGTTACCATGGGAACCTCAGGGACCGGCCTCTTTGGCCTCAGGAAAGGCCAGTCTCCACAAGTGTTGAGAGGGGCCTCGTGGGATTCCTGTGAAGAAAGGACTGTTTTCTAACTCCTCGTATGGAGCTGAGGCCGGAACATGAGGTTTCCCCTCCAGTGCTCACATGGATCATGAGGTTCCTCTGGACGCTCCACGGGGGCGTCAGGCTTCGTCTTAAGTGAAGACGTGCAAGACCGCTTTCCTCCTGAGCTGCAGCAGCAGGGACAGGCTTCCCGTCGATTTGACACAGGTGTCTGCAGTTTTCCCTTGAGTCTTTCCTGCAGAGCTGAAACACGTGCCTCCACAATGTAGGTCCATACTCAGGATGACAATCGAGGCAGTGCAGGGAAATCACGTTTTTTCTGGAATAGAATGAAATATTTCGGTGTCTTTGGAATGGTGGCATGACCCTTGGAGTTCCTCAAGACTTTCCTGTTGAGAGTACCTCCATTTGAGATGTGATGGGAATGCCGGGAATCCTTTCCAGTCGAAGCAGGGAAAGGAACCCTCATCTCGAGTGGAATAGTGGGAAACTGGGCTACACTTGAGTTGTGGCGGAACCTTCGGTATACCTCTCAAGTGGAGAAGGGTATGTCAGGGTTCTTCTTGAGTTGATGCAAGGGTGGGAAAGACCCCTTCGAGGATCAAGAGGAAAGGGGTGACTTCCTCCAAGTGCTGCAGTGGGCAAGGGCCTCATCTCGCCTGGAGGGGTGAACCTCCTGGTTTTTTTCAAGTTGCAGTAGGTTCCACTCGAGTTACGGTGGGGAACTTACTGACCCGCCCATGTGGCCTCACATAAAGCCAGTCTCCACGCAAGTTGCAAGGGGCCTCCCCGGAATCCTGCCCAGTCAGGAACGGCACCTAAGTCCTCATCTGGAGCCGAGGCGGGAACAGGAGGTTTCCTTTCCAGTGCTGACATGAATCGTGGGGTGCCTCTGGAAGCTCCACAGGGGAGACAGGCCACGTCTCGAGTGGAGACGGGCAACTTCGTTTCTTCCCGATCTGTAGAAGCAGGCTCAGGCTTCCCATCGTGTTGACACAGGGGTCTGTTGCTTTCCCTTGAGGCTTTCCAACAAGGCTGAAACAAGTGCAACCATGGTGTGAGTCCATATTCAGGTTGGCAGTCGAGGCAGTGCAAGGAAATCAGGGTCCTCTAGAATGGACTGATACTTTTGGGCATCTTTTGAAATGGTGGCTCGACAGCTGGAGTTCCTCTCGTCTTTCCTGTTGAGAGCGCCTCCTCTTGAGATTCATCGGAACCCGGGAATCCTTTCCCGATGAAGCAGGGAAAGGAACCCTCATCTCCAGCAGAGGAGGGGAAAACGGGTTTGCTCTTGAGTTTGGTGAGACCATCGGTGTTCCTCTCACGTGGAGACAGGTCGGTCGGGTAACTTCTTGATTCACAGCAAGGGTGTGAAGTACCCTTCGAAGTTCAAGAGGGAAAGGGTCATTTCCCATGAGCCACTTTAGTGGGCAAGGGCCTCACCTTGACTGGAGGGGATAACCTCGTGGTTTAACTCGAGTAGCAGAAGGTTATTATCGAGTTACGACTGGGACCTTAGGGACCCGCCCCTGTGGCCTCAGGAAATTCCAGGCTCCAGGCAACTTGCGAGGGGCCTCTCAGGATTCCTGCACAGTTCGGGCTGGCTCCTAAGTCCTCATCTGCTGCTGAGGCTGGAACCTGAGGTATCCTCTCCAGTGCTGACATGAATCTTCAGGTCCCACTGGAGGCTTCACAGGGGAGTCAGGCCTCATCTTGAGTGGAGATGTGCACGTCCGCTTTCCTCCAGAGCTATAGCAGCAGGGTCAGGCTTCCCGTCTAGTTGAAACAGACGTATGTGGCTTTCCCTTGAGGTTTTCCCACAGGGCTGAAACACGTGCTACCGTGGTGTCAGTCCATTTGCGGGGTGACAGTCAAGGCAGTGCATGGAAATCAGGTTACTCTGGAGTGGCTAGAGACCTTTGGGAGTCTTTTCAAAGGTAGCACAACACCTGGAATTCCTCTCGACTTTCCTGTTGAAGTGCCTCAAGATTTGACAAGAAAAACGGGAATCCTTTCCAGAAGTAGCAGAGAAAGGAACCTCATCTCGAGCTGAAGAGGGGGATATGGGGCTTCTCTTAATTTGTGCGGAACCCTCAGTATTCTTCTCGAGTAGAGAAGGGTATGTCGGGGTACTTCTTGAGTCGCTGCAAGGGTGTGAAGGACCCCTTCGAGGTTCAAGATGGAAGGGGTGACTTCTGGCAAGAAGCCACAGCTGACAAGGGCCTCATCTCTCCTGGTCGGGTGAACCTCTTGGTTTTTCTCGAGTCACTGCAAGTTCCTCTCGAATTACAATGGGAACCATACTGACCCACCCCATGGCCCCAGGAAAGGCCAGTCTCCAGGCAAGTTGTGAGAGGCCTCCTGAGATCCTGCTCAGTCGGGAACAGCTCCTAAGTCCTCATTTGGAGCCGAGGCTGGAACCTGAGGTTTCCTCTCCAGTCCTGACATGGATCGTGGGGTGCCTCTAGAGGCTCCTCAGGGGAGTCAGGCCACGTCTCGAGTGGAGACATGCACGTCATCTATCCTCTTGAGCTGTAGCAGCAGGGTCAGACTTCTGTCCGATTGAAATAGTGGTCTGTGGCTTTCCCTCGAGGCTTTCCAACAGGGATGAAACTCGTGCCATGGTGGTGTGAGTCCATACTCGGGTTGACATTCGAGGAAGTGTAGGGAAATCAGGGTACTCTGGAGTATACTGAGACATTTGGGAATCTTTTGGAATGGTGGCATGACCACCGGAATTCCTCTCGAATTTCCTGTTGATAGCACCTCCTCTTGATATTCATTGGGAATCCGGGAATCCTTTCCCGATGAAGCAGGGAAGGGAACCCTCATTTCCAGCAGAGGAAGGGAAAACGGGGCTCCTCTTGAGTTGTTACAGGACGCTCGGTGTTCCTCTTCAGTGGAGAAAGCCATGTCGGGGTACTTCTTGAGTTGCTGCAAGGGTGTGAAGGACCCCTTCAAGGTTCAAGAGGGAAAGGGTGACTTCCCCTGAGACACCTCAGAAGACAAGGTCCTCAACTCACCTGGAGAGGAGGACCTCCTCGTTTTTCTTGAGTTCCAGCAGATTTCTCTAAAGTCACGACAGGGATCTCAGGGACCAGCCCCCATAGCTTCTGAAAAGGCCAGTCTGCACGCGTTCTGCGAGAGGCCTCCCGGGATGCCTGCACAGTCAGGGCGGTTTCCTAAGTCCTTGTCTAGACCCAAGGCTGGAAGCTGAGGTTTCATCTCCAGTGCTGATATGGATTGTGGGGTTCCTCTGGAGGCTCCACAGGGGAGTGAGGCCTCATCTCAAGTGGAAACGTGCACGACCGCTTTCCTCCTGAGTTGCAGCAGCAGGTTCAGGTTCCCGTCGATTTGACACAGGTGTCTGCAGTTTTCCCTGGACGCTTTCCCACAGGGTTGAAACACGTGTCTACATAATGTGAGTCCATACTCAGTGTGACATTCAAGGTAGTGCAGGGAAATCACGTTCCTCTGGAATGCACTGAGACATTTGAGGGACTTTTGGAATGGTGGCATGAAACCTGGAATTCCTCTCAACTTTCCAGTTGAGAGTGCATTCTCTTGAGATGCGATGAAAATGCCAGGAATCCTTTCCCGATGAAGCGTGGAAAGGAATCCCCATCTCGAGTGAAGGATAGGAAAACAGGGCTGCTCTTGAGTTTGGTGAGACCCTCGGTGTTCCTCTCGCATGAAGACGGGTTGGTCGGGTAACTTCTTGAGTCGCAGCAAGGGTGTGAGATATGCTTCGAGGTTCAAGAGTGAAAGAGTGATTTCCCCTGATATGCGGCAGTGGGCAAGGGCCTCACCTTGCCTGTACGGGATAACCTCCTGTTTTATTTAGAGTTGTGGAAAGTTTCTCTAGAATTATGATGGGGACCACAGGGAACCGTCCCTGTGGCCTCAGGAAAGGCCAGTCTCCACGTGAGTTGCAAGGGGCCTCTCGGGATTCCTGCACAGTTGGTGCCGGCTCCTAAGTCCTTGTCTGCTGCCTAGGCCAGAACCTGAGATTTCCTCTCCAGTTCTGAAGTGGATCTTGCGGTTCCTGTGAAGGCTCCACAGGGGAATCAGTCTTCATCTCGGGTAGAGATGTGCACATCCCTTTTCCACCCGAGCTGTAGTAGCAGGGTCAGGCTTCCCCACGAGTGGACACAAGGGTCTGTGGCTTTCCCTCGAGACTTTCCAACATGTCTGAAACACGTGCCACCATGGTGTGAGTCGATGCTCGGGGTGACAGTCGAGGCAGTGAAGGGAAATCAGGGTCCTCTGGAGTGGACTGAGACTTTTGGGTGTCTTTTGGAATGATGGCTTGGCATCTGGAGTTCCTCTCGTCTTTCCTGTTGAGAGTGCCTCCTCTTGAGATTCATCGGGAACCCAGGAAACCTTTCCTGATGAAGCAGGGAAAGGAACCCTCATCTCCAGCAGAGGATGGGAAAACGTGGCACCCCTTGAGTTCTGGCAGGATAATCCGTGTTCCTCTTGAGTGGAGAATGCCATGTCGGGGTACTTCATGAGCATCGCTGCAAGGGTGTGAAGGACCCTTCGAGGTTCAAGAGGGAAAGGGTGACTTCCTCCGAGACACCGCAGCGGACAAGGGCCTCAACTTGCCTGGGGGGAAGAACCTCCTGGTTTTTCTCGAGTTGCGGCAGGTTCCTCTAAAGTCACGGCAGGGATCTCAGAGACCTTCCCCTGTAGACTCAGAAAATGCCAGTCTGCAAGCGTTTTTCGAGGGGCTCCTGGGATTCCTGAGCAGTCAGGGCTTTATCCTTAGTCCTGGTCTGGACCCGAGGCTGGAAACTGAGGTTTCCTCTCCAGTGCTGACATGGATCGTGGGGTTCCTCTGGAAGCTCCACAGGTGAGTTAGGCCTCGTCTCGAGTGGAGACATGCATGACCACTTTCCTCCTGAGTTGCAGCAGCAGGGTCAGGATTCCCGTCGATTTGACACATCGGTCTGCAGTTTTTCATGAATGCTTTCCCACAGGGTTGAAACACGTGTCTCCATAAAGTGAGTCCATACTGGGGGTGACATTCAGGCAGTGCAGGGAAATCACGTTCCTCTGGAGTGCACTGAGACATTTGGGGGACTTTTGGAATGGTGGCACGAACCCTAAAGTTCCTCTCAACTGTCATGTTGAGAGCGCCTTCTCTTGAGATGTGATGGGAATGCCGGATATCCTCTCCTGACGAAGCGTGGAAAGGAATCCCCTTTTCGAGTGGAGGATAGGAAAACGGGTCTGCTCTTGAGTTTGGTGAGACCCTAGGTTTTCCTCTNTAAAGTTCCTCTCAACTGTCATGTTGAGAGCGCCTTCTCTTGAGATGTGATGGGAATGCCGGATATCCTCTCCTGACGAAGCGTGGAAAGGAATCCCCTTTTCGAGTGGAGGATAGGAAAACGGGTCTGCTCTTGAGTTTGGTGAGACCCTAGGTTTTCCTCTCACGTTGAGACGGGTTGGTTAGGTAACTTCTTGAGTTCCAGCAAGGGTGTGAGGTACCCATGGTGGTTCAAAAGTGAAAGAGTGATTTCCCCTGAGACATGGCAGTGGGCAAGAGCCTCACCTCTTCTGGACTGGATAACCTCCTGGTAATTTGTGGAAGGTTCCACTCGAGTTACGACGGTGTCCACAGGGACCTGCCCCATCTTCGGTTCCCACTGGAGGCTTCAAATGGGAGTCAGGCCTCAACTTGAGTGGAGACGTGCATGTCCACATTCCTCCAGAGCTGTAGCAGCAAGGTCAGGCTTCACGTCTATTTGACAAAGACGTATGTGGCTTTCCCTTGAGGCATTCGCACAGGGCTGAAACACGTGCCACCATGGTGTCATTCCATTCACATTGTGACACTCGAGGCAGTGCAGGAAATTCAGGTTACTCCGGAGTGGATGGAAACCTTTGGGGGTCTTTTGGAATGGTGGCACAACACCAGGAGTTCCTCTCGACTTTCCTGTTGAAGTGTCTCTTCAAGACTTGATGGGAACAATGGGAATCCTTTCCAGATGTCGCAAGGAATATAACCCTCATCTCGAGCTGAGGAGGGGGAAATGGGGTGTCTTTTAAGTTGTGCGGAACCCTCGGTGTTCCTCTCGAGTGGAGAAGGGTATGTCAGAGCACATCTTGAGTATCTCCAATGGTGGTAAGGACTCCTTCGAGGTTGAAGAGGGAAGGGGTGACTTCTACCAAGATGCCGTAGTGGACAAGGGCCTCATCTCGCCTGGAGGGGTGAACCCCATGGTGTTTCTCAAGTTGCAACAGATTCC
>SJYV01039126.1:0-11761 GCA_006410875.1 Neotragus pygmaeus | reverse complement strand
AGTGCTCCCACTCACCTTCCCATTGGCTCATGGCTAGCAAGCCCCAACCCCAGAAGGTGTGGCCCAACCGGGGGCCACAGCCCTGGAGAGAACGCACGCAGCGTGCATTTCTTTGGGGGTTTAACTGCTGGGGCGTGAACAGACTGGGGTCTGGAATCCCTGGGTGGAGTCCCTGCTGGTCTGTGCGCTGGACACCAGGTGATGGACATGTGTTGACCTTGCTCTCTCTTCCCCAGTCCCCACTGCCGAGGAGATGTCCAGTTTGACGCCAGAGTCCTCTCCAGAGTGAGTCTGACAGGGAAGGGAAGAGAGGGGACGGAGGGGCGATTCCCTTAGCCTCCTCCCAACCTACCTCCAACCTATCTGCTCCCACTCAGGCTGGCAAAACGCTCTTGGTTCGGGAACTTCATCTCCTTGGACAAAGAAGAACAAATATTCCTCGTACTAAAGGATAAACCTCTCAGCAGCATCAAAGCGGACATTGTCCACGCCTTCCTGTCGGTGAGGGGCCTGGGTCCCCATTGCACCCTGGCTTCCACAGAACTACAAATCCCAGCAGCCTGTGGGGTTCACCTCCTTAGTGCTGGCCTGAGTTCCCCTTGGGGCTCATGGGATTTGTAGTTTTCTAGCCAGAGTTGGGTGTGGTCACTGTGAGGACATGGAGGCAGGAATATAGCACCCTGTGGCCTGGAAGTGAGAAATAGCAGACAGAGTCACTATTCCCTGCATGTTGGCCTCCACTGAGGACTAGTGAGTTGCCATTCCCCTACCACCAGATCAGAGATTGGCAAAGGAACTATCAGTACTTTTTTTAGTGGACTCTAGGGTTGTCCACTGGATCCTGTGGTTCTTTGCCCGAGGGGCTCGTGGGCTTAACGTTCCTGAGACAGATGTGACTTTGTGCAGGGTTTGTGGAGGAAGGAACCAGATGTGAAGGTCCATATCAACATGGGATTCAGTNCCTCCACTGAGGACTAGTGAGTTGCCATTCCCCTACCACCAGATCAGAGATTGGCAAAGGAACTATCAGTACTTTTTTTAGTGGACTCTAGGGTTGTCCACTGGATCCTGTGGTTCTTTGCCCGAGGGGCTCGTGGGCTTAACGTTCCTGAGACAGATGTGACTTTGTGCAGGGTTTGTGGAGGAAGGAACCAGATGTGAAGGTCCATATCAACATGGGATTCAGTAGCTGAGTTATTTTTCTGTTGCTCTGTTTATAAGATAGAGAAAACTACACATCCCAGCAGGCAGTGGGGCCCCCCAATGCTGCTTCTGTGATCCTTACCCCCCAGTGGCTCAGGGGGTTGGTATTTCCTGGGGCAGAGCTGATCAGGGGCTGCTCATCTGTACCTTGGACTCAGGTCTCTGAAATCACCCCCTCGTCTCAGATCCCCAGCCTCAGCCACAGTGTGCTGTCACAGACAAGCTTCAGGGCTGAGTACAAGGCCAGCGGTGGCCCCTCCGTCTTCCAGAAGCCCGTCCGCTTCCAGGTGGACATCAGCTCCTCTGAGGGTCCAGAACCCTCCCCCAGGCGGGACAGCAGCGGGGGTGGCATCTACTCTGTCACCTTCACTCTCATCTCCGGTAAGTGTCCCGGGCCGCGGCTGCCCCCAGCCTGGGGTGCAGGATGTTCAAGACAGCTGAGGCAGCAGTCCTCTCAAGTTTCAGGTTATCGAAATCTGAAGAGACTAGTTTAGAGAGCCCTTCTCCAGATATAATTATGCCAAAAGAGTTTACTTAACAGCACTTATTTATGTCTATTTTGTATACTGAAAAGTTTCATCACATCTGGTTATTTTTCTTGCTGACAAACTTTGTAACAGAAATAATAAGATCTTATTTATTTGAAGCCTAGATACAATAAATATTATGCTTAATGTTGATGACTCTAAAAACATGTCTGTATTAATTAATGCAACAAACTTAAGCTAAATTTAGTACCAGGTATTAATGCTATACTGAATGTTTCCCAGTTCATGCAAACCTGAACGTCATTAGGGTTATTTTCTTTTCCCTTTCCGAGCATTTACTTAAGTGCCTATTTTCCTGTAAGCCAATAAATAGAGTTCATTTACAGATTAATTTTGGCTGCAACACACACCTACAACACATATAGATGCACCAATAGACTCCCAATAGTTTCCATTTCAAAATTTCAGTCAGGAGTCAGTTACAATAAAGTAAAACCCAACAGTTACAAAATAGGTTGGATTCAGATCACCTGTCTCCCTTTTGTTCTCTCTTTCAGAGTTACCTTGCCTTCAATTTTCAGTTTACTTTTTACATTTTAAAAAATTACTTTTCAATGTCCATTTGCTTATTTATGTGGCTTTGTCAGGTTGTAGTTGCAACACACGGGATCCTTGTTGCTGCACGTGGACTCTGGTGGTGCTGGCCTGGCTCAGTCCTTGCTCCGATGCACATGGAATCTTAGTTCCCCGACTAGGGATAGAACCCGTGTCCTCTGCACTGGCAGGCGGATTCTTAACCACTGATACCACCGAGGAAATCCCTCAATGAGGCATTTTTGGAATTTGGAAAACTTTGGGGGCTTCTGCATACGAATGAAAATAGGAAAATGTGATGAGAGTTCTCTAAAATTTTACAATGTAGAAGTTTTTCCAATCTGAAAGATCCAAGAAGCTAGCCCTACAAATATTTTCCCTGCTAACCTAATTTTTAAGAGGAAAAACTCTTACCACTGTTGTTTCCAGTACACTTTGCAGGCAGAGGTCCAGGAGACTGCAGGCTTTTAACTGTGTGTGAAAAATCCGTTTTAGGGTGCTGAAAAGACCTATGTTGGCCATTTCAGGGCAGGATTTCCTTTAATTCCCAATTAAGTAGTTGCAAGCATACATAAGCCCAGCTGGTTTTCCCATCAGTGGCTGGCTGTACGGGAGCTGTTTAGCCTTTGAGGTGCAATTTCCCATTATTAATTTCGTAGCCTAATTCAGATATGAAATATGACCTAAGCAACTTTCTGAGAGCACTGTGGCAAATCGCCTGCGTGCTGCTTCTGAATCTAGCAAGGAATTACCCTGGGTTACTTTTTTCGACTTTTTAAGTTTTTTAATTAAAAACTATTTTTTGGCTGCGCTGGGTCTTTGTTGCTGCGCGTGGGCTTTCTCTAGTTGCAGGGCTGGGGGCTGCTCTCTGCCTGCGGTCCTCCGGCTTCTCACTGTGATGGCGGCTCTTGTTTCGGAGCACAGGCTCGAGGGCTCGCGGGCCTCCGTAGTTGTGGCACAAAGCCCTAGTTGCTCCGTGGCATGTGGGATCTCCCAGACCAGGGATCAAACAGGGCCCCTGCCTGTTAAGGTGGATTCCTAAGCACAGGACCGCTGGGGAGGCCCCCAAGGCTGCTCTTGACTGCTCGTTTCTCTCAGGTCTCACACCGCCTCCCTTCCCTAATTAACAACTGAATCAGCCCCTTGGAACTCAGGGAAGGTCACGGAGGCTGGATGAAGGCTGTTTCTATAATCAGAGAAATGGGGGACCCAGACAGCCTTTGTGCCCAGGAGCCCCACAGGGCCCTGCTTGGTATCCTTAAGAGCTGGATAACTCAGTCTCCCACGTCACTAGCAAAAGTTTCTTTTCAGGCCATATAGCAACTTGTTCAGTTTTGAATTTAAGTTAAGTTTAACAAAAACCCAGCCAGCAGACAACCTCTGTCTCTTGCCCAGACACCCAGGTCCTGCCTAGGAAATGCACTGGAGCCCCTTCAGATTTCAAGCCTTAAGTGAAAACAGTGCAAATAAAATTTTCAGGATCATCACTCAAACAGTGAGAGCTGGGTAGCAGGAGAGCTCATCAGAACACCTGAGAAGTACTGAGAAGCCGGCGGGGCTTCTTAGCTCTGGTTCCGGCGGACCCCCGGTGCCCTCTGGTGGGTGCCTGTCACATCCGGCCAGCTAGGCCAGCACAGCAGATGAAAAGATGAATCCACTGATTCAAGAAAAAATGGAGGGACTTCCCTGGCAGTCGAGTGGTTGAGAATTTGCCTTCCCGTGAACAGGACGCAGGTTCGACCCCTGTTCCGGGAGGATCCCACTTGCCGCAGAGCAAGTAGGCCAGTCTGCCACAGCTATTGAGCCCGGGCTCTGCAACCAAAGAAACCACTGCGGTGAGCACCACAGCTAGAGAGGGCCCCGCCCCCCGAGGCCAGAGGAGAGGCAGGCACAGCAGAGACGGCCACAACTAGGGAGGCCCCCGCCCCCCGAGGCCAGAGGAGAGGCAGGCACAGCAGAGAAGGCCCAGTGAAGCCAAAAATAAATAAAACTTGTAAAAGAAGAAGAAAATGGAAAATTTTACTGGAGTGAAACAGCACTATGAGCCGGGAGTAGCTGCTCAGGAAGTCAGAGAGCTGTTCCACTCGTGAGCGGTCCATGCGCCGCTATGTGCGTTTGTGAGACAGGGGGCCCCACGTGAAACGGCGTGTCACCGACGGTTTGCACGATCCAGGTGCAGAGCGAGTCGTGGGTCATGGGTCATCGTCAGGATTAAGAAGGTCGCCTCCTAAGCAGACGTGCTGAGTGCAGGCGCAGGGTAGATGCACACCAGGGAGGGCGGAGGAGTCCCACGGGCGGAGAAAACTTGTCGTGGTTGACTTTTTTCCACTCTTGGCTGGAAAATACGGATCTTGCTTCATCGGTCTGTTGCCTTGGCCCTTGCAGGTCCCAGCCGCCGGTTCAAGCGGGTGGTGGAGACCATCCAGGCCCAGCTGCTGAGCACACACGACCAGCCGTCTGTACAGGCCTTGGCAGGTGGGGGCACCCGCGGGGGCAGGGCGGCGGGGCAGAGTGGGCACTTCCGGTGGCCTAGCGCTGCAGGGGCTTGTGTTACCCGCGAGGCTTCACCTGCGGGGCTTCCAGGGAACCAGGCCTTCCCAAGCCTGAGAAGGCCTCGCCACGGAGGGAGGGGACCTCCAGGGGTCCCTGAGGGGACCACCGGTCTCTGTGTTGGAGGGGGTGGAGCTCCCTGCCACTGGAGGCTCCTGATTTGTGTTCTGGAGGAGGGTGACCAGCCGTCCTGCTCTGCTGAGGACAGAGAGGTCCCCGACAGCCAGGACCCTCTGTGCTAAAACCAGGACAAGGGGGTCGCTGTCCCGCAGACCCTGCTGGGCCTGGCTTTCACCGACTCGGGCCTCTCCCTGGGAGGGGGCGAGGTCTGTGCTCTGGGGGGAAGGGGCTTCTCTGTGCCCACCAGCCCTGGTCGTCGGGAGCGGAGTCCCCTAGCCACTAGGGATCAAGGAGGTCAAGGTCAGAAACAAACTCGGTGGTTCCAACAACATCAATTTATTATCACGCAGCCCTGGAGGTCAGAGGTCCCACACGACGAATGGGCCTAACCCCAAGTGGAGGGCCGCCCCGAGAGACAGGTAGAGGGATTCTGCCCTGTTAGTCTGCTTCTCCAGGGCAACCAGAAGCCAGGAAGGCCCGCTGACCCTCTCTAGACCCGGCTGCCAGGGAAAAGTGGCCTTGACGACCAGAGTTCCTTAAAGGGCACACCTTCAAAGACGTAGGACCCACAGGGACCCAGGGTCCGAGACGTGTGCCTTGTAAGGGGAGTGGGGCAGCCCTGTGGGTTGCTATGGCAGCAAGACCTCCAGCAGCTAGTGTCTCTTAAGGGGTGTTGTCTGGTAGGGGCCTCAGCTCTTGCTTTGGGCCCTGTGGAAACTGCTGCCTGACCACTGGGAACCAGCCCGGGCCCAGTCTGGCCCCACAGAAAGGTGCCCCAGCCATGCAGGCGCCGCTGGGAGAGCCGGAACAACCTGCCGGGGGCTCCCCAAGGGTCCCGAAGGGAAGGGGACGCTTTGGCCACAAGCCGGGGCCTTGGCAAGTACATTAACCAGAGTCTCTGGGGCTGTCTGCTTAGCTGGGCCCGCCAGGACTCCCTGGGGCTTGGTCTGGTCTCCACGCTCCGGGCTGGAGGGCTGCACCCTGTTGGTGCAGGGCAGGCAGGCAGGCCTCGTGGCGCGCCTCGCTGGCTGCCCCCCCGCCCCCTCACCACCAGAGGTTTGGCACCCCTTCCTGAGGCCAGACTGCTTCCTCCCGCACAGANCCAGCCCTGACCGTGTACCTCTCCTGCTCACAAGCTTTCTGGGGCTCCCTGTTGCCCTCAGGCAGAAGCCCAAGCCTGTAACCCCTCACTTTTCCACTGGAGAGCCTGACCTTTGGGCCTGCCAGAAGCTTTATCACCTCCCCTGGGCAGCTTTCCTCTCCCCTCCCCCACCTCCCCCAAAACAACGTACATGAAGAGGCAGTCCCCCGACCCTGCACCAACCTCCCAACGCAGGCTAGTTCTGCAAGACCAGCTCAAAGCATGGCGGGTCTCAGACCCCTCTGTGGCCATCCAGCCCCTACCACACTCAGCTGACCATCTTACAGTCCTATCTCCCCCTCCCCACAGTCAAGGGATGTTTGAGGCCCTAGGACGAGGACCCTGTAGCCGAACAGACCATGAGCACAGGCAGGGTTTGAGAGGGGCCGCCGGGACCTCGTGGTCAGTTTCACCCGCCACTGCAGAGGACCTGTGCTGGTTCCGCAGCTGCAGTTGCAGAAGGCTGAGTTCAGAACCCAGCCCTTCCCGCCCGTTTCATGGGATTCAATCCACTGCTCTGGGAAACTGGATCACCACCTCCAATTTGCTGGGAAAGTGGATCCAAGTCTCCGAAGGGATCCACTGAGGGCAGCCCACCCAGGGCCTCGCTGGTTCCCCCTGGCCTCTTCCGGATGGTGATGACCTCTCGGGCGCCTCTTCCCACCGGCCCCTACAGTAGGCAGCTGTCCCCAGGGTTGACCCCGCTCTCCCTCAGGGCACTCTGCTAATCAGTAGCAATCACTGTTCTGATAAAGGCAAGGCCATTCCACAGATATGGAAACTGAGGCTTCGAGACTGGTTTGCCTCGCCCAAAGGTGTGGCGATCTGGTGGGTTCTGGGGTGAATCAGAAGTGGGTTGAAGTTGAGGCTATACCCAGAGGCGTGCTGGTAAACGTGTGACAACCAGCTCTGATTTGTAACACACATCAATTTCTGGGGGAAAAACCACAGCCACTCCACCATTTCAAGCTGCTAGTGTGGCTTCCCAGGAGGCGCTAGTGGTAAAGACCTGGCCTGCAAAAACAGGAGACCTAAGAGACGCAGCTCCGACCCCTGGGACGGGAAGGTCCCCCGGAGGAGGGCATGCCAACCCACTCCAGTATTGCCTGGAGAACCCCATGCACAGAGGCACCTGGGGCTACAGTCCACGGGGATCACAGAGGCAGACACGACGGAGCACTAGGGCAGAGTCACAGTATCGCCTGTTTACCTGTTCTGTGCCAGGCACCCATCTGAGCACCTCACGTGCTCCTTCATCCCTCACATTCCTTACCATCGTCCTCACTTGACAGATGAGGAACCCGAAGCACCAGGAAGTTAGGAAAGAAGAGGAGTCCGCCACCCAACCCTCCCCACCGCCCCCTACCCCCGGCTAGTACACTGAGGTGGTGGGACTGCAACCCAGGCAGCACGCCCCCAGACCCGGGACTCGCTGCCAATCCCGTAACACTGCACGGAGACCGAGGCTGAGGAAGGAAGGGCGCCCAGGACGGCACAGGGCAGACCCACCCCGTCGGGGAGCCACCCCCACTCCAGGGAAGGATACTGGCCACCTCGAGGGCGAAGCAGGCGCTGCAGAGCACCAGGCGGAGTGGCCCGATCCAGGGAGCCCCAGGCTGGGGCAGGTTCTTCATCCGCCAGGAGAGGAAGAGCTGCATCCAGAAGTATAAGATTCCCACGAAGAAGGCCAGGAAGGAGCCTGTCAGGTGCGTGGGCCGCTGATTCTTCTCCTGGGAGGAGGAGGGCGCAGAGTTGAGGGGCGTCTGTGTGGAGAGCCAGGGGCCGCGCCCGCCTCCACCGGCTGTGCCGGAAGACTGCCTGCCATACTCGGTGACAGGCGTGTTGACTCAGTGCACTGGCTGTTCATTGTCCGCAGCACCCACGAGGGCCCCCATTTAAAGCTGCTGTTTCCTGCTGGCGCCTCTATCCCTAAAACAGGGCCTGGCACAAGGTACGTCCTAAGTGGCTTCAGTCCTGTCTAACTCTTTGCGACCCCATGGACTGTAACTCACCAAGCTCCTCTGTCCATGGGATTCTTCAGGCAAGAATACAGGAGTGGATTGCCATGCTCTCCTCCAGGGGAATCTTCCCAACCCAGGGATCTAAGCCCCCATCTCTTGTGTCTCCTGCATTGGCAAGTGAGTTCTTTACCACTAGCACCACCTGGGAAGCATAGTAGAGACTCACAAATATTAGGAGAATAAATACTTCATTCTTAGCCTTGGTGGGAGAGAGCAGATTATTGCCACTAAGGGGGTAAAAATTGGTTCCTGGAGGCTGGAAAAAAAAAATATTGCAATGGTTTGTGCCTTACTGATATCATTTGTATTATATTAAAATTTTTAATATGAAAGATTTCATGGGTGAAGGGATGATTAGGAGAAAATGTCTAAAAGAGGCTTCTGGAGAATTCCCTGGTGGTTCACTGGTTAGGACTCAGCACTTCCTGGGCGGTCCTGGTGGCTTAGAAGGTAAAGAATCTGCCTGCAATGCAGGAAACCTGGGTTTGATCCCTGGAGAAGGGAATGGCTACCCATTCCAGTATTCTTGCCTGGAGAACCCCATGAACAGAGGAGCTTGGTGGGCTGCTGTTCAAGGGGTCGCACAGGGTCTGACAGGACTGAGCGACTCACATTTTCACTTCTTTCAGTGCTTCGACCTCAGGGGGCACAGGTTCAGTCCCCGGCGGGGAACTAAGATCCTGCATGCCAAGTGGAGTGGCCAGAAAAGAAAGAAGGCTTCTGAGTGGAGGGCAATAATGACTACAGAAAAAGAAAGGTTAAGGAACACAGGAATACGTCAGCGAGTGAGTGACTTGCTATGCAGATATGGTGTGGAATTTTTACTAAGTTGTAGGCAGCCTCTTGTCTAAACACCAAAGGGCTTCTCCGGCCCTTTGGTAAGAGAAGTTTGGTGTCAGAGGTAACCACAATATAAAAATAAAATGATCGGATAAATAAGAAAGACTTCTCCTATCACTCATCCGTCTGCTTATTCCCTGTCTCTTATACACATCTCTTCCTGGGTGGCCCCGACTGCAGGGGTGGAACCAGATGGCAGGGACAGGAGGTGTGAGGACGCTGCTGGCTGGACGGCTGTTCACAGCTGGACGTGCAGGGAGGTAGGGGAGTCCGGCGGGGGGCGGAGGTTGCCAGAGCCCGGCTGGAGACACAGGGTGCAGCCGTCCAGGCGGGAGAAGTCCACGGCAAGGAGGCCGAAGAGGAGGAACAGCAGCATGGCGGCGACCCACTCGCAGATGGCCGAGATGGAGCGCATGGACCTGGAGTGCAGGACGACCACTGGGGCCAAGGTCAAGGGCGCACGGCCACAGGGAGGAGCCTGGCCGGCGGGGCGCCGCTCCTGACACGCCCTACCTGCTCCCTCTCACCCGACAGCCTCCCGCCTCCTCGGCAACTCCTCCCAGACTCTCTCTAAGGGGCCCTCCTTGTCTCCCGTCTCCAGCCGCTTCCCAAATATTTCCCGTTGCACGTTCCTCCTGTTTGCGGCAGCATTCCCACTGTCTCAAAAATGCTCCTGCCTCCAACACCGCATGGTGTCCTTAAGATACTCTCCAGCCTCCGTGGGGGCTCAGACAGTAAAGAATCCGCCTGCAATGTGGGAAAGCCGGGTTCAACCCCTGGGTCGGGAAGATCTCCTGGAGGAGGGCATGACAACCACTCCAGTATTCTTGCCTGGAGAATCCCCGCGGACGGAGGAGCCTGGCGGGCTACAGTCCACAGGGTCTCAGTCGGACACGACTGAGCGACAGACACTTAAGTTAGCCTCGCCCCGGCCTCCTGTGCTTGCAACTTTCTCCCCCGACCTGTGGCTCACAGGCCCCTCCTACTCACTCCAAGCAGAGCCTTCTTTCTAAACTCTCTTCCTCTTTCCGGGTGCCCCCACCTCCATGACAACCCCATCCACTCCGGTGTCCCAGCAGGCCCTTGGGAATCACCATTACCCCCTCCCATCTCCGCCCCTGGCCAGCTGGTCACCCCAAGTCTTGTCTGTCTCGCTCATCTCTTTCTGGTCTGGTGTCTACTGCCCAGCCTTGTCCCTTCTCCAGCTCCGCAGTCCCAGCTGTTTATAAAATGGTTCTGTGACCATTGGCCAACACACCCCCAGCTCCAGCCTGGCAGAGTCGCCCCTCATTTTCTGGGACCACCGCCCCCCTCACTGAAGCACTCTTCCTCTTGGCCAACCCAGCTCCGACTCACCCCTCCTAGATCAGACTAGACATCATTTCATTCATTCAAGGGTTTTTAGACAGTGAGGAAGGCCAGTACCATCCCCTAGCCCCACTGATCCTCAGACAAAGTGTGAGCCCCCAAACACAAATGCTGACCCCAGCCCTGACCGTGTACCTCTCCTGCTCACAAGCTTTCTGGGGCTCCCTGTTGCCCTCAGGCAGAAGCCCAAGCCTGTATTCCCTCACTTTTCCACTGGAGAGCCTGACCTTTGGGCCTGCCAGAAGCTTTATCACCTCCCCTGGGCAGCTTTCCTCTCCCCTCCCCCACCTCCCCCAAAACAACGTACATGAAGAGGCAGTCCCCCGATCCTGCACCAACCTCCCAACGCAGGCTAGTTCTGCAAGACCAGCTCAAAGCATGGCGGGTCTCAGACCCCTCTGTGGCCATCCAGCCCCTACCACACTCAGCTGACCATCTTACAGTCCTATCTCCCCCTCCCCACAGTCAAGGGATGTTTGAGGCCCTAGGACGAGGACCCTGTAGCCGAACAGACCATGAGCACAGGCAGGGTTTGAGAGGGGCCGCCGGGACCTCGTGGTCAGTTTCACCCGCCACTGCAGAGGACCTGTGCTGGTTCCGCAGCTGCAGTTGCAGAAGGCTGAGTTCAGAACCCAGCCCTTCCCGCCCGTTTCATGGGATTCAATCCACTGCTCTGGGAAACTGGATCACCACCTCCAATTTGCTGGGAAAGTGGATCCAAGTCTCCGAAGGGATCCACTGAGGGCAGCCCACCCAGGGCCTCGCTGGTTCCCCCTGGCCTCTTCCGGATGGTGATGACCTCTCGGGCGCCTCTTCCCACCGGCCCCTACAGTGGGCAGCTGTCCCCAGGGTTGACCCCGCTCTCCCTCAGGGCACTCTGCTAATCAGTAGCAATCACTGTTCTGATAAAGGCAAGGCCATTCCACAGATATGGAAACTGAGGCTTCGAGACTGGTTTGCCTCGCCCAAAGGTGTGGCGATCTGGTGGGTTCTGGGGTGAATCAGAAGTGGGTTGAAGTTGAGGCTATACCCAGAGGCGTGCTGGTAAACGTGTGACAACCAGCTCTGATTTGTAACACACATCAATTTCTGGGGGAAAAACCACAGCCACTCCACCATTTCAAGCTGCTAGTGTGGCTTCCCAGGAGGCGCTAGTGGTAAAGACCTGGCCTGCAAAAACAGGAGACCTAAGAGACGCAGCTCCGACCCCTGGGACGGGAAGGTCCCCCGGAGGAGGGCATGCCAACCCACTCCAGTATTGCCTGGAGAACCCCATGCACAGAGGCACCTGGGGCTACAGTCCACGGGGATCACAGAGGCAGACACGACGGAGCACTAGGGCAGAGTCACAGTATCGCCTGTTTACCTGTTCTGTGCCAGGCACCCATCTGAGCACCTCACGTGCTCCTTCATCCCTCACATTCCTTACCATCGTC
>SJYV01039122.1:0-10312 GCA_006410875.1 Neotragus pygmaeus | reverse complement strand
CTTAGCAGCAGCAGCAGCAGTGCCACCTGGGAAGCCCCAAGATGTCCAGTAACTGGTTCCAAGTTATATGGTGATGAACGAGGGGAGAGAGGATGGAATCCAGATAGGTCTGCTCTGGAACTTGAACCCTCACCCACTGAACTGGGCCTCCTCTCCTGGATATGATTTGATTAGATTGCTTTCTTCCTTACACCTGCCAGAGATGCTTGTCAGGGATGGGACTGGAAATGAACAGAAAATTTTAGGGTTAGTTGCTGTGGGGATGATGGAAAGAGATTTGGGCGGCATTCTCTGCAGCCAAAGACTGTAAGAAACTCACTCATTATCATCTTGATGTTACTGATCTTATAACCAACGTGAGAATTCAACTAAGAACCCAGCATGTACTGTTTCTCTTCTCTCCCAACACTGATGTCATTTCTCTTTTAATATTCTAGCAGCAGAAAATTATGTATGTTTGTGTGTATATATGTAAATCAAATATTTTACTTATTATTTAAATGTAACTAAAAAATAACACTTTGCAAATATTCTTGAAGAGAAGGCCAATGAAATGCAACTAATTTCTGCAATTGCTCTTTTCTTCCTCACACCAGTATTGGCTGGATCCTGTGAAAACCCTGTCTGAACACAAAGAACTGATCAACAGTAGGTATTTGATTTTAATTTTGTTGAAATTTGAAAATGATGTAATGTCCATGATTAGATAAGTGCAGACATAGGCTTTAAGACCACAGGTGTGAATATTAGCACTTGAGTGCCAGAATATGGCAATGAGTGTTTATACATTGCTCAGTCTCTTGAGACTCTGATTAGATTGTGTGGATAGGGACTCTGAGGAAATGTGAGTATTGAATTTTGCTTTTGAGGGCACCTGGCCTGGACTTCTGTCTGTGATTTTTCCATTGCTTTTGAAATTTCACCTTCAGACAGAAAAAGCAGAGAGACACTGATTTGAAAAGCAAGTGGGCATTGGATATATTAAAGTGCTTGAGTTTCTTGGGTTGAAGAGTGGTATTGCCCTTCACATTATTTACTCGGTCAATAATTAAGGAGTGCCCTCATAACCTGAAAGGTTGTTTTGAATTCAGAAGGATCCATCTATTTTGGTTTTGACTTTATCAATATGACTCTACTAATTGACTCAGAAGTCTAGTTAATGTTATATTCATTAACATTAATTTTCATAACTCAAATTTTTATTTATAAATGTACACATGGCCACACACTTGCAGCCCTTAAGTATGTACAAGAGTAGTTATTTTAAAATCATCTTTATTATTAAAATTATTAGTAAAATGTATAATGTAAGATGTACCATGTTAACCATTTTGAAGTGTACAGTTCAGCAGCTTTAAATACACTCATATTGGTTTGTAGCCATCACCAGTAACCATCTCTGAAACTGTTTTGTTGTCCCAAACTGAAACCGTATCATTAAACTATTTTGCTGAATTATTGCTGATAAGACCTAGAGGATTCTCCTGACCTTTCTTACCCCATTCTGAGTCTGTACTCTTCCTGTGTATTGATTCATTCCTTGGGGTAAAATGGGTCACATGGTGCTCTATGGACCCCACGGACAGGAACAGAGCTGTGCCTCAGAAAGGAATTGGGAACTAAGAGCTGCAAAATTGCCAGGAACTCAGCACGTACCATTTCTCTGAACATCAGCATCATTTTTGTTTCTCTCTGTGTCTGGCTCTTTTTTCCCCTCCATGTCTGTGGTGGAAACCTCCACAGTTTCCAAGTGACAGCTCTAGCCACAAGCAGAGGCGAACTGGCTGTCTCTGAATTGCAGCTCCAAACTCTTGGGAGGGTGTTTGGCCAGTTTGCATAATGGCAACCCACTCCAGTATTCTTGCCTGGAGAATCCCATGGACGGAGGAGCCTGGTGGACTACAGTCCACGGGGTCTCAAAGAGTGGACACGACTGAGTGACTTCACTTTCACTTTCAGTCCACTCAGCTGTGTCTAGGCTTTTCCAAGGTCAGGACAAACACAGTTGGCAGGGGGCCAGCATTCTGGATGAGAATGGGCAACAGGTTTCAGAGATGGGGCTGGTGGCCTATGAGATGAGAAAGCACCCTCAAAATATATACCTTAGACCTCAAGTTCTGCCCCTTCAGCCTACGCAAGAGTAAGTCCTAATCAGAAAGGGTTTGCGACCTGCCATGGATGAGAAGCTGCTCAGTGTTGGAGGGATGACCAAAGCCCTGACCATCTGACCTTCCATTCCACGTGCTTCCTGAGTGAGCAAGCTGCCCTCGGAAAGCAGAGAGGAAGCAGGAGGTTCATGTGATTAGATGTGAATGCAGATAACTTCCGTGAGGTATCCTGATATGAATGGTAGATGTTCCAGTTTAACAACTCTCATCCCTTAGGATCTAGAAATCTGCACTTTTCCAAAAGATTCAGGTAGAATAATAAATACGATAAATTCTTGTCCATTTCAATCACTTACTTAAAAAATACTAGTTCAAAAATTAGAAAAATTTTAGTATTTTAAAGCAGATTTCTATGCAAATGTGGAGAAAAATGTAAATTATTTTATTTAAAGTTTATTATTCAAGTTTCCTTTAAGAGCATTTTAAGTACCTATTTCTTTACATGGTATTAAATATGTTTAATATCTATAATCTGTAATGCAGTTACAGTTTTTACCTGCATTTCTTAATGCAGTTATAACTTTCTCATCTTAAATTAATGTCATCCTATCAAAAATTTGATGTACAGGAAGAATAAAACACTGATATTACAATTGAATGGAGAAGGAAATGGCAACCCACTCCAGTATTCTTGCCTGGGGAGTCCCATGGACAGAGGAGCCTGGTGGGCTGCTGTCCATAGGGTCGCACAGAGTTGGACATGACTGAAGCGACTTAGCAGCAGCATAGCAATTGAATAATGCATAATTTTTTATTTTATAAGATAGTTTGATAATTAATGAAGGAGAATGCCTCTCACATCTCCAGCAGATAAGTCAGAAGGAATATCTGTAAAAATGACAGAATATTTGCTAGTCACAGAGTTCTCATTGGTAAATTTTGATTTAGATATCCTGAGCTAAAGGGAGGCTATTATCATTAAAGGCCTTGAAATCAGTCTTCACAAAAGATAGATTAGAAGATTCCCAGTTTCTGGCTTCTATTTTGCTAGAGTAAAACATTATTAACTTACTTCACATAAATGATTTCTTAAAGATAGACCTGGAAAGACAAAGATCAAGGTAATAATCTAGGAATTTGGTTCATTGGCACCTGATTTTTATAGTCAGCTTCAGATTAAGAAGCTGAAAAATACCTAGGCAGACATATCCTTGCCCCAGAATTTCCATTTCTTTAACCTTCAGTTGATGTACAAAACAGTGATGTGTGTATGAAGTATTTAACCTTACTCTGAAGTTGTATGATTTTTTTCCCTGAGAGCCTGTATGCAGTAGTTGGCAGCAAGCACTAAACTCTAGGTGTTAGCAAATGTGGGTCTCACTTTTGGGATCTTGGGTGAGTTGCTTTACCTCCTTGGAGCTTTTCCTGCCTTACGTATGTTACCAGATGCTTGCTGGGAATCAAATGTTAAGGAAACATTTCTGAACATTATCAGATACAATCAAATAGTAACTTGGGTATTTGGACATAAGACATTTTATATGTAAGTGGGTAAAGGAGGGCTGATTTCGGCCAAAAGTCCTTAGAGAAAATTAGTCCAAACTGAATGTTTTTAACTATATGTTTTTCAAACTTCTGCTTAACTGCTTATCACCAAACATATTTGAACTGGCTAGACTTGGTCAATAGTGTGGAATCTGTCATGTTCTGGGGAATAAAAGCAGCTCTGTAGTCTGGACAAGGCCTTCTTCCCTTTGAACACCATGTCAGCAGCATCTGTGCTCCTCACATCCCCAGGTATGTGAACCCTTGTGGCCCTGCAGGCACAGGCAGACCCACCTGCTCAGTAACACAGAGGTTGATTGACACAGACAGATTAGCGGAGGATGGACTTCCTGGCTCTTCTGAATATTTAATAATCGGTGCCTCCTTGACATCTGTGTTCAGTGGTGAAGTTTGTCAGAAATAAAAACACAGTGATTAAGTAAACATAGAAATTGGATGTATGGAATCAACTCTAGGGATAAATTATAACAAAGTTTCTATTAAAATTTAGTTTCTCAAGAAGCTGCAGCATAAGGAGGGCCTTATACGGGAAGGCGTCTTTTGTGTGCCATAGCATGTGCATCATAGTAATAATAAGTAATGACATCATTTATATATTATAAATATATTATGACTTTGTTACCCGTTATTCTATGTAACTTCCTCTCCCTAGCTTCTAAATTTGTATCTTTATGTACTTAGTTAAAAATGAAAATAGACTGTATGTCTGTTATACAGTACCAGAGACTGCTCAGTTAAACAGTTGCATAGTACCATGTTTATGTCCTGTGGTTGACTTAAATAGTCTACCTGCTGCTGAGCATTTAAGTTGTTTCTAGCTTTTTGCTGATTTTAGTGAGTACTTTTTGCAGTAGTTAGTGGTAGGAGTGCAGTGAATTTGGGGGTGCCTGCATCTCTTGGAGATACTGATTTCATTTCCTTTGGATAAACACCCAGCGGTGGGATTGTTGGCTTATATGGTAGCTCTGATTTTAACTTTCTGAGGAACTTCCATACTGTTTTCCCTAACGGTTCCATTAATTTATGTCCCCGCCAACAGGGTACAGAGTTCTTCTTTCTTTACATAGTCACCAGCTCTTTTGTCTTTTTGACAATAGCCATTCTTACAGGTGTCCATTCTTATAGGTGTGGAGTAATGTCCTAATGTGGTTTTGATTTGCATTTTCCTGATGATTAGCGATGTGGAATATCTTTTCATGTATTGAATATCTTTGGGCATTTGAATGTCTTCTTTGGAAAAATATTTATTTAGTTTCCATATTTTAATTGGGTTATTTGTCTTTTGCTATTCAGCTATGTGACTTCCTCACATATTTTGTATTAACCCCTTATCCAGTATATGGTTTACAAATATTTTTGATGAGTGTAATTTTTAATAGTTGTGTTATACTACACTACTACTTTGGCAAATGTATAATGTCAAATTTAATTTTTATTTCTTATTTTAGCTGGACCTCCATATACTTTATATTTTGGTATTAAATTCTATGCCGAAGATCCATGTAAACTTAAAGAAGAAATAACCAGGTATAGTACTGACTTTGCTTTTGATCAGTACATGTATGGCATATACAAAAGGCTTTATTTAAAACAAATTGGAGTCAAATGTTGGGATGGTGTCTGCATGTGTTTTGTAAGCATTTCCTGTGAGAGTTAAATTTAAACTCGCATTGGATGAGGCAGTTTAGTGTCTGATGATAGATGTGCTTGAACAATGACACGGAGCTGGGTGACATGATAATAGATTCTGCATCTACTGTGATGGGATATTTCTGTATCATTACTGTGAAGGATACAGTCAGCCTTTGTAGTCATGTAAAAGTAGCCATATGAATATGTAAATGGAAGATATAAATGTATTTTAAAATTTATTGAAGTATAGTTGAATAACAATGTTGTGTTATTTTCTGCTGTACAGCAAAGTCGATTTAGTTATTGTTGTTGTTGCTCACTCAGTCGTGTGTGACGCTTTTTGGCCTCATGGGCTGTATGTAGCCCACCAGGCTCCTCTGTCCATGGGATTTCCCAGGCAAGAATACTGGAGGGGGCTGCCATTTTTTCCTCCAGGGGATCTTCCCAACCCAGGGATTGAATCCACATCTCTTATGTTTCCTGCATTGGCAAGCTGGTTATTTACCAGCCATGTATCACTAGCATCATCTGGGAAGCCATGATTCAATTATACATATACGTTTATATTCTTTTTCATTTTCTTTTCCACATGGTTTACTACAGGCTGTTGAATATAGCTTCCTGTGCTATACCTGTGTGCTAAACAATGAGTAGGGCCTTACTGTTTATCCATACTATAATATACATAATAGTTTGTGTCTGCTAATCCCAACACCCCTCTCTGCCCTTCTTCTCCCTTGGCAACCACAAGTCTGCTTTCTGTGTCTGTTTCTGTTTTGTTTTAAATTCATTTATGTAGGGACGATATTTTGATGCTGAGCTTGCACATGTAAATACAAACTTGAAGAGCTACTTACTTCTCTTTAATTGTCGTAGCTTAAATATTATTTGTTCAGAGATTTCATTCATCTCTATGGAAAATGAAAAGATAATTGCTTTTAGTATTAAGGGAGAGAGAAAACCCAGTATTTTGTGATGTATTACTTCACCTTCGTCAATGACTATCTTATTTCAGTTAAGGCAAACTTTGTGATTGGTGTTGATTATATTGTTAAAACAGTCCATGCCGACATTTGAAAGTGGCTTATAAAGAGCAGACAATAGCATCCTGTTTTCACTTATTCCACTAATGACCTGCCTATGTGCATTTGTGTGTGCTCAGTCGTTTCAGCTGAGTCTGACTCTTTCTGACCTCGTGGACTGTAGCCCACCAGATTTCTCTGTCCATGGGATTTTCTAGGCAAGAATTCTGGAGCTGGTTGCTGTGCCCTCTTCCAGGGGATCTTCCTGACACAGGACTCAAACTCGCATCTCCTACATTGTAGGCAAATTCTTTACCCACTGAGCCACCTGGGAAGCCTGACCTGCCTACATGTGGTAGCAAAAACAGAAGCATTTCCCTAACTTACCTTTAAATGGTCAGTTTTCCTAATGAACCCATCCGTGGCTTGAGTAGAACACAGTGCGCCATTCAAAGAACTGGAAGTCATACCTTTGGTTACGAAGACAGTCTGTGGTTCTGTTTCCGTTCCGTCCTTTTATCTTCTTCCTTAGAAGTCTTATTCCTTCGACTTCCTTTTTTCTTGATTTGTCTCACTCTCACAGAAAGCAGAGAAGGTCAGCTATGGGACCTCTGCTATTCTGCTCTGAAGTATTGTAATTAGGCCTCGTTTGTAGAACTGTGCTGACATCTGCTTTCCAGTCTTCCATCGCTACATTGTTAGTGAGGGCTTGGAAAGGCAGGACTGCGTCTAGGCTTTCTCTGAGCAAACCTCTATGGGAGAAGGGACACTGTGCTGGGGAAAGGTTCAGCTGAGGGTCCTATTTACACTAGAGTTTCATGAACAGTCTTTGCAGTCAAGAGTGATTTCTAGTTGATGTTTCTGGGGAACCTGAGTCCAAGTGATATAGAAGCACATTTGTATCTGTAAGTGATCAAGGATTACAGGGCACAACATTTTATGAAAATACAAGGGTTCTTCATTTTGATGTTTTAAGTAACTTCTCTGTGACTCCGTTTCCTCACTTATAATATTGGAACTGTACCTGCCTCATGCTTTCCTGGTGGCTCAGAGGTAAAGAATCCACCTGCCAATGCAGCAGACTTGTGTTCAGTCCCCGGGTGGGGAAGATCCCCTGGAGGAGGAAATGGCAACCCATTCCAATATTCTTGTCTGGGAAATCCCATGAACAGAGGAGCCTGGTGGGCTAAGGTCCATGGGGCCGCAAGACTCCGCCATGACGTAGCATCTAAACCACACCTCCACCACCTGTCTTGTAAGGTTTTTATAAGCATTAAATGGAATAATGTATGTGAAGCTCTTTTAAGTTGGTTGTGTTGGCTCACAGTTCAGTGAGTAATAAATGCTAGCACTACTATTCTCTTCTTTCTTTTCTCTGATAGTTCAGTTGTAAGTTACATCTTAAGTGAGGGTTAGAGTCGAAAAGAGTGCTTGATTTAGTGTTAAGGGAGAAAAAGAGTAGTGTTTTCTAATAATGCATTCAATTCAGTTCAGTTCAGTCACTCAATCATGTCTGACTCTTGCAACCCCATGAATCTCAGCATACCAGGCCTCCCTGTCCATCACCAACTCCCAGAGTTCACTCAAACTCATGTCCATCGAGTCGGTGATGCCATCCAGCCATCTCATCCTCTGTCATCCCCTTTTCCTCCTGCCCCCAATCCCTCCCAGCATCAGGGTCTTTTCCAGTGAGTCAACTCTTCGCATGAGGTGACCAAAGTACTGGAGTTTCAGCTTTAGCATCATTCCTCTCAAAGAACACTCAGAGCTGTTCACCAAATACTGATGATGCATAGAAATTTCCTTTCAGAATCTTCTGATGGCTCATGAGCAGAATACATGGATTTGTTTGTAATGTACAACCCCACAATATATTGAACGAAACCTTTTTTCTTTCAAGTTTTAGACCAGATCATGTAATAACCAGGTGATATAGTTAGCTTACAGTTAGTGGCCATGATCTATGATAATTTGGTTTTAGTGTGCAAAAACATACAGTCAAATTTACGTAAGTTAAATATACATTTAATGTGCTACTATTATATACTCTTGTTGTTTAGTTACTAAGTCATGTCTGACTATTTATGATCCTATGGACTGTGGCCCACCAGGCTTCTCTGTCCATGGGATTCTCCAGGCAAGAGTATTGGAATAGGTTGCCATTTCCTTCTCCTCTTAGTATATCCTAAAGATAAAATCACTGATTTGCATGAATATGCTAACTTAAATTGTTAGGCATAATAGACCTTTAAAAGGGAGTCAATTACACAAGATAATTTTTGCAAAAGCAAAAAGGAAACCAAAAGACAAAATCCCCCCAAATAAAAGCATACGTTTTGCATTTTCACCTTGAATTTTATCTTATTGTTTCAACCTATTCTGTATTGGCTCTCAGGTTTTTAAATTTTTATTTCTTCATTTTCTCTCTTCTGTTTCTTTTTTTAAAAATTTAATTTAATTTTTAAAACTGGAAGTGTTGATTTACAGTGTTTCTGGGGTATGGCGAAGTGGTTCATTTTTACATACATATATACAAATGTATATATATGTATATTCTTTTTCAGACTCTTTTCTGTTATAGATTACTACAAGATATTGAACATATTTACCTATGCTATACAGTAGGTCTTTGTTGTTTATCTATCTTGTATATATACTTTGCAATTTGTATATGAAAAATAGCTATAGTAAACACACTTTTATTTATTCTTTGTATATATAGATCTTTTGAAAATCACACAATATCATACATATTGTTACAGACCTCTTTCACCATCTAAACCATTTGTTATACTCCTCCCCTTGTGGATGGCTATCCAGGTTGTTTCATTTTAAAATTGTAGGTAGTGCTGCATTAAGTACATAAATGATCATATTAGAGGAAGTATTCCAGAAGGATATTGTATTTAGAGGGAAATTTTATTTTTAGGTGAGTGAGATACATTAAAAAATAAGGTTCCAGACTATGAAAAATATGTTGATAGAATTGCTTCAACTTGGGGTACCTACTGTTTGCTCTAAAATGTTTTCTGATATTAAATGAAGTTGGGGGATTCGGAAGTCATATATCCTACACTCCATTTTTATAAAAAGTTCCTGAAATGTCAGCCAGCTTCTTCTTAAACATTTTTAAGAGAGGAAACCTTACTGCTTCACAAAGCAGTAGGAAGTTCAATAAGAAATAAAAGATCTCTGGAACCTCTGTCATCAGCACTAGGCATTCTTTCTAGGTTTATGCAAATAGATCTAAACTCTTTGTCTTTTTCAGTTCTTTAAATACTTCCTGTCCTCAAGGCATCTGTTAAACTTACTTTCAATTCTTATTAAAAATATTATAACAAACTTCCATGTATTATGTATCATTGATAGCTATGTATTTTCTGCAGATTTTATCAGCATAATACACATATTTGTTAAGGCAGGCTGTGGGATCAGGCTGAGTTTTGCAGTCTTACTCTGCCATTGACTGGTTGTGTTAACTTGAGAAGATTACATAACCATTTAAAGTCTCGGTTTTCTCAAAATGACATTATTGTATTTCTCCAAAAAGAGGACAGGAAGAATATATTAGTATTACAAGCAAACTTGGGTGTGTGTGTGTTCACTCACTCGTGTCTGACTCTTTGTGACCCCATGGACTGTAGCCCACTAGGCTCCTCTGTCCATGGGATTTTTTCAAGCAAGAATACTGGAGGGAATTGCCATTTCCTATTCCAAGTATCAATAACCTCAGATATGCAGAAGACACCACCCTTATGGCAGATAGTGAAGAAGAACTAAAGAGCCTCTTGATGAAGGTGAAAGAGCAGAATGAAAGGCTGCCTTAAAACTCAACATTCAAATATCTAAGATCATGGCATCCCGTCCCATCACTTCATGGCAAATAGATGGGGAAACAATGGAAATAGTAAGAGGCTTTATTTTCTTGGGTTCTAAAATCACTGCAGATGGTGACTGCAGCCATGAAATTAAAAGATGCTTGCT
>SJYV01039118.1:0-23236 GCA_006410875.1 Neotragus pygmaeus | reverse complement strand
GATGGCTTGGAGTTGGCATCATTTCACTATAAATCTTAAACTATTCATCAGCAATCCTGTTCAGAATCTTGTTCTCTTATATTTCCATGTACTTTGTGATTTCAGGGAAGAAAAACGTTGAGACCCTATGAGAGGGTACCTACAATGCCACAGAAAAACCCAACTGTAAAATGAAGAGTCAGCTTCCAATTGGTGAAATGTCATCTTGGTGTGACCAAAACCAAGCAAAAACAACAGAACAAAGGCTGAATGTGTCCACACAGTGGTGTTTTAATTTTGAATGGCAAGGAAATCCTATAAGACAGAAGGCTTCATTGATCATAGTCTGGTACCCGAGAGCTTGATTATCAAAAGTCTGTTTCTTTGAGTCTCTTTCTCTTTTGCAAATAAATTTATTTGGGTGATTTTTTTAAAAAATTCCACAAATAAGTGATATCATGTATTGGTCTTTGTCTGACTTGCTTGAGGAGGGGGTAATGTGGTCAGGGTGAAATAAATTAGGAGTCTGGATTTAACATATACACATATATACAATAGATAATCAACAGGGACCTACTGTATAGCACAGGGAACTCGGCAGATTTTGTAATAACCTCTATGGGAAAAGAATCTGAAAAAGAGTGGATATATGTGTATGTATAATTGAATCACTCAGCTGTGCAGTGAAATTAACACAACATGGTTAATTAACTATGATGGTGGTGGTTTAGTCGCTAAGTCATGTCCAACTCTTGTGATCCCATGTCTGTAGGCTGCCAAGCTCCTCTGGCCTTGGGCTTCCCAGGCAAGAATACTGGAGTAGGTTGCCATTTCCTTCTTCAGGGGGTGTTCCTGACCCAGAGATGGAATCTAGCTCTCCTGCATTGCAGGCAGTCTCCTGCATGGCAGGGGGATTCTTTACCACTGAGCCAACAGGGAAGTCCCAAAATACAATAATAAAACAAAAATTAAATGAAAAAAGGGTTTATTTCTTACACTAGAAGCTAATTTATCAAACAATGTTGATTCTCTTGTATATCATGGTGATTAAAGATAGGAGTGACCAATAGTTCCTTTGCAAAGAGCTTTGTTTATGGGACATGAATATAAATTACTGGAGAGGGAATTATGAAATAATTTCCAATAATCTCTCCTTGAAAATAGACTAAACAAGCACAGTTGTTTGCTGACATTTAATGAACTCTCGTGACACTTCCTTTTGCCTTCTCCACTGGCCTGGGAAACACGGCTGCCTAGAAAATATTCATTAATAAACCTTTCTGGAGGTCTGTCCTTGGAGTAAAATACTGCCTTCTGTGGCCATGTCCAGGGCTCCCACCTGCCCCCAGGAAAGGCTGTTGCCTGGCTCCTGGGAGATTTCTTCTAGTTTTTCCTGCAAACCTCAAGCACGTGCTCTGGGGGTCTGTGATGTTCCCCTCTCATTGCATAGGAAGGTGAATGAAGGTTAAAGCCACGTGTGGTCACAAAACCAGATATGTTTCCTGCCACCTACTCTTCCCCTCTGCCACCCTGGATGAATTTTCACACAACGTTGACAAAAATATCAAGAAGGAGCTAAAACTTTCCCTGGGAAGACCCCTTGTACAAAGTCCAAAATCTCCGATACAGCTGAAGACCCCAGCATTCTTGGTCAACACTCCTGCCCCCGAGGCCACCAAGATGGGAGCTCTGCTGGAGTGCTGGGCGTGCGGTGAGGACTGAGTGAGTTACTTCTCAGGGCTTTGGGAAGCGTTCAGAGCACAGCGTGAACAGACAGTAAGCATCACTAGTATTATTATTATTTGAAAGAATGCAAAGAGCAATTCTTTGTCACTCTGCCTTAGAATTCACTCTTTTTTCATCATCTCCTTTACCGTAAAAGCATTCTCTTTTTTCAAAAAAATATATATATTTTTCACACACCTTGAAGTTGAGTCATAGCAAGCCAAAGCAGTCCCTATGATCAGCTACGTAAACACCAGATCACAGATCAACTCCTTCACTTTTCTTTCAGAAGAAAGCTGGCGACTGAAACCTAGATCCTGTGGCTTGTCCACCTGGATACTTTTAGTGAACAACCAGGAAAATCAAGAAAGCTAAAACCAAACACATCTGTTCTTGGATCCTCAACACGTTTCTTTGACTTCCCAACCAATAAAGAAAGATCTTATTGCGTATGTGAAAGGCCCTTCTTAAGATGAAAACCTGTCATCTAGCAAAAATTCTGTCTTTATCCATTGTGATGGAAAGTCCAACACAGTTGTCTCGTTCTTGGTAACAGTCTCCAAGAACTGTGAGGGCAGGGAATTTTTGTTCTTAATCAGTGGGTCCCAGCACCTGACAGTGGGAAGTTTCAATCGTCAATAAAATAGCCTCCTAGGCTGGGAGGCATAAATGTTTGTTTTAAAGGTTTAGGTGTTTTAAAGTTCTATGGTTTAAAGAGCAAGACCCAGGTTCCAGCTTAGCTTTCATTTTTAACTGTATTTCCTGAGGGTCTGCCCACCGTTGGATCTTCTTGGAAATTCTTGCTGACCTTGGAAGTATATTATGGTGGATTCTTTCAGAAGATGAAATTTGCTCATTACAAGAATTGACTTTCTTTCTGATATTATCTCCTATGGACTTAACATTGATGATTTCCTGCAGCCATGACTTTTCACTATCAGAGAACCAAGCTCCCCTTATTTTGCCAACCACTAATGCTAATTCTTAACCATGAGTCGTAATGGCAAGGAACCACGTCCTTCTTGTTCATGCTGTAATGCTGGTGCTTAGCCAGGGGCTTAGTAGTTATTGATAGGCAGAGAAAAAGAGGGCTTCTCAGGTGACGCTAGTGGTACAGACATCCCCTGCGTCACAAGAGACATACGTGCAATCCCTGGGTCAGGAAAACCCCCTATTATAGGGAATGGCTATTCACTACGATATTCTTGCCTGGAAAATTCTATGGACAGAGAAGCCTGGCAGGCTACAATCCGTGTGCTTGCAAAGAATCAGGCATGACTGAGTTACTGAGCACACACACAGCCCCAGAGAGAAAGGCAGAAGGGAGGAGCAGAGAGGAGAAAGCTAAAGGAGACCAGACCTGGGTGCTCATCGGAAGGACTGATGCTGAAGCTGAAACTCCAACACTTTGGCCACCTGATGCGAAGAACTGACTCATTTGAAAAGACCTTGATGCTGGGAAAGATTGAGGGCAGGAGGAGAAGGGAATGACAGAGGATGAGATGGTTGGATGGCATCACCGACTCAATAGACATGAGTTTGAGCCAACTCCAGGTGATGGACAGGGAGGTCTGGCGTGCTGCTGTCCATGGGGTCACAAAGAGTCAGACACGACTGAGTGACTGAACTGAACTGAGAACTTTTGAACAACTTCTTTGGTGATGCTTTGGCAACTTTGTCTTGTAAAAACAGAAGAAGGTGAGAGGATTTGAAGACGTAGGTTTGAGTCTACAATCAGAACATTCCCAACAAAACTTTTTTTAGGGGGATACAACCTTAACTCCTATACCAAGTGCTAGAGAGACAGTATCAGTTACTGCCTTTGACACTGGGGACCCAGGAGTTCAAGATTCAACTTCCTCACCCAGGGCCTTAGAGTTTAAGAGTTTTGCTCCAGGTCAGTCAGCTGGCATCTCTCCCTCCTGTGTGAACATGTCGATGATGCCTCACTTACCAGGCAGCTCCTTGTTAATGGGGCGTATGGGCCAGGAAGCTGCACCCTCAGCTCCTAGGTCCTTGACTCCTCAATCCTCCTTGTCAAGGGCAGTGACTGCTGCTGTTTCTCTAGCACTTGGCACAGGGGTCATGTAGAGTGAAGCGAGTCAGAAAGGGAAAAACAAATATTGTACATTAACACAGATAGGTGGAATCTAGGAAAATGGAACAGATGAACCTCTTTGCAAAGCAGAAATAGAAGCACAGAAAACAAATGTATGGATACCAAGGGGGAAAGGGGATGGGGTGGGATAAATTGGGAGATGGGGACTGACATATATACACCATCAGAACAATGTATAAAATAGATAACTAGTGAGGACCTACTACACAATATAGGGAACTCCACTGAATACACCGTGCTGACCTGAATGGGTAGGAAGCGTGAAAGGGAAGGGGATATATAGATATACATGTGGCTGATTCACTTTGCTGTACATTGTAAAGAAACTATACTCCAATCAAAAGTAATTTAACAAGAGCTCTAAGGCTATGTATGAATGTGTGAAAACACTTGCTGAAGGGCTAAGTCTTTACAATTAAGAAGAAATTACTATGTAGCTCTTGCTATGATCACACTTATTAACACTGTGTATTGTAGGTTCTTATATCTACATGTTCACCTGCTCCAGAGATTCACTCTTGAAATGCAAGAGGAAGAATTTCCCAGGCTTGCTTGGGTGTCTCCTGCCCTGGAGCCTTCCTGAGGAACGAGTGGCTCTAGAGGGAAGTCCTTCCCTTGATTGAGTTTGTAATGGCCTCCTTGTCCTACTCTTCCTGTTCTCCATGACCCCAGGAGCCACACATTACAGATTTTTGCATCTTCAAAAGGAGGAAATCTTTGCATGTTCCCCCTGGTGGATCAACCGGTTACAAGTCACGCATCCCACTGATCTTGACTGGGCCTTGGCAACCTGAAAGTTAGCATGATTAGGGGACTCTAGTGACGGGAAATGGAGAAAAGACACAATTTCATGAGTACCACAGATTAGCAGTTGAAGGGGCTTCCCAAGTGGCACTGGTGGTAAAGAACCTGCCTGCCGCTGCAGGAGACATAGAAGACATGAGTTCAATCCCTGGGTCAGAAAGATCCCCTGGAAGAGGTCATGGCAACCCACTCCAGTATTCTTGCCTGGAGAATTCCATGGACAGAGGAGCCAGGCAGGCTACAGTTCGTGAGGTCCCGAAGAGCTGGACAGGACTGAAGCGACTTAGTACGCACGCATGCACCCAAGTAGATTACCAGTGTGCTTGGGAGCCCCCAAAGAACCTAAAGCTGATGTCCACTTACGATTTGTAGTTCAAGGAAGTACTGCCCAGCCCATGAAGGTAGGAAATCAAGAAATTCTTTGGTCACTTCCTGCTTCTAACCAATTAGTATTTGTGTTCCTCAAAAAGGAAGAAACTAGAGATCTCCTTGGAAGATCATTAAAGCTGCAACAATTAAGTCAGGTGAAGGATGTGAAAATGGCCCAGATGAAGCAGACACTGACGAGTCTTTTCTGCCTAAGAGTCTTGGCTCATGCCTCTTCCTTTCCCAACGAGACTCTGTAGGTTTTCTGAGCTTGGAGGTCTTGCAGAATGCACAGCAATTGTATGCACAGCTCCTCACCGTACAGGACGACAGGTTCTGCAGTTGCTCCAGCACTTCACAGTTTACAAAGCAGCTTCATACAAATTACATTATCGCACTGCAACCGTATAGCTGCCTGGGGCTGGAGGCTGGTGGCAGACAGTGGGCACTGCTACCGTCTTTATCTTGTTTCTATAAAAGAGGAAAGTGAGTTTCAGGGTAGTTCGGGAGTGTCCCCAGGCTTCACTGCTAGTAAACGGTACCTAGATCTTCAACATCTTCACTTTTCATTGGAAAAATATCTTTCTGCAGTCTGCCTATCCAGCCACATAGTCTTTCCCTCCTGACCCTGTCGGGGTGGGACATGCATTCTCTAATTCTTCGTCCACCTTCTTGGCCCCTGCCTTGGACATCCAACTTTGTCCTGGACATACTCTGGAGTTCAAGCTCAGCTTCCCTGTCTGGAGATTCAAAGGAATTATAGTGAGTTCCCAGCTGAAATCCTGGACCCTTCTGTCACTAAACCTTAAAGCCCTGACATCACTCCTGAGATCAGCTTGGTCTATTCCTCAACTCTCCTTCCTGACATGTACCCCGGGGACTCAATACTGCTACTATCCACCTAGGTGTGATTTTCTGCCCATAATCATGGGCAGCTCCTTACAAATTGCTGACCCTTGAAGACAAGTCAGTAGGTTCTCAGTGAAGTGATTGCCTACAGGACTACATTATCCAAGGCACTGTGTAAGCAAATAAAGAGAAGGACAGACTTCAAGTTCTATCCATGGCTTCTATCTTTCTTAGGTGATTCTTAGATGTCCTTTAACACTCTGAACTATTTGATTCCTGAGCCTGCAGCTTGTTAATTAATTTTTTGTTCTTTCAGGTAGGACTGAGCTTTCAAACCGGGCAGACCACCAGATTTCTGGCCTTCGGGGAATAATTTGCCTTGTTGGGGACTCTCAGTCTTGAAGCCTGAGCTATAAAGATCGATATGAATAAGACTTTTCACAGAAAGGCCCCTCTGGGCCATATCCTGGCTCCCTTGGTCTATTGAACTATTTCCTGGGACCCCCTCACTCACAATACCTCCTGATCTGCTTCTAGTCATAAAATCTCAATCCGCATTTACTGGGGGCTGACAATTTGGGGGTGGGAGTAGAATGAGGCCCTATCTGTGCCATGGCCAGGTGGTGGCAAGGAGTATCTACAAGACAACTTGAAACCAATTTTGGTAACAAGCCACAGGAATCCTCTCCACTTCTGGGAGACAGGTGTCTTGCACCTAAAGAAGACCCAGGCTTTGGAAAATTTGGGGAGTCATTTGGGAAAAAAAAATAGCTCCAAGTATATATTTTCTTTGAAGAGGGTGATCATAAAAATAGAGTCACGCATGAAAGGAAGAAGACAAAATGAAAACATGCAGCGAAAGACAACATCCGCTCTCATTTCAGTTTCCTGGAAGCGGAATGTGGTTGCGCAGATGGTGCTCTTTTGTTTCACTAGAAGAAACGATAAGATGTAAATATGCAGGGCCATCCTTAGCAGGGCAGGATGGAGAAGGGGCCTGCGGCCCTGTGCTCGCTGACTTCCAGGCCTGTGGGGCTTTTTCTTCTTTGAGTTGGTCATCCCCACTGGGTTCCAAAGATGCTGCCTTAGACGGACAGCTCTAAATCAGGGCTCAAGGGTTCTCCAGCTTTCCGTAAACGGGCCACCAAAGAACCTGTGAACCCCATTACATGGTTTGAAAAACATTACCGGTTTGTGTGCTTCCTACAGCGGCCTCCGTATTTTTCAAGAGAGGAGTAGATGACTCAGTGTCCATTGCCTGCCCACCTCTTCGCTCAGCACCGTTCACAGTTTGCATGAAGTTCCACGTGGCTTTGCAGACTTGTTTTGTACCGTCACCCCACCTTTGCCTTGTGGTGGAGGCTTTTCAAGACTCGTTCACATAAAACTGTCTCTTTTGATTCAGCGGCAGAAGCAGATACCGGTAGCCCCATTTCACAGACCAGGAAAACTAGCTGGCCGTGTGGACCCACACGTGCCGAGCAGGACAGACACGGTGCACCACCCCTGATGTCTCCTAGTCCAGTGGTCCTTCCACCCCCGCTTTTGCCTCATTTGGGGAGAGGGGGTTGGGCAAAAAATGGCCATTGATATTTTATATCATTGAGGATTGGGGCATTTGAGTCTAAGACATATATGAAATGAAAGAAAAGGATAACAGAGAAAAATAAGAGATCACTAAGCTTCTTCTTCTAGGTAATTATATATATATGCTTGTCTCCTTTCACAAAGTAGTTTTGAAGCCACAATTCTATTTAACTCAGTATTTTCAATGTCAGAACAGTATTTTCTGGTACATAATAGATGCTCAAATATTTGACGTATATGTATGAATAAAGAACCAGAGCTAGTTGTGCAAGGAATAAATTGCTTGGTTTCTAGGAACCTACCAGAATTCTGTAATGTGTTCTCAGAAGGACCTTTGGTGAAGTGTTTGCGATGATCATACTAATTACAGAATGGCGACAAGGTTTGCTAGAAGGAAAGCTCACTGCTAGAATGGCTCCAATGTCCCTAGATCAGATGTATCCATGCCAGCACATTCGGATGCTACTATTGACCTAACTCTCTTATTCAGTGCTCTTAGTCAAATAAGCTCTTCTTAAGCTAGTCACGGAGATTCCCTGATGGCTCAGACAGTGAAGAATCTGCCTGCAATGTGGGAGACCTGGGCTTGATCCCTAAGTTGGGAAGATCCCCTGGAGGAGGTCAGGGCAACCCACTCCAGTATTCTTGCCTGAAGAATTCCATGGACAGAGGAGCCTGGTGGGGAGACAGTCCACGGGGTCACAAAGAGCTGGATACCACTGAGCAACTAAGCACAAACTAGTCACACATCCCCTAGGTGTGAGAGACAGAAAGGTCTCTTGTCTCAAATAGAGGAAGTAAAAACAAATTACCAAATTCCAATCAGAAAATGGATGAGATGGAGCTGTGAAAGCATGTCCCCAAGAGCTCTTGAGAGAGAGAAGTGGCGGGGGGAGGATATTGTAATGAAAGTTCTATATAAGTATAGATTCCAAATGAAACAAGAGTCAGATGAACGGCACACAGAATTTCAAGGACTGTGGTACTAACCTCAGTTTGACCCCTAGACCTAGAAGAAATCCCAATTGGGGTGCCCTTTTTCACACTGTTAGAAAGGTCAGTCTTACACATTTCAATGTGTTTCTGAAAAACAAATCATTTTTTTTACAACAGATCTTGGCATTAAATAATACAGGATACATTTCTAAATATGGGCCCCTCATTGAGAATCTCATGCATTTTAAAAGCAAAAGGTTTTCTTCCACCATTGATGAGCATAGACCTTTTACTCCAGCACCACTTGCTCATCAAGATGGGGCCACCTATATTAATTTTGGGGGAAAAAAAAAACCTTGAGAGTGAGACAAATTGTTTCACATCATTAACTGTGAGAAGCTGGTTAAAAGACCTGGTTATGCAAAAGGAAATTTTGTTGGAAAAACTTCACATTACAAAAGGGAAATTTTCCTGGTTGTAGATCTGTCTTCTGTCCCTTTGGAGGTGTTGGCATCTGAAAGTACCATGTCACTTCAGTCGCTCAGTTGTGTCTGTCTCCTTGTGACCCCAAGAACCACAGCATGCCAGGCCTCCCTGTCCATCACCAACTCCCGGAGTCTACCCAAACCCATGTCTATTGAGTCAGTGATGCCACCAACCATCTCATGTCGTCCCCTTCTCCTCCTGACCATGTCAACTATATATTAATATGTATATCTGTTTTACATAACTTAAAAGTCTTTGTCGGACTTCCCTGATGGTCTAGTGATTAGGACTTGTCACTTCCAATGCAGGGGGCATGAATTCAATCCCTGGGAGGGGAGGTTCTACATGCTGCCGAACTGGTGCCAGTTATCTGGTACAGTAAGCACTGACATTAGTATGACATGCAAGTTCCAACTTCTCTTTCTGAAGGACAACTTTTTCCTTGACAAGTATATTGCCATGATAATACTAAAGACAAATCTAAGGCAACTTTCTCACCTCTGTTCAATAAACTTAAAAGCTCAGAGCCCAGGACCAGATCGCCATAAACATATTGAACTAGAATTTTCAGAGACCTAGCGTTGAACATACTGGCTTGGGATGAGGGACACAGACTGGAACTGTTGAATTATTTTTCCTAAGGAAATACTGTTATATGAGCAGAAGTCTTAGAAAGCATCTTCTCTAAAACATTTGCTGTTGAGTTTTCAGCCGATCCCCAAGGATATACCAGAGCCACAGTGAAGAGGTACCAAAACTGAGAAGGTCACAGGGATAAATCCCCATCATCTGACTCAGAGAAGGCTCCCCATAGTTCACATCTTTGATAATGTATTTGCTCCTGAGAACAACACAATGAGCTAACAACTCATGTTTACTCTCATTGTACAGGAAGGAAACTAAGGCATTGCCATTCATTCTTATATATTCTTGCCTCTGACTCAAGACTCTCTCCAAGAACCTATGTAAGCATGACTTGTTTTCCTAAAGTATTCCTTAAAATGAACTTCAAGGACCACCAACTCTTTATTCTATAGACATTGACTCCCAAGCTTTTCTCTCCTCTTTTCCAAGATTGCACATAAGCTTGTTCTGAATAATATCGCTAAGAATTAGAAAACATAGTTTCTAGCACTTTGACTTGATCTCACCCGCTCAGAACCTGTTTTTTCATCTGTACATTTGGATAATAAGATCTGATTTTCACAACTTAAAGGTCTTTGTAGGGTTGTAGGGTTTCCCTCATGGTCCATTGTCTAGGACTTGTCACTTCTAATGCAGGGGGTATGAATTTGATCCCAGGGAGGGGAAGTTCTGCACGCCTCCTGCAGCCAAAGAAAGAAAAATCTTTGTAGTCATCAAATAAAATACTGAATTCCATTTTCACTGTACAGATACAGATTAAACACCTATGCTGGAAGAAAAATGGTGAACAAGACTTAGTCATTTATATCTTCTAATAAAGTCTACAGTCTAATGGCGAATGTAGACACTAAACATATGTCTGTATGCTGAAAGAATGCAATGCAAAGGTAGGTATGGGATAGCTGGGGATCGTAAGAGACACACAAAGGGCATCGACAATACTGAGAAGAGGAAGCTGAGACGTTTTCCATGAGGAAACTGAGGGAAACTAAATCTGAGCTGAACCATTCAAGTATAGGAACATAACGCCATATTCTTAGTGTGTGCTAGCATTGGTCTCAGAAGTAGCCTTGATATTCTCTTAATATGAAGATCTATATCATCTCAGTATCCTGTTCAGGCAACTCTCCGAGCACCTTCCAGTACAGGCAGGGGAGCAAGCAGCATGCTGTCTGGTCCTCTCAACCCCACACCGGCATAGAGGCTTACGGCAGAGAACTCAGGGTGGCTGGTTGGGTGGCATGGTTGGAACCGCTCACTCCTCGCTGGCATTCTCTGGAAGGGGGGAAAAGAGAATGTTGCAGCACCCACACTTCCCAAAGGAGGAAACCTGTCAGTTGTACCCACTCACGTCAACTCTGCTTAGCGACAGCGGAAGCACACCCACCCCTGGGGGCCCAGACTCCGGAAGGAAAGGCTCGCCGAGCTGCCCACATTCCCAAGGACAGCGTGGGAGATGGGTCACGACCCTTCCCACCAGCTCCAAGGGCTGAGGAAAAGGAAGGATCTAAGTCAGGTTTCAATGCCCACCTCATTCTCTGAACTAGAGGATCCTTGAGGTCAGAGCAGACCAAGAATCAATCATCTCTGTAACACCGACCTGAGACGCAGGACCTGGCGCAAAGCAGAACTTTAATGCAGATACAACAACAACCACAACAAAAAATGCTGTGGTTATTGTTGCTGAACTGAATCTGACACATGGTGAGGAAAGAGGTGCATGAGAAGCAGGTCCAGAGGGACCTTTTATTTCGAGTGGTAACTGACTTTATTTTAAGACTGCAACTTTATTATTTTAGTGACATCGCTTCACGAGCAATACCGAAGCCCTAGAAGTTTGGGAGTTCCCGGGAGAAGGCGAACAGAGCGTCAGTGAGACTCGCAATTCAGATCCAGGCACCTTCATGTGAGCGGGAGCTGAGGCCCCGGGGACGGGCAGCAGAGAGCAGAACAGACAGGCCTGCCTTCTGCTGGGAGGACCGAGCTGGCCTCGAAGTGTCCCCCGGGGACATCCTGGCAACGCCACTGTGGCTTTTCATGGCTGGCAAAGGCTTCTCAACTTCCAAACTGACTGAGGATGTCTACGCCTGCCATTTGCTTACTGGGCATGTAACGAGGGTCTGGGTGTCTTCCTCATCAGACCTGGAACAACAGCTACAGGCAACACGGGATGCGGAGACACTAATAGAGGAGGATGTGTTTGTAGGAATCATCGAGGAAGATCAGAATCATTTAGAAAGATCAGATAAAAGCACGGTGTACTCGAAGGGCTTCCCTGTGGACGGTGGATCTGGCAGAAATGCCAAAGGCCCCAACAGAGGAGAGGAAAAAGAAAAGTCCTACTCTGTGGTTAAATTCAGCACTGAAGCTGCCTGCTTATTTGAAGAATCACAGAAAGTCTGGACTCTGTATGAAAAGCTGCCTTTATCATAAAGAGATCGACCCCTCACCTCCCGTAAAACACCATTAGAGATCAAATCATTGAGAAATCCTTTATCTGTCACTCAGAATTCCTCAGAAAGTCCCTAGAAATGTACTTATAGACCTACCACACCTGACTGACCCAACATGAGGAAGTACAGAAAACAAGGAGCCCGTCCAGTGACCCCAGTGCTGTGTTTGAAGCATCCTGGGCTTCTCTTCAAAGCTTTGAGCTAGTGACTCAAGGCTAAGAACACCTAAAGAACAGCTGCAGGTCCACACTGCTCTGAGAAAATGGGCAGAGAGGAGAGATGGCATTTAGAATAATATGGAGTTAAAAGAAGTTAATGACTGATTTATTTGTAAGTTTTGTGAGTTTTTAGAGAATAAATGAATCATGTAACTACAATCTATGTATGTAGGTCAGACTGGGGAGATAAATAATCACTTATAAGGGATCCTTTGAGATTAGATTTCTTGTTATTGCAGTCTAGGGAAAATTTTGAAAAGCAATGTCTTAACACTTTGGCTATTACTGAACACCCAGGTTAGAAGCCTATGAAAACAGGGGAATTCATTTGTAACCTAAGTTTCTGGAGCTAAATTAATGTTGCTTTGTATTTGCCTCCTGTTGAATCTCATGTATTCAACAAAACTTTATCTAAAGCTACAGATTCAATGATAGTCATAAATTCATTAATAAAATGGAGTCTAATTTGCCATATCCAACAGAATGGACCTAAAAGAATAGTTCAACTGAAAAGGGAAAGTCACTCAGTTGTATCCAACTCAATGTGACCCCATGGTCCATGGAATTCTCCAGGCCAGAATGCTGGAGTGGGTAGCCTTTCCTTTTTCCAGGGGATCTTCTCAGCCCAGGGATCGAACCCAGGTCTCCCACATTGCAGGAGGATTCTTTACCAGCTGAGCCACCAGGGAAGCCCAATCCAACTGAAAAGGAATTTAAAACTGTTGCAAGAGCCACAAAAGCAAGAGATGTGTCCATCGAGAGCATGCACTCTTCCTTCCATCTCATGGCCAAAAGCAAGTGTCCTGGAAGGAAGTGACATTTGAGCCGGGCCTTCCAGGTCAAACAGGCTTTGGATCAAAATGCAAGAGAAGGACACAGACAGTGGTGGCAATAGCATTTAGTGTGGAATATGGGGTTATGGGGGCTTCGCTGGTGGCTCAGTGATAAAGAATCCACTTGCCAATGCAGGAGACATGGGTTCGATCCCTGGGTCAGGAAGATCCCATGGAGAAGGAAATGGCAACCCATGCCAGTATTCTTGCCTGGGAAATCCAATGGACAGAGGGACCTGGCTGGCTTATAGTCCATGGAGCTGGAAGAGTTGGATAGGACTTAATGACTAAGCCAACATCCTGGGGGTTGTGGTAGGACATCCGGTGGTCTAATTGACCTGGGGATGTATGCAGAGCCCTGGACCCCTTGGAGGCCTTTGAACTTCTTCTGTAGCTGGCAGGGAGCGCTGGGGTGTTTTCAGTGGAGAAGTGGCATGTTTAGAGATATTTATGCTTTGGGAAGATCAAGTTATTACTGATGGTGAGAACACTGGAAGAAGCCAATCTGAGACAGGGCAGTCTGCCATGAGGCTGTCACAATAGAACAAGGGAAAAGTAAGGAGGAGACTCCAAGGTCTTTGGAGGTGAAAATTCCAAGCTGGTTAGACCCCAGACTCCTGATTCCTGGACACCCAAGGGGAAAAACTGGCAGGTCTGAGTTGGACTCCATGTCTGATTTTCCTTATGCTGGCATGATCTTTTCTTCTTGGCTGGATGGCTGTACCAGTAAATTTAGAACGGCCGAATGAGCTGCTTTCTTGTCCCCTGTTCAGTTCAGTTCAGTCGCTCAGTCATGTCTGACTGTTTGCGACCCCATGAATTGCAGCACACCAGGCCTCCGTGTCCATCACCAGCTCCCAGAGTTCACTCAGACTCACGTCCATCGAGTCTGTGATGCCGTCCAGCCATCTCATCCTCTGTCATCCCCTTCTCTTCCTGCCCCCAATCCCTCCCAGCATCAGAGTCTTTTCCAATGAGTCAACTCTTCACATGAAGTGGCCAAAGTACTGGAGAGCTATTTCTACACCTCCCAGTTGACACTCATGGGGTTTTAATCTGATATCTTGGTTCAGAATGCAGGCTTTAGAATTGAGGAGAAAAAGCAACCCTCACCCTGCTAGTTACTACTCACTTGACCCTTGCTGACCCTCAGTTTCCCTGTTACGACACTAGGGTGAGAGCAGAACCAGCCTTGTAAGGCCCTTAGAAGGCGGTGACTGGGCACAGTTGGCACAAAATCTGGCACTGATTACACATTCAGTGCTGGTTCTTATCTCAGGTCTGCAGTTCCTCACTTACAATTCTGAAAGTTCCAACACTCTGAAAGCCTACATTTTGTAACTAATTTGGCTATGACAACTGACCTGAACTGAACTTACCTGACAGCAAAGTTTGACCTGGGCTGACACGTGGCTATTTATAGTCCTTATCGATCACACTTCATGCTTATATTCATACATTTTCCTGAAGAATTATTAACGCGCCTTGATGGCAGGGTGTTGCTCCAGGCCCCGCTGGGCATGNACTTACCTGACAGCAAAGTTTGACCTGGGCTGACACGTGGCTATTTATAGTCCTTATCGATTGCACTTCATGCTTATATTCATACATTTTCCTGAAGAATTATTAACGCGCCTTGATGGCAGGGTGTTGCCCCAGGCCCCGCTGGGCATGTACAGGATGCAGGATGCTTGGGGCTGGTGTACGGGGATGATCCAGAGAGACGTTGTGGGGTGGGAGGTGGGAGGGGGATTCGGGATTGGGAGCTTGTGTACACCTGTGGTGGAGTCATGTCGATGTATGGCAAACCCAATAGAGTATTGTAAAGTCAAATTAAAAAATAAATAAATTAATTAATTAAAAAAAAAAACCGAACATGCAACACATTACCGTCCGAAAGCTGAAACATTTCAGAAATCATAGTGCATGTGGCTCAAGATTTTTAATACGGGGTGTGGATACATGCTGCAAAACTCATGTCTTCTCAAGGAGTGGTGGGTGGCCTCCACCTTTAAATGAAAAGAAGAAAGTGCCAATGTTGATTTTTTTTTTTTTTAATTTTCAGGCACTTACAGAGGGAAAGAAAACTGGGCTTCTAAAATACCTGTGAGTAGTACTGGAAGAACAGAGTGTGAAGCCCACCTCCCGCCTAAGAAGTTTCAGTTTCAAAAACCTGTCTCCGTGTTAATCCTTCTCTCATCTCAGCTTCCTGTTGCAGGAGCATGAATGAGGAGACGAGTGATGATTCTTTTTTATTTTTATTTATTATTGAAGTATATTTGATTTACAATGTTGTATTAGTTTCTGGCTTACAGCAAAGTGATTCATATACATATGCATTCATATACATATATATGTGTGTGCATATATATGGGGCTTCCCAGGTGGTGCTCGTGGTAAAGGACCCCTGCCAATGCAGGAGACATAAGAGATGGCAGTTTGATCCCTGGGTTAGGAAGATCCCCTGGAGAAGGACATGACACCCCACTCTAGTATTCTTGTTGGAGAATTCCATGGACAGAGGAACCTGGGGGGCTATAGTCCGTGGAGTCACAAACAGTTGGGCACAGCAGAGCAGCCAAGCACAGCACACACACACACGTATATGCATTCCTTTTCATATTCTTCTACATTACGGCTTCTCATAGGAAACAACACAGTGTCCTGTGCCACACAGTAGGTCCTTGTTGTTATCTACTTTGTATACAGCAGTGTGCATCTGCGAATCCTAAATTCCTAATTTGTTCCTCCCTCCTCCTCCTCTTTTGGTAACCATAGTTTTTGTTTTTTTGTTTTGTTTTTTTTTTCCCATGTCTACGAATCTGTTTCGTATACTCATTCATTTATATCCTGTTTTAGATGCCACATGTAAGTGATAGCCTATGGTATTTGCCTTTCTCTGTCTGACTTATCCCATCAACATGACCATCTCTGGGTCCATCCACGTTGCTGCAAATGGCAGGAGCCAGACTTCTTTGTGACCGAGTAGTATTCCACTGGATATATGTGCCGCCTCTTCTTTTATCTGTTCTTAAGGTATATAAACCTTGTTTTCTAGTTGATGTTGTTATTTATTCTCTGTACCTTCCTAAAGATGGGGAAACTGAGGCTCAGAGAATCATTTTCAAGAGATGTGGCCACAGGGCAAGGGAGCAGTGCCAGACAGTCCTAACTGCCTTGGAGTCTAACAACCAAAGGGAAAGGCAAGAGACCAGGAGCTCCAACCAGGCTCCGGTGCCAGCACCTTCTCCCTTTAGGCCCTGGTCCGGCACTGCACATAGTAGGTGCTCAGTAAACACGAATGGGATCAAAGCAAGTCTTTCTGAGATTTTTTTTCTCCATCTCTCTTCTCACCTCCCTCCCCACTCTCTTCAGCAGCGGGAGGAGGGAAGCCGAGCGATACAGAAGCAGCCCCGCTCTCTTTCATCTCTTGAAAAGCCTGCCAGAAGTGGAAGGGCTGGCTTGCCTTGTGCAGTCAGTGCTTCTGCAGACTCTGGGTCTGCCGGCTGCTCGGCTCTGTTCTGTGTCCTGAGCCACTGGCCAAGGTGTGCTGGCTTTCCACCCTGCAAGATGGGCCTCCCACCAGACTCTTGGGACCAGAGTCTTCGGTGTGTGGACAGGGATGTCAGGAAACAAACATCTTAAGTGAAACAGTGTTCAAAGTGAAGACAACCTGGCTTTCTGGGGGAGAGTCAAGGTGGAGGACGCCACGTGGGAGGGTCCGAGCCTGTTCCATTCCACCCCTGTGTCAGCAGGGACTCGTGAAACTGTGTGTGCGTGTGCGTGTGTGTGTGTGTGTGTGTGTGGCAGGGTGGGGGCGGAATTCCTGAAACCCTGTGCGTTCTGATGTTCCTGGAATCTTTTTTCTTTCTACATAAGCTGTGTTTGAGAATAAGCCTGCCACCGTTATTCCAGGAATGCCCCAAGGGCTGCCTCAACCGTAAAGCCCCATCCCTTCCACAGCCAGTGTTTGGCGACCTAGAATTTCCCCCAGGTCTCAGCTCCCTGGAACTACTCTCTGGGTCTACACTGGCCTGCGTTGTCACTGGGGGCTCATCCACAGCCCCCACATCCCAGTCCTTGCCTGGACCTGGTTGGTGCCTCTTACTTTCCCTGGGACATTGCCTCTTAAATATCTTGCTGTCAATCCACATTTCTGAACCATCACTTGTTTAATCAGAAGTCCTCGTTCCTCTCACACCACCCTGAGGCCACTTCCATGGGCAGAGCCACCACATTCGCCAAGGAAGACAGCCCCTCACCATTGGAGTCACTAACAGCTCCCCATCTTTTCACCTCTGTGTTCTGGGTCTAAGCTGTTTTGAGATCAGAGGTCTCTTTGGGACTCTGTGACACCCCTCTGAAACACACACAGGGGATTGTTGCTGGTGCTGTTGCTTAGTCGCTAAATTGTGTCCCACTCTTTGGCAACCCTATGGACTGCAACATGCCAGGCTCCTCTGTTCATGGGATCACACAGGTGATAGGAATCCTCCGAGCTTTATCCATGGACCCCCTAATGCAAGCCTTCTTAGTATGGTTCTTGCACGACTGCCTCAACCCCAGGTGGGTTTGCTTGTTTAAGGAATATTCTCAGACCACCCCCCACACCTACTGAAACAATGGGCACTCGGGAAGTTTAGATGAGCTCTCCAAAGCACACAGCCAGATCACGGGGATGCTGCCAGGGGCTGACTCGCAAGGTCAAGTTCTGATGAAGGAAGCAATCTGACGTTTTGCTGGTTTTCCAAGAAGGAAATTAGCAGGATGAGGGAGTGTGTATGTGTGTGTGTGGGAGGGGAAGAATTAGGATGACCCAAGATTTGAGGAGGAAATGGGTGCTATCAAAATATTCCTGGGCTCTGTCCCAAAAGTCTGAGCCCCAGGAAGAGAAAACACAGGTCAGACACCCCATCCGGGGGTGTGCTCCCCAGCAGGTGGTTTGCCCTAGCCCTCTTAAGCTTGCCCAGTGAAAATCAATGGCGGCCACTTTTACTGAAAGGCCAACATCCTTGAAACCAGAAGTCACTGAAAGTAAGTCTTGTAAACATTAAGGATTCAAAGTCGGCAGTCACCGAGGGAAGCGCACCCAGGGGAACACGTGGGGCGTCGGACAGGAGCAGTCCTCGCCAGGTGGGACTTTCCACGCTCGTCTCTGAGGGAAGTTGACAGATAACCAGGCCCTGCACCGCGGGCGAGGTGCCCAGAGCCGCGAATTGCTGCATCACCCTTTGCTCCCGCGATCCGCCTGCAGGCTGCTGGGCTGGGCGTCAGAGGAACTGGTGGTTAGTTTGTGGTCACCCAGCAGTTTTATGAAGGCCCTTGAGGTGCTTCAAGTACCAGGTGGCCCCAGCGTGGTTTAACTGTCTGGGGGCCCGAGCGCTCTCAGTGGCCAGCCTTGTAGCACAGACAGTCTTGCTGTGAGAACTGTTCAGGTGACTGTGACAATTACATAATGCACCCGAGAAGCCAGTTTCACCTTAGCTGAAGAGGAATGTGTTATAAGTGCATCTATTAGGAATTAATGCATTAGTCAGCACCCCTGCCGCATCTCACTGTCGATAAAGCACTCAGGGTGGGGGGAGGCATGGTTTCATTGAGGGAGTTATTGGTGCCTCACTGGTCCCATTTCACAGATGTGGGTACTCAAGGTCATCAAAGTCAAGGACCCGTCCTATGTATTGAGCAGAAAAGTGGCCAAGAGATTATCCCAGCTGAAATTGCATTATTTGTCAATGAGCCCTCAAGGCTGAGCGTGTTCCCACTCTGCACACAATGACACGCCCAGCCTCCAGCCCAGTCCTCTTCCCCAGCCAGCGCCTCCTTCTCCCTGGAACATCTCTGAGCCGCAGCGGCTTACAGCTCCTCAGCAGGTAGGAACAAGATGGCTATATTTTCTCTTGGTCTTATTCCCAGATGCTCTGACAGAGAGCAATTTTTAGAACAAACGCAGAATACAAAATAACTCATACCTCATCAAGAGCACTCAGGAAGCTTGGGGGTGACATTTTAACTGCCTTGTCTCTCATCTAGGCCCTTGCTTCCCTTTCCTTAAACATCCATCATAATGAGTGCCAAGGATGCGGCCGGGTGTGGACCAGGAGCCCTGGGAATGCAGGGGAAATGGAAGACTCGCGCAAGCACACAGATGCCTGCACACACTCACACGCACACCTTCCACCCCGGAAAGACGGGTGTACCAGAAATACCAGCCAACCGGCTGGCTGAGCATTCATTATACACACCTCACGTTGTGGAGGGCGCTTCACTTTTGTACACAGAACTTTATGCATCTTTACTGTGGTAACTCCTTCTACCATCCTCGGTCGTAAAACCAACCATCTTGGTGCGTGTAGATTTGTTTATAATCCTGTTTTCCTCACCAGGCTATGCACAAGCTTTGGATGGAAGCGCCCTCTCTTAATGATGACACTTTTGCTCACTGAGTCACCCAATCAATGTTTACTGAGCGTCTAGTATAGACCAGATTACGCCAGGCATAGGTGAAGAGCCGGCTTGGGGACATGCTTTTGCACCAGTGAATGAATGAATGAGAAAATGAATGGTTTGGTGGCTGCTGTGCGCCAATAACGGGGTGACCAAACGGGTTCAGTGTGTGTGGGGTTAGGAGGGGTCTGGCTCTTCACCAGGACCTCAGGGACCATCAGCTGGCCTGTCCCCTTCTGTCACCATCAGGACTCACAGGTGTAAACTGATGGGGATAAGAGTCCCTACCCTATGGAGGTCACTTCAACATTAAGTAAGCTCATGCACGTGAAACAGCCTGGGGCCTAGAAAGTTTCCACTCAAATCTAGCAGTTACTCCGAGTCTAAGTAGATACATAATAGACTAAGCAGGCATTTGGGAATACAGGCATATGCATAAACATTTTGGTAATTAAACCCAAAAGCAAAAAAAAAAAAAAGAGAGTGTATGATGTAACCAGATCTGGCCTTTCCCGATTACCACTGTCTCCCATCTTCTGGTGAAGTCCTTGTGAATTCTGCAAGGGGCTCCTGGCCCATGATGAGAAGTCGGGTTTCTGAAATCATCTGGGTGTCCTTGGGCTCTTTGCCCCTGCCTGCAGCACCCCTCTTGGGGACAGGGCCTGCCCTCCTTTAGGGCTGGTAGCCGGAGCCATCTAGTTGCAGGTCCCCTGAGCTGGGAGAGTAACCCAGCCTGCCAATTATTGGAAATTAAAGCCAGGTAATTTGAGCCCATCTGCTGGTCGCCTGACCACAAACCACCTCTTAGCTAACCCTGAGCAGGATCTTGTTACTCCCTCAGCGCCTGCCCGGCTTCATTACCACGGCCCTGGGAAGGAAGGAAGCCTAGAGGTTACTGGGGTCTTCCGTTAGAGCTTTGTCATTAGTGTGGTTATGACCCAAGTCCTCTCTCCCTGGAGACCTCAGGATGCAGGCGCTGGGAGACTGACTTGGTAACAGGACGACCGGCTCTCAGGTCTCACCAGATGGAACGGCAACCTCATCAGATGGGCAAGCAATTTGGGGTGGGGGGTGTCACTTGCCAGGGTAGGCGGATTCCGGGAGGCCAGTCCACAGTTCTGCTGGTAACTCAGTGTCTCTGACTTCACTGCACTGCAGATGGCTCTTATGGGCAGTTATGTTGACCATGCAAAGCTTGAACAATGACATCAGGCAGACTTGGGATTGAAAAATAAATCTGCTCCTTGCTTGATCTTGGGGAAGTTCCTTAAACCCCAAAGCCTCAAGTTCCCTGACAGTACAATGAAGATAAAATCTCCATCACAGTCAGCTCTCACCATTGTTAGCTTGAACTACCTTTCTAGAGGCTTCTCTGGTGGCTCAGTGGTAAAGAATCTGCTTGCCAATGTAGAAGACATAGATTTAGCTCCTGGTTCATGAACATCCTCTGCAAGAAGAAATGGCAACCCACTCCAGTACTCTTGCCTAGGAAATCCCATGTACAGAGGAGCCTGATGGGTTATAGTCCATGGGGTCGCAAAGAGTTGGACATGACTTAGCACTTAGTGACTAAACAACAGCAACAAACAAAGATTTCTGGAACCAAAGTAGGATTAGAAGCCCCCAGTGAGGCTGAGCAGACCCAGCCTGTATCAGACTCAGCTGTATCATAGAAGCTGAGAGAGACGGGGTTCCAGCCATCTGACGGGCACATCAGATGTGCCTCAGCGGCTGCTGAAATCCCACTCCCGAGATCTTTCTAAATTCCACATCCACTCTTTGCGGGAAAGAATGCCTGCTGCTGAGATGCAGATGAGTCCATGCCAGGTACCAGTCCTGAGGGAGAAAACACACACCCGAGTCTGGAAAAGTAGCTAAAAATGATCTGGACAAAGTATCTGCTTCCATTTTATTCCACTAGTGTTAAGAGTGTCAGACAGGTCCTCAATTGGTGGTTCCATTCTTAGAAGCAGTTTTCCTGGGGAAATCTTCAATTCCAAGTAAAGTATGAAAAGTCCTCTCCCCTGTGTGATGATCCTGCAATTTTTTTTCTCTAAAAAAGTGAGCATATTGTGCTGAAAACTGATAAAATCCATTTGCCTTCAGAGGGGAGAACTAAGAAAGTTTTTTTTTTTAATTATGAAAGTATGATAACACATTTACAGACTTGGACAATACAGAACAAAGTTTCTTATAGTTCCACTCTATATTACAATTAATTTTTAAGTAGATAACAAGATTTCTACTTAGAGTTTCAATATCAAACTCTCAAAAATTACTAGAATGAACAGAAAAGTAGAAGGATATAGTAGATCTGAAAAGCACTATGCACCAATTCAACGTAATTAAGATTTATACAATTTTCACTCCACAGCAGGGTACAAAGTCTATTCAAATTCCCATAGACTATAAACCTGGAGACACTGGAACATATCCAGGGACATAAAGCAAGGTGCAAAAACTTCATGGTCTAAAGGTATTGAAATCATACAGAACTAAGGGAACCTTCAAATCGAAATTAAGCTGCTGTCGGGAGCTGCTGTCATGGTGACATGACATCAGGAGAATCGTCAAATATGGCTCTGGCTGCCAGCATCTTACCAAAGCTCTACTTCTGGTGCAGAGGGCTTTTGATCAAAGAGGTGGTGCTGTCTTTCAAACTGCATTTAAATTCTAATATCCTATCATCAGTGTAGAGTAAGGGCAGAACTGACATACAGTCTTTTTAATTTACTGACTTGTCTGCTAATGGTGTTAGTAATTATTGGGAGGAAGCATTGAGGTGGCCATGCACTCTAAATGAGGCGTGTCGCTGGCCCCCCGGATGTCCACCATATCCGCTGGATGACGTCCAGTCCTCTTCTTGGTTGGCATTTTCAGTGCCACCCACTCCCACACACCACGGTAGCTGTGCCCCAGTGTTGGCTACGTGTCTGATCACATCTGCTAGGAGATGAAACCTCAGCTGTCCCCAAATCCTTTTGAGCATTTTCATGGCAGACTTTCAGCCTTTGCCCTTGAATCCCTTTCTCAGTCTTAATATTCAGCTCCCTCTTAGACACATCAGAACCATGATTATTCTCTCCTTGCAGTCTTCCACGGGCGGGGAGCTCAGCACATCACAGAGATCCACCCTTCCAGTAAGCTTAGGTGCTGCATGAGTCATCATTTGCCCATCTCTCCAATCTCACTTCACACCATTTCCATGAACACCTGGATCTCCAGCCACGCTTTGTCTTCAGCAAGGCTGAAGTTCATCCAGCCTCAGTGAGGGTGAATGAAGGGCTCCCCTGGCTGGGGAAAGCTCTGGTCACGGCCGTTCACTCCCGCCCTTTGGTCTCAGCTCAGGTGGCACGTCTTAAGGGACACCTTCTCTGACCACTCCATCTACAATGACCCCCCACTCCCCACCACCTCCACTCACTCCTCATTCTGTTACCACATCTTATTCGTTCCTCTCATGGCACCGATCATGTGCCAACTGATCTGACATACTTACGTGTTTACATGTGTGCAACCACCTACAGCTTATGGTTGCATTTATCTGTGCACTATTATGCTCTGTTTATGTACACATTTGCCTGTGTACCATTGCCTGCTGGGTATGAGTATGTACTACTCATGCATGAATTTACCTGTATGATCATGTTAGTATTTCTTTACCCACTTACCTCTGTGTGATCATATACTAATTTTGCATGTGTTGACGTGTGTGCCATTCTGCATATTTGCATACTGTATAGCACAGGGAGATGTATTCAGTATCTTGTAATAATCTATAATAAAAAA
>SJYV01039115.1:0-45333 GCA_006410875.1 Neotragus pygmaeus | reverse complement strand
TGTGTGTGTGTGTGTGTGTGTGTGTGCTGGGGGAAGGGTTCAAAGCAAGTACGTCCCTTCCTTTCTTAACTACCTCAAACACACACACACACGTAGTTAACTGCAAAGCACAGCCAGAGGCCTGTAACACAACATCCAATGTGCAGGTTAGAAACTTTGAACAAGGGCCAAGTGAGAGGCCTCTTCTGTCTAACTTCAAGCTATAATTTTGTTTCAGCAACAACCAAATCAACTGTCTGGAGTTAAGTCAAATGATTATCCCTTTCCCCCACCCTGGAATCACCCTATGAAAACAGCCCTGCCTCAGGCAGGTCTAGTGGTGAAGTTAAGGGATAACAGTTAGAAGTGGAATATAAAATGATGAGTAAACCACTGTCCAAGAACTTCACGTGGAGAAGTGAAGTCAACCCTCCACCCCCAAATCATGATCATTTAAAATAACTTCCCTGGTTCCTCATAACTCTACGAGTAACTGTCTATCAGGGGCACACACACCTCTGGGGTTTTACCAGGAGGACAGTCTTGGATTTTGTTTTCAGAAAATGATGGTCCTGACTGTATGAACATAAACATTTCGTGAAGGCACACCTAAGAGTGAGAACACCTCACAAGACATCCCCTGTGCCAGGGCTGCCCTTGTGGCAAAGAGCACCACACACCCCTTCCTCCCTTGGGCCAAGACTCAGCTCTAAATGAGATGCACGGGACTTCCCGGGCGGTCCGGTGGATAAGACTCTGCACTTTCGATGCAAGGGGGGCAGGTTCGATCCCTGGTTAGAGAACTAAGATCCCACATACCATGCGGCGCAGCCAAAACAGATTTTGAGAATAAACAGATGCAACCGAGATTAAACTCATTTCCCTAGAATTCCTAATACTTGAACTCAGACCCAAGGTAGAAATGGAAATGTAGAGTTCACATACAAATTCAGATATCTTCCAATTTTCAAATGTGCCAGACCTTGTAACACTGAGCTCACATTCCGAAACAGCTAGAGTCACCCGGAGCTGGGTGATGGCTGCCCCCCTGCAGAGCCGGCAGGTACCCACCAATTCACCACAGATACCCGGCCCCGCCACCCCGCTGCTGTTTCATCAGGCCGGCCCGGTCAACTGCAGTTTACAGTTGCAGGCTTTTCATAATAAGTAAGTGCTTGTCTGTAACGATGACTCCATCAGAAGCCAGAAAATAAAAGACAGCAAACGTCCTCTTCACCTTACCGATGACCCTCACTTTTATCTCCTGACCCTTGTGGGCATTTGACTTTGTGACACCCTGACCCAGACAATGTTAAAAGGAAGAAAGGCCTTAACAGGATAACCTTAGGATGATTTATGGAGCTTTGAGGTAACCTGGAAAGCCGAATTCCTGAGTCGATTTTAATCTAGGGGAAATGCTCACGGCAGGTCACCTTCCCAAGCAGTCTCTCATTTACTGTACACAGAAAAGATGGAAGACAGAGACTCTTGGAACTCCTAAGCGCTGACATATTTAGCATTTAAGATCTCAAATAAGACTCCCTAAAGGTAATGCTGAAAACCTGAATGGTTTGGGCTTTCTGTCAGTGGCGTTTTTTATAGGAGAATAACTGCTTTACAATCTTGTGCTGGCCTCTGCCATACACCAACGTGAGTCAGCCACAAGTGTACACGTGTCCCCTCCCTTCTGAACGCCCCATCTCCCTCCCCATCCACCCCTCCAGGGCTGTCACAGAGCCCTGGGTTGAGCTCCCTGTGTCACACAGCAAATCCCACTTGCTCCCTGTTTCTCCAGCGGTAATGTGCGCGCTTCCGTGCCGCTCTCTCAATTCGCGCCACCGCTCCTTCCCCCGCCATCCCCACAAGTCTGTGCTCTATGACTGTGTCCACTGCTGCCGTGCAAATAGGATCATCAGTATCATCTTTCTAGGTTCCATATTCACGCGTTCATGTCCAGTATCTGTCCTTCTTTTCTGACTTACTTCCCTTTGTATAATAGGCTCTCAACGGAATACCATTCAGCTACAAAAAGAAGAATGCATCCGGGTCAGTCCTAATGACGTGTTTTTTTTTTNCGCGTTCATGTCCAGTATCTGTCCTTCTTTTCTGACTTACTTCCCTTTGTATAATAGGCTCTCAACGGAATACCATTCAGCTACAAAAAGAAGAATGCATCCGGGTCAGTCCTAATGACGTGTTTTTTTTTTTACTAACAGCTTTATAGAGACATGATTTACACACCAAAAAATTCACCTTTTAAAAGTGTTCACTGGTTTCTGGTATAGTCACAATACTATAAAACATGACCATCATCCTAGAAGATTCCTGCTTTTCCCCAGTAGTCCCCTCTTCAACCTCCCTCACAGGCAAGTACGGATCTGATTTTTTTCCACCATAGATTAGCTCTGTCTTTTCTAGAACTTCACATAAAGGGAATCAATATCTAATCTCTTGAGTTAAGACTTGCGTCACTCGACATAATGTTTCTGACACATACCAGAAGCTTGTTCCTTTTTATTGCTCAATACAATTTACTCCTAAGGCTGTACCTCTCAAATACGCAAGGTCCCTGGAAGAAAAATAAGATTGGTAAATGAGATTGGTCATTCTAGTCTAACCCCCACGTCCCCTCTCACTTTTTCCCTTCCGTTACAATTAAAGACATCCTGACTTACGGGGCTAAGTGACATGCCACCAACCAGCGGCTCCATATCTAGTGGTATTTGATCCATCATCTTTCCACCATACTCACTGTAGTTCCTAGTTTCACCTTGTAAGGAAGTCCCTAGCTGAATCTGTAAGAGAACTTTACTACAGAAAATGGAATATCAACATCCAAATAACGAAGCTCCTAGGCTTCCCCAAAAAACACACCTGTCAATCAATGGATAAACAAAATGTGATACAATGACACAACGGTATACTGTCCAGGAATCAAAAGGAACAAAATGTGGATGTGCACTATAAGCACAGATGAACTTCGCCAACCTCATGCCAAGTGAGAAAAGCCAGACACAGAAGGCCACATACAGTATGATTCCATTTATGTGAAATGTCCAGAAAAGGCACAGACAAGCAGATTACAGACACAGAAAGCAGATTAACGGTTGTCTGGGGCGAAGGCAGGACCTGGGATTAAACATAAAAGAGCATGAGGGATCTTAGGGGGGTGACAGGATGTTCTAAAACTGGACTCCAATTATGGCTACACAACAAAAAGGAAATCAATGACCAGCACACATACAATGACCGCATCTTAAGGTACATGAATCCCATCCTGATAAAACTGTTAACACCAATGATAACCTAAACTTGTCTTCACAACTGGAAGAAAGTCCTGCTCCAAGGCAGAGAAAGATCCGTTTAATAATGTGAAGAACAACAACAACAAAATAATAATTATTTAAAGAACAGAGGAGCCTGGGTAAAAGGCCCCACTACTCAGCTAGAAAATCGCTGTTTCAAACAGCAAGCTAATATAATCATGCACTGGTTTAAGAACTCGTTGAAAGGGTTTCATTCTAATAAATATGACGGATTTTTAAATTCACTTTCTCTAGAAAGCATAGTGTCTAGCTCTCTGGGCTGGTCCCAGAAGATGAGGCAGTACACGTGCAAATGGGCCAGTGGCCACCTGAGCACAAGAAGGGGTTCTTTAGGTTGTTTTTTTTTTTTGATTTGACTTTACAATACTCTATTGGGTNATGAGTTTGAGTAGGCTCTGGGAGTTGGTGATGGACAGGGAGGCCTGGCGTGCTGCAGTCCCTAGGGTCACACAGTCGAACGCGACTGAGCAACTGAACTGAACCCAGAATCGTGAAAAATGTATTTGGAAAAATGTAGTTGCTACCCAGCGAGGTAAAAAGCTATCACAGACCATCCTTTGTCACCATGGCACCAATGCACACCATTTTTCATTGTATTTATCTTACAAATAAAGACAGTTGTGAAATTATACCTCTGGTGAACATAGCGCAACTATCCTTTGTTCATCTGATAACATACTCTCTTTAAGATAACATTCATCTTAAACATTCATCTGATAACATTCTCTCTTTAAGAGAGAATACAAAATCTCTTTATCCATAGGTGGGTTAATTTCTTTTTTCTTTTCTACCTGTGTCACATTTTCTACTTAACTTCCTGTAACTCAGATATCAAGATATGATATGCGATTAGGTACTATCAGATGATTATCAAAAGGGAGATAAATCGGTTTAATAGAAATAGAAATATTTTGTATCATAAAAAGACGAAATAGTCATTAGAATTTTCATTTCTACAACTAATCATGTGGTAGTAGTTGCTGTCTATAATTATTTTCTGCTGTCACTCCGTATTCCCTCTGTTCTTGGCAGTATCTCAGCTGATGGTGGTTTCTTGCCTGATGGGGTGACCTGAATCTTCATTGCTTAAGGGTCTGGGTCATTAGCAGTCCTGCCTGATTGTTTCCATTGACTTTAATCACAGTACATGGAAATACTAAGTGGCCTCCCAGAGGAACATTCCAGACATACTTTCTGGGAGCCCCTCTTGTGTAGTAGGCACTAGACTTCCCCTTGATTGTGAGGTCAGTCACCCTGATCGGTCTGTAACCCCTTCTTTGTTTGTTGATTCTTTGGCATGAATAACCCAAAGTGGCTGGGTGGCAGTCTTAATTCCAGTTTAGTGGAATCATTTCTGCATTCCTCGGTGGAAACTAAAGTCTAACAAAGGAACAGTATGGCCATAGATGCATATAGGTGGCTAAGTGATATGGTGTGCTGTATGTGTGAGTGAATTGGGAAGCAAAGTGAATTAGTTTAGAGTGACAGTCAGTTAATACAAATTAATATAGGCACATTTCATAATACTTGGGGAGTTAGTCAGGATACCCTGTACTAAATATTTACTTTGAAAGAAGTGTAAATATATTCAAAATGTGCATTATTTTTTTCTTTTTCACTATCTAGTATTTAATAATGGACTGGTGGTTGGTAACAGTTGAGTTTTGAATCTAGATCTAATATACTTTTTAGATTTTTTTGTTTGTTTACCTCTAGGGTGAGACTTATATTTACTATTTTGAGCTCTTATAAATTAATTTTAAAGAATATAGAACAGTGAACATAAATGACTTCCTTTATTTTCACAACTGAAAATAGTACAGTAGCAGTGTGTGTTATATCTACTCTGAAACTAGAAATTATAATAATCCAGTGACTAGGAGGGTGAGGCTGGAGTCAGACTACCTGGCTTTAAATTTCAGCCCTCCTCAGTTCAGTTCAGTCGCTCAGTCGTGTCCTACTCTTTGCAACCCTGTGAATCACAGCACACCAGGCCTCCCTGTCCATTACCAACTCCCGGAGTTTACCCAAACTCACGTCCATTGAGTCGGTGACGCCATCCAGCCATCTCATCCTCTGTCGTCCCTTCTCCTCCTGCCCTCAATTCCTCCCAGCATCAGAGTCTTTTCCAATGAGTCAACTCTTCGCATGAGGTGGCCAAAGTACTGGAGTTTCAGCTTTAGCATCATTCCTTCCAAAGAAATCCCAGGGCTGATCTCCTTCAGAATGGACTGGTTGGATCTCCTTGCAGTCCAAGGGACTCTCAAGAGTCTTTTCCAACACCACAGTTCAAAAGCATCAATTCTTCGGCGCTCAGCTTTCTTTATAGTCCAACTCTCACATCCATACATGACCACTGGAAAAACCATAGCCTTGACTAGATGGACCTTTGTTGGCAAAGTAATGTCTCTGCTTTTGAATATGCTATCTAGGTTGGTCATAACTTTCCTTCAAAGAGGTAAGCGTCTTTTAATTTCATGGCTACAGTCACGCTTACCCTAAGTTTCAATTAACTGTTGGTCTGTAGCAACCCCCACCATCCCATGTCAATGGCTTAAAATGAGTGTGTGTTATTACTCATGAATCTGTAGGTCACATGGGTCATTCCGATCATCTGGGCTAGATTTGGCTCACTTCAGCTGAGGTGATGTCTTCTAGGATAGAGAGGAAACAAGTAGACCTCACCCTGGGAACTGNTGTTGGCAAAGTAATGTCTCTGCTTTTGAATATGCTATCTAGGTTGGTCATAACTTTCCTTCCAAGGAGAGAGCGTCTTAACTTAACATAAAGTTAATGGACACTTTCAGCTTGTTCTCGAAGTGTGGCGGGCGGTGCCTTGCCACGATCCCATCTTGCCTGCACTACACGCTGCTGTTGGACGTGTCCACCCTGTGTTCTAAACACGCTTGCTCCTGGTCACTGATCATCAGCCTGTGTGCGTTTACTTTGCCCACACGCCCACTGCTCCCTCTGCACCAGCTTCCTTCTGCCTCCACCTTCCTCTCTGGAATCTTCTTTATCTGCAGGATGGCTTCCTCTCTAAGTTCCTGCAGACAGTCCACTGGCAATACCCTCCCAGTTTTGTCTATCTGAGGTCTTCGCCTCGTCCTTATTCTTGAAAGAGCTTTGCTGAGCAGACAGACAGTTGTTACTTTTCCTTCCAGAGGGTGCATGTCCACGAGGCCTGACACGGTGTGGGCAGGGAGGAGGAGGCCAGATGGAGGGGGTGGTGAGGCTGTGCAGCACCCAGGGAGGAAGACACTGCTGAGACGGGGCACGGAGGGCATGCAGGGGGCCAGGCAGGCACTGCTGACAGGGGGGCATGCAGGGGGCCAGGCAGAGGAATACCACGTGATGGATAAGGGCAGGTTTCTTGTGGTCAGAGCGACACACATGGAAACACAGAGCATAAAAGGAGCCTGGTGAACAACGCGAGCTGGAACTGTCAGCAGGAACTCAGGGTCTCGAGGTTCCCAAGCAGACGGCTCAAGAGCAAGGAGCCCAAGGAGGGCCCGGGTCTCAGTTTCTGAACGCTGCTCTCTACACAAAGGAGCCGGGGCTCCATGGAGAGTCCGGGCAGAGGCAAAAAAAGGATGAGCTCAGGACTTGCCATGTTTCTCAAGCAGAAAAGTAAGAAAGGACTCAAACAAGGACAGGGATATGATCAAAGGACACAAAAGCTGATTTAAGGTGCCTCCATGAGCCACCCAAATAATAATCCCATCAATAAAAAGGAACCATCAGTCCGTGTAAAAGAATAAATAAGTGGGGAGTTTGGTGAAGCTCAAAAAATTTACCAACTGAAAGTACTCCTCCTAAAACACGTATTCAATATGAAAAGTACACACTTTACTGTGACTTGACAGATGAAAGCATCAGTGAAAAGGACAAATTGAAGCTGTGTGCCACGTAAAAGGATGTAATAACAACACAGCACCTCTCCCGTGATGCTCCTATCAAAGACACAAAACACCAATCTCATCAGTTGAGGGCTGTTCTTCAAAGGCCTTGTAATCCTTAAAAATGTCAAGATCAGAAGAAAAAAATAACGATAGGTTCCAAACTGAAGACGCCGAGAGAGGCACGACAGCTGCGGGCAACGAATGACTGAACCTGATGAAAAGCTGCCGATGGGACGGGCACCGGAACCTGGGGGCTTCAGGCGCGCCAGCAGTGCTCACGCCTGATGCATTCCAGCCAGGAGGCGGGAACGTCCCGAGTCTGCCACCAGACTGTGATTATGAAGGATGATGTCCTTGTTCGTAGGAATCACTCCCTGATGTGTACCAGCCACGATCCTGAGATGAAGCCCATCTCTCAGACATGTATCTTTGCAACTGGGAGAGAGGGGACACGCCCACCCACCTCCAGGACCAAGTTCAGGGACTGAAGGAGATAAAAGGATGTGAGACCATCAGACAGCAGTCAACTGTGCTCCCGTCCTTTGTCACACACAGCCCAACCTGAGAATTAAGGCTCCCGGAACAGGAGTTTCAAGGCTACCTAAAGCCACATTCTAAAGCTTCTCCTGGGGATAAAAACCTCGGTTCCTGCACTCCTCGGGTCCTCTGCAAAGGCGCCCTGTCCAGGGGGCCCACCTGAATGCGCTGGCGCAGGCGGTGCCGCTGTGGGGGCGCGGGCAGGCCCCCCACCAGGAGCGCGGTCCTCAGGCAGGGCAGGCCGCTCATCAGCTCCTTGGCCTGCTGCTCGATCTGGATGGCCAGCTCCCGCGTGGGCGTGAGGACCAGCCCTGACGGCGATTTGCTCTGCAAAGATGGAAACACATCGTGATGAGCTGCCGCTGCTGCGGACTCCAGTATGCGAGACAATCCCAGGAGCACCTCCCCTCGGAAAGAGATCCCACCAGCCCAACTGCCTCCTGCTCCCTGCAGAGTGCTCCTCCAAAACCCTCAGAACCTACACCCATCTCCCACAGAACATGGGTGCACAAAGTAACATCAAAGCGGAGGCCAGGGAGAGGTGCCTGCGACAACCACGGCAGCAATGTGGGCGCGTGGCTCCTCGTCAGCTGGACTGTGCAATCTCGGGCCGTCCTCCTCCAAGGAAGAGAGGCCTGCTGGTCTCCACGAAGAACTGGGGCAGGCCCGGCATTGCCTGCTGGTTTCCCCTTAGTGCCTTGTAGGTTCACTTCTGTCTTTGTCCAAAAGCCTTATAGTGTAAATATTCTATTGGGTTGGCCAAAAAATTCATCTGTGTTTTCCCATGTTACAGAAAAACTCAAACATTTTGGATAACCCAAGGTCCTGGGTTGATTTTCATCTATATCTTGACCATCTAGTCCTTCTTTTTATTTTTTTCTCACATTATCTTCTACTACAGTTTAGGTTTCTGAAATTCCCTTTCTCTCTTCTTCCTTCACCTGTTATTTCTCACTCCTTTCCCTCTTGCCATACTTCAAACCTCACAAACTCACCAGTACTTGGTGAATAATCACTCAGAATGCCTTTTAGTCTCATTATGTGCGGGAATGCTTATAAACGAGCAGGAAAGGCAAGGTGGTATCATTTTTAAGGTGAAACAGAGATCACCCTTAATGATATATGCTGAAACTCCACAATAGTCTTCCGAGTTTGGTATCAGGTATTTCAAGACAGAAATTCAAAGGACGCTAGACTGACACCAAAATCACAGCTCATCTGGCCAGCAGGACTTTACCCCCAAAGCCAAAGCATGCAAGTACCTTAAATAGAAAATTCGTTAAAAAGAAACCATTTTGGAAGTGATTTCTTTTTTTCAGACCTTCAGTGAAGACATTGGTTCAACATAATACAATTGAGTCCCAGTTACTAACGGTCTAGGTATTCAGTTCCAGTTCCAGTTTTTTAACAAGCTTGAGGCTGACGCTGGATAAATCCCTCACCTGTTTGAGCTCACACAGGTGAGCTCTAACTCACCTGAGACAGAGCACGCACGATGACCGGAAGCAGGAAGGCGGCCGTTTTCCCGGAGCCCGTGTCCGCGCTGGCCAGCACGTCTCTGCCCAGAAGGCCCACCGGAATCATCTGCATCTGGATGGGAGTGGGCACCTCGTAACCGGAGGCCTTCAGGTTGCGGTTTAGGGCCTCGGGGAACCCGCAGTGCTCAAAGTCAACGATGGGCCTGGGGACGCCGCGGCCTTGGACCGTGATCCCCAGCTGCCGCCTGAGGTTCTCAATCTGGTCCTGCCGAAGGTGCGCGATGAAGGCGTGCTCGGTGTAGACGTAGGGGGTAGGGCCCGGCGCCGCCGGCTCGGAGCCCGCTTTCTGGGGACAGCTCGGCTGGGATGCCGCTTCTGCGCCCCTCACCTGCAGCAGGTGCTTCGCTTTACACTCCAGGCTGCACACGTCTTCGTCCGTCTCGTCGCACACGTACTCGCCGTACCGCCCGCACACCACGCATACCGGTTCCCCGGGCTCGGCCTGCCGCTGGGTTTTGGAGAAGGACTTCACCGGCTCTTCGGGGAGATCACCAGTCTGTGTCCCTGGCTCGGAGTCGGGCAGAGTCCCTTCGGACGCCGGGCCAGTAGGCCCGGGGATAGGGCGTGGCTGGGCCCCCTGGTGGGCCGCTGCGGCAGCCTCTTTGGTACCCGAGGCATCGGCAAGACCATCCCCACCTGCATCCAGCCCCCCGTCTTCTGTCTCGGGTTTGACTTTCTTGGCTACACAACTTCCACTGTCATCGTTAGCGTTCCTCTTGATTTTCAAGGATCTTGGAACGAACATCCTTCAATACTCTGTGGAGGAAATTATAACCTGATTTATTTTACCCTCATTAAAGTCACGGATAAAGTACCCTAAACTCATCACGTCACTGGGCTATGCTTCCAAAGAACAGAAGACAATGCTGACCTCAGGCTTCCCTCCCACCCTCCAAGTCCCCCTGGTGAAGACAGTCCTGGGCCCACGCTGCACACGGATTCGCACCACTGACCTCTGTCTGTGGGCTGCCTTGCACTCTGACAGAACCAGACATCACAGAAATTCTGGAGTAGACCTTTCTGTTACACGCCCACACAGAAAATACAAGAGGGCTACTTCGCAACTGAGTCTTTACAAAAGCGCAAGCATCAACAGTAACACGTGCCAGAGGTTACTAAGTACCAGCGTCGTCCCAGGGGCACATGCATGTTCTGTTGTGACCTGTGCTACAAGTTCAGGTTTCACCGGGGACTCAGCACCTGGGGGCCAAGGGACTCGGAGAGCACACCTTCTAGGTGCGTGCAAGCTCTCAACTACAGCTCTTCCCATTTACAACAGAAACTGGGTTTTGCAAAATGACAGCAATTGGGAACAGGCATTTAACCTCATTTGGGGGCTGTACATTTGCTGCGAAACATTTTCCCCCAAAAAAGTTCTTAGCCTATATTGCCAGGTTCCATTTTCCCGGAAAAATTCCAACAGAAAGGCAAGTGAGGGTCTAGTCACAACCTCAGGTCTCCGAAAACGTCGAGGGGGCGGGTGAGGAAGGCGCGGCTGCACGCGAGCGGGGAGAGCTCGGAACTGCAGTCCTGCAAGCGGAACCGAGGCGGCGCGAGCGCGGCCGCCAATCAGCGACCCGAGTGCGCGCCCCTCTCCTCCCCCCACCGACGTCTCCTCTCTGCTCCTCCGACGTCGGCCCCCAGCGGCTATGCNGAGACAGCGGCCGCCTTGCTGAGCCCTGAGCCGCTTCCCTGGGTGGAGGCGGGCCTGGGAGGCGCCCGCTGGGTGTGGCGCGGCCCATCCCGTTTCTGCAGATCGCGGCAGGCAGTGCTGCTCTGCAGGCGAGGAGGCTGTGGGCTGCACGGAACTGTGTCGGAAGCAGCCCGCTTCCTCCCACCTGCTTGATGTGTCTCTCCCAACAAAGGAAACGGCTGGGCAGCCTCTCTTTCACCTGCATGCCGCCAGAAACTGCATAAAAGAGCCTCCACTTTGAGCCTGAGCTTGAAGCCAGAAACTGGCTTCAGTCAGGGGAGGGCTGGGCTTACCCGATGGCGCTCTTTGCAGCAGGCGTGCGGATCCACGCCGGTGTGAACCCCAGGCACCTGAGAGGCCTGGAGGAATTAACCGGCGAGAACAGAGGCGTGGGGTGAAGACGTGGAGCAGAGTCGCCGGGGTCAGACCCTGGCTCTGCCACTGGGTGGCCGTGGGCCTCCGTGCCTGGATACAGCCCTTGTGACTAATCAGGCTAACGGGAGTGAAGGGCTTAGCGTGGTGTCAGGCGTGACTGATAAAAATAGTCATTATTGATATTTTTATTGAATTACACGGGGAACTTTAGGGATAGCTATTTATCACCATGGTAATGAGCTAGCGTGGCAACAGCCACAGATAAGCAGAGTGCTACAGCAGAAAAGGCTTAAGGATTAGGCTTTTTGAAATGTGTTCATATACATTTTTTCTGCACATTAAAATGCCCAAATTATTTTGAATGCCTGCAGACCCAAGAGCAGAGGTTATCATTAAGTTAACAGCATTAATTAAAGCAGGAAAAATTAGAGGTACGTTCTTCAGGACTAATACAGATGCCAAAATCTTCTTAGGCTGCAACATACAAACTCTTATGTTAAATGCATTTGTTTTCCAAAAAACAAATTAGGAAGCAGCTAGGTAGAATGCCTGGTATTTTATTTACTTGTATACTCTGCATCTATGGTTATCCAGAACCATCCTGGATTGAAAGCAATTAGTATCCAAGCTTGATCTATTTCCTCTGTTCCAAGTTTTGACTTCTTTCTTCTTCCCTGTTGTGAATCTCATCCATAAGAACATTCTGTGCAGCTAGTCATCACAGATACTTATTCATTTGTAATTTATTTGAAAGACACGTGGTGTGTATGCCAGGCCTTGTGCTGTGGACATGCTTTCCTGATGGCCCAGCAGGAAGAATCTACCTGCCAGTGCAGGAGATGCGAGTTTGATCCCTGGGTTGGAAGAGCCCCTGGAAGAGGAAATGGCCACCCACTGCAGCATTCCTGCCTGCAGAATCCCACAGACAGAGGCATCGGGCCGGCTACAGCCCCTCGGGCTGCACAGAGCTGGACCTGACTTAGCAGCTCAGCGGCAGCGCCACAGACGTGACGAGTGGAGGTCCCGCTCGCAGCCCCCGGAGGTGAAGGGGAGGCACCGCGCTTCCGCACAATGAGAGATCCGTGCACAGACTGTGGGAAGTCAGGAGGGTCTGAGTCTTAAACGATGATGAGAGTCAGGCAGACAAGCCAAGAAGTGAGGATCTTGGCCCGAACAAACGTACAGAGGCGAGGAACAGCTCGGCATGGGAAGAAACTGAAAGTCACTGGATGTTGCTCTCGAAGGGGTTTCAGAGTAGTCAGTGGCAAAGGAATTCCGGAGAAGTGGACAAAAGCAAAGCAGCGAGGTGCCTCTTTGGCTTGAAGAACTCTGAGTTCTTTTCTGTACAGAGTGAGGAGCCACGGAAAGTCTGGAAGCAAGAAGTGACCCGGGCAGATTCGCCCAACGAGGCAGCGTGCAGAGCCGGGGAGGCCTCCGGCTCCAGCCCCGGGCAGCCAGCCCCGCGGCGGGCCTGCTGCGGCGCTCCAGGCTGGAGAGCCCAGGGCCAGGCCGGGGCTGCTGACCCGACCGCCGAGAGACGGCGGGAAGCCCTGATAGGGAAGAGGAAGTGGGGCCCCTCCAGAAGAATCTTTAAAGGAAAACACTTAGAAGCGAAAGAAAGATAAAGTAGGAAAATATAGCGACCAACGGATCTACACAACCCGTGTGTGGGGTAGGTAAGTCACACTGACCTCACATCCTACCAAATGCTCAAGCCCCTGGAGTCTCCCCGGCCTGCATCCTGTCTGACCCTGGGGCCGATTCTCCTGCTGAGAGCCCTGGCAGGTCTTCAGGCCTTCCGTCGCGGGGCTGTCGCCTTGCGGCTCCCGTTGCCTACAGCTGACGGCCCGGGGCCCGGCGCTGAGGCCTCAGAGGGAAAGCCGCCCTCTCCCTGCTTCCCAACACTTTTTTCAGGGACTTTCGGCCTCTCTTCTTCATTTTTATATTGACTTCCAGCCCCTGGCTTATATCTTTCTTCAGAGTAGAACTTCTGGGAATTCTAACCAGAGAAGCTCTTCTCTGAACCCTGGCCAGTATCTTTTCACTTGCAGTCCTTAAGAGAGTCACGGCCAGTGGCAGGGAGACAAGCTATGCCCTTCAGTAGCAAGCGCTTTGTTCACGTATGGTCCTAAGCCGAGGTCCCAGACCTATGGCCCTCAGGTCAAATCTGGCCCACTGTTTGTTTCAGTAAAGTTTTATTGGAACATGGCCACACTCACTCCTCAAGCTTTTCCTCAGTGGCATGTGCACTCCTGGGGCAGAGTTGGCCGCACAAGTCGAGCATGTGTTCCAGAACATTAAACTATTTACCATGTGGCCCTCCACAGAGGATGTGGGCTGACCCTTTTTCTACACCTTTCACATGACTGACTTTTCCCAGCAGTGATATTTATGTGGCGGTAAATGCCCATACGCTTAGCGTCTTTGGAACGCTCCCCAACNACTATTTACCATGTGGCCCTCCACAGAGGATGTGGGCTGACCCTTTTTCTACACCTTTCACATGACTGACTTTTCCCAGCAGTGATATTTATGTGGCGGTAAATGCCCATACGCTTAGCGTCTTTGGAATGCTCCCCAACTCCCCACCACAGCTACTATGTCCCAACTTCAGTGCCTGATTCTCAGGTGGGGACAATCTTCAGCTTCACCAACTCCTCCCCACCCCATAATCCACCCTAGTGACCATCAGAATTCCACGAATAAATTCTACAAATTATCTGCACAAAATCGCTTTTTTACAATGGTATCAGCTTTTGAAATCTTCCAGGCAACAGGAAATGGAACAGCACCCTGTGGTTAGTGAAAGCCACTCAGTCGTGTCCGACTCTTTGCGACCCCATGGACTCTACAGTCCATGGAATTCTCCAGGCTGGAATCCTGGGGTGGGCAGCCCCTCCCTCCTCCAGGGGGTCTTCCCGCCCCGGGGATGGAGCCCAGGGCTCCTGCAGTGCGGGCAGCTTCCTTGCCTGCTGAGCCACGGGGACGCCCACTGTGTGGCTGAGCCTCTATGAAATCATGCGATTAGTTTTCCTCCTTTGTTCTCTTTCTTACAAGACACACCAGCAGAGCAAAAGACCGAGGAAACAAAGTGGAAATCTTTCAGCAATACATATTCCAGAAAATCAGCTCATAACTACAATTTAACTGAACCACATATAAAGTGTCCTTGATTTTCCTGTAATACAGTAAGATAATTTACATCTGCTTTTCCTTAAAGAAATGTTTTGTTAAGAGACTATGTCATTTTTTAAATTTTTTTATTTATTTATTTTTAAATTTTATTTTGACTTTATTTTACTTTACAATACTGTATTGGTTTTGCCATCCATTGACATGAATCCGCCACAGGTGTATACGACCTCCCAATTCTAAACCCTCCTCCCACCTCCCACCCTATATCATCTCTCTGGATCATCCCCAGGCACCAGCCCCAAGCATCCTGTATCCTGTATTGAACATAGACTGGCGATTCGTTTCTTACATGATAGTATNGGAGCCCGCACCCTGGGAGGCGGGTTGGGGTGCCGGGGAGGGCGGCGCCCGGCGGGCCCAGAGCTGCGATGTGCTTCCAGCCGGCGAATAACGGGAATTAACGGAGCAGATTTAGTCTGCGTGTGGATACTCTGGGTCTTTCCACACGCGTCCCCGCCCCCGACGCCGAGGACAGGCGCGCGGTCCGGTGCTGGGTTGGTCCACGGGGGTCGCACTTCTCTGCAGCTGGTCCCCGAGTCGCTGGCAGTAAATTAAGGGCAAAGGTAGGGGGCAGGAAGGAGGGCGCAGAACTCTAGCACTTGAACTCTTGCGGGCTGATACCCTATGCAGTGAAATAACACTAAGCCTGAAAGCACACCAACAAAACAGAAGTCCGTTCCTCCGTGAGGTTATCCGTACTGAGTACTTAAGCCTGCACCTCCCGAATCCTACCCCTGCTTCACTCGACCACCACTGTCCTGAACCTGGTCTCTCTTCGCAGTTCTTAGTCGTTTTATCATGGTTGGAGGCATTCCCCAAATCTCTGTTTTCATTTTTCTCTTTTTGAGCTTAATAAAGATGACACGTAGCCTCGTGGGATTTGGTTTTATCATGGAACGTTTCTCTGATTCTTCCAAGTTGTCAAGTGTAAGGAAGCAGACCATTTATTTTCACTGCTGTAATGCTGATTCTGTGAAGTAGTTTATGTCCCATTTTTCTGTGGACACTTGTCTTCACTATTTTGTTACTGGAGGCAGACTGACCGTGAAGCTAATGAAGTTTGCATGTAAGGGCCCCTCACTACCATGGGTCTCTTCCACAGTCCCAGAAGAGACTATGGAAGTGGTAGTGTGGTAGTGTGTTCCCATGGTCGTGTTGTTGTTCAGAAGCTAAGTCTCTCTGACTCTTTGGGACCCCATGGACTGTAGCACGTTAGGCTTTCCTGCCCTTTACTATCTCCCAGAGTTTGCTCAACCTCATGTCCATGGAGTTGGTGATGCCCTCCAACCACCTCATCCTCTGTTACCCCCTTCTGCCTTCAGTCTTTCCTAGCATCAGGGTCTTTCCCAAAGAGTTGACTCTTCACATCAGCATCAGCGTTAGTCCTTCCAATGAACATTCAGGGTTGATTGTCTTTAGGATTGAGATGGTTTGATCTCCTTACTGTCCAAGGGGCTCTCAAGAGTCTTCTCCAACACCATGGTTCAAAAGCATCAATTCTTTGGTGCTCAGCTTTTCTTATGGTCCAATTCTTACATCCATACATGACTACTGGAAAAACCATAGCTTTGATTATATGGATCTTGGTTGGCAAACTGATGTCTCTGCTTTTTACTATACTGTCTAGGTTTGTCATAGCTATTCTTCCAAGAAGCAAGTGTCTTTTAATTTTGTCACTGCACTCACCATCCACATTGATTTTGGAGCCCAAAGAAATGCAGTCTGACACTGTTTGCCACATTTTCCCTGTCTATTTGCCATGAAGTGATGGGACCGGATGCCATGATCTTAGTCTTTGGAATGTTGAGTTATAAGCCAGCTTTTTCACTCTCCTCTTTCACCTTCATCAAGAGACTCTTTAGTTCCTCCTCATTTTCTGCCATTAAAGTGGTATTAACTGTATATCTGAGGTGGTTGGTGTTTCTCCCAGCAATCTTAATTCCAGCTTGTGATTCATCCCTGCATATTACATGATGTACTCTGCATATAAGTCAAATAGAGTTTTCTATTTAAAGGGTCACATTTTTTAAAAGCTTTTTATTTTGCATTGGAGTATAGCCCAATACAATGTTACCACTGTGATAGTTCCAGGCAGAGGCACAGGAGCGCAGCCATGTGTGGACACACACCCATTCTCCCTCAAGCCCCGCCCCTGTCCAGGCTGCCGCCTGGCACTGAGCAGAGTCCCCTGTGCTGCACAGGAGGCAGAGGGCCCCATGTTAAGTGATGACACCTTTGTTTCTCATTTGCTTTTCTTTCTCTTACCTTATCGTGGTGGCTACAGTCTCCAGTACAGAGTTGAATTTTTGTGATGATAGCAGACATTCTTGTCTAGTTCCTGATTTTAAAATACCTTAGTTCACATGTTTCCCTGTTAGGAATCATGTATTTTTCAGGCTTTTTCAAGCACCCTTTACCAAGTTAAAAAAGTTCTCTTTCATTCTGAATTTGCTAAAAGTTTCCTCGTGAGTGAGTATTAGATTTTATCACATGCTTTGTTTTCTCTCTTAATCTGTTGAAGTCAGCAAAAACACTGCTTCCTTATCTGTCAGTATTAAGAATATATTTATAGGTTTTTCCAACGTTAAATACCTTTCAGTTCAGTTCAGTTCAGTTGCTCAGTCGTGTCTGACTCTTTGCGACCCCATGAATCGCAGCACACNGTAAGCGTCTTTTAATTTCATGGCTGCAGTCACCATCTGCAGTGATTTGTAAACCTAATTTGGCCATAATACATATATTATCTTTTAGCTGATATCTTATTTAGGATGTTTATGAGTAAGGTTGATTTATAATTTTCCTTTCTTATACTATCCCTGGTTTTACAGGCACCAAAGAATACCGTGGGGAATATTTTCTTTTTTTCCCTCATTTTTTTCTCTGGAATAATTTATACAGTTCTGAAATAACTTGTCTCCTCGAAGTTTGGCAAAACTCCCTATAAAATTGTTTGAGTGTGGAGTTTCTTTGTATGAGTAGAAGATTTTTACCTTTAGATTTATTATTTTTAATAGTCACAGATCTAAACATTTCTTAGGAATTCTTGAGTCAGTTTTTCTAAGTTATATTTTTTAAATGTTCTTTTCAACTGTTTAATTTTTACTTTTAAAAAGTTTTCCATTTTATCTTTTAAAAATGTCATATATAATATTATGTCTCTTTTTTTATTGATACTAACTTGATCTTNACATTTCTTAGGAATTCTTGAGTCAGTTTTTCTAAGTTATATTTTTTAAATGTTCTTTTCAACTGTTTAATTTTTACTTTTAAAAAGTTTTCCATTTTATCTTTTAAAAATGTCATATATAATATTATGTCTCTTTTTTTATTGATACTAACTTGATCTTTCATTTTTTTCCTACTAGATCTTACTAGAAAGTTTGTTTCATTATATGCTTTTCAAGAATCATCTTTTGACCTGGTTAGTACATATTGCAAATATGTTTTCTGTTTCACTGATATATGTAATTTCTCTCTTACTACTGTCTTCAGATTATTCTGTTTTTCAGTTAAATGAGTTTATTATGTTCATCTTTAATCTTTCTGTTTTTCTAATATAAGCATCTAAGGTTATAAGTTTTCCTGAAATCACTACTCTTTCCGCATCCCACAAGTGCTGATACACAGTGTTTTTACTCAGTTCTGTTACTTTTTAGTATGCATTGTTATTTCTTCTTTAAACCATCAGTTATTCGGAGACTTTTTAATTTAAAATGTATTTATGTGTTTTATATATATATTTGTTACACTATGGATGGAATCAAGGAACCTTGACATTTGCTCTATTAGGTGCTCCATGGTCAGTTTCTAGAAATATTCTAAGCCAAAGAAGAGTGCTGATCTCACCAATAGGTAGATAGGTACAGTGATGTATATCAAACAAATCGAGCTTGGTAGCTCAGATTTTCTACATTTTTACTAACGCTCGTGTTCAGACTCACCTTATCAGTATGCCTCTCATCCACTGATACGTAGTCAAGTAGATCAGTCACCCATCAAATGATGAATTTGTCCATTTCTCCTTCTGTTCCAGCAGTTTTAGTTTTGTGTATTTGGGAGCCATTTTACTTTAGAATCAGTATGTGCAACGCAATTTCAGCGCTGCTGTGTCTTAGAGTCTTAGATCTGGATGCATTCGCTGGAGTCCAGTTTTGGTCCCTGCCACGCTCCATGCCCAGGCAAAGGGAACTCTTCCATGGCACACGGCCAATTGACTCTAAAGGACTTTTAGAGGCAGTGAACTCCTTCCCTCACAAGGAAGTCCGGTTCTTCGTTGGCGATCTCTGCTTGATTATACCTGCCATTTGATTAGACTCTAGAGCCAGCTTTATGCAAAGTGCTTCACAAACATTATCATGTTTAATTCTCAGCGGTTGTTTTGTCTCTCAGTTGTGTCTGACACCTTGCGACCCCATGGACTACAGCCCACCAGGCTCCTCAGTCCATGGGATTCTCCAGGCAAGAACACTGAAGTGGGTTGTCATGCCCTCCTCCAGGGAATCTTCCCAACCCAGGAATCGAACCCGCATCTCTTGCACTGGCAGGCGGATTCTTTACCATTAGCACTACCTGATCTTCACGTTGAGTCTAAAGCCATGCCCTTTTCACTTCCAGTCGTGGGACCTGGCTCTAACCATCATTTCAAGCATTCTCAGCACTGTAATCCCTAGGAAACCTCAGAAATAGTTGAAGCTAATCTGTGTTACATAACCCTGCCCAGCTCTCATCAGTTTCCTCATAGAAGCTTTGGACACTTGCCATGTTCTGTTCTTACCATGACTTTTGGAAAAGCAGTCAGTCTTTTTGTTTTCCCTTTTCCAAAAACAAGTCAATCTTTACATGCTTCATTCTTAAGGTGCAGCCTGGTGAGTTAAACCATTTCTGCATGTGAGTCGGGCATGGTAGAGGAAGCCCAGAATTTTAACATGACATTCTTCATCTCAGGGTTAAAAAGTCAACCTCAGGACCACTGAGGTCTCACATGTGACTCTTCGATAAGAGAGCTCAGATTCAGATTTCCTCTCTGGTGTCACCAGAGAACAGTCTAGTCAACCTAAACTGAGACTCCTCTTTCTGAGTCGGCACCAGCATGGCTCTGGGGCGGTCTTTTAATTGTGGGGCGGGGGAAAGCCTTACCTGTGGCAGTTAGGAGGGAATCGGAGGGCATGACGCACTCAGGGCTGTTGTGCGTTGTGCTTTACGGCGGCAGGGACAGGATGAGTCGGTTAGACCGGAGTTGTGGAATGCGCACACCCTGCCCAGCCAGGCCCGGAGCTTGTCTGAGAACCGGAAATGATTCAGGACTGTGAGCTGACCGGCATGGCATTCTCGAGCACTGTTGAGACACGTACCAGACTAAGAGTGTCCATCATTCTCTCCTGCCAAGGAGCTTCAATCTCACTCCTGTCGTTTATAGCTCCTCCTCACTCTTTTAATGTGGGAGGCTTGGAAAACCCGAGAATTTACATCAAGGTGAAGACAGGGGAGCATTTGGCAGCCACGGACATTTTTCTTTGCTTGTGTCATCTTGATGAATCCACAGCTTGGACTCAACTACTTTCTGCCTTCAGCAACTGCCCCTGAGAAGTAGTGTGACACAGTTTTCAAGTTCTAAAGATTGATTCACTCACACAAGGGGTTTGTGGCGTCTACCACATGGCCAGCCTGGGCATCCGATGGTGAACGGGGAAGTCGTAGCATCTGCCTCGCAGTAGACGTATTGTGATGGGGGAAGTACAGACTGTCCCAGGAGTGTGTAAGATGGGCACACAAACCAGTCGGGAGAGAGAGAAGGCCTTGCAGAGAAAACAACATCCAAAGGCCAGGAGAAGCTGGGACGATTGAAACAGAGAAAGGAAGGGAAAGGCCCAAAGTCAGAGCATGGCACGTCCAAGGAGCTGAAAGAAGTTAGGTGTCGTCTACTTAGGCCGTTATGCTGCAGCAACAAGTGACCCCAAGTTCCCATGGCACTTGACAATAATACAGCAGTGGTTTGTTTCCCATTCCTACTGTGACGTGGAGAGAAGACTGGCAGGGATGAGACTGCAGAAGTGAGGCAGCAATTCAGACGGGAGAAGACAGAGGCCCGAACTCAGGCAGTTGCCACGGGGGCACAGAACAGTGGATGGGATCACGGTGCATAGAGGGGCGGCCCAGTGGCCAAGACTCCGAGCTCCCAACACAGGGGCGGATTCCTGAGTTCCATTCCTGGCTGGGGAGCTAAGATTCTGCATGCTGCAGGGCACGGCCAAAAAAACAGAAATACATAGAAAGTAGAGTTGCTAGCTCTTTCTGGTTGAGACCTGGAGGGTGGAAGAAAGGAGCCATGATCGACACCCAAGTTGCTTTATTCCAACCAGAGAAAAGGGCAGAAAGACTAAAGCTTCTCTAGAAACGAATTTAATATGCACAACAGCATGATAAATATTTTATTGTTAATAATTTTAGAATTTTCCTACCAATCTTGAACACATAGAGTTGATGGTCTCATTGATCTATATTATTTCTTCTGCCCAAACTCCTGGCACAAGTATAGTCACAGAACTACATAATTCTTGACTGAAGTTTCTGGGACACCAAATGAGGAGGTACCTACTTAAAACTAGGTCTGTATTACAAATCTAAAATTTCATGCTAAAACTTGAACTTACGAAGATGCCACTAGATGGTTAGAAAAATCAGACTGGTACTAAGCTGTTGTCGAGGATAAAGAAAATTTTCTCTACCCTTCTAAGTCCTCTGGGTGGTCTAAGAATTAAATTGACATGATCCTGGGGCCTGTGGCTAAAACTCCACACTCCCAATGCAGGGTCGCAGGATTGATCCCTGGTGGAGGAACTGAGATCCCACATGCCACACAGTGAAGCCGAAAGTGTATTTAAAAAATAATAACAAATGTTGTGGTGGCTCAGCTGGTAAAGAATCTGCTTGCGATGTGGAAGAGCTGTATTCAATCCCTGGGTTGGGAAGATCCCCTGGAGAAGGGAAAGGCTACCCACTCCAGTATTTATTGGGCTTCCCTGGTAGCTCAGACGGTAAAGCGTCTGCCTGCAATGTAGGAGACCCGGGTTCGATCCCTGCGTCAGGAAGATGCCCTGGAGAAGGAAATGGCAACCCACTCCAGTACTCTTGCCTGGAAAATCCCATGGGTGGAGGAGCCTGGTAGGCTACAGTCCACCGGGTCGCAAAGAGTTGGACACGACTGAGCAACTTCACTTTCACTATGGAGAAACTGGAACCTTCCCAGATTGCCGATGGGAATGTAAAGTGGTGCACGCCATTCTGGAAAATAATCTGGCAGTTTCTCAAAATGTTAAGCACAGAGTCACTGCGTAATGTTAAGCACAGAGTCACTGCATAACCCAGAAACCCCCCTTGGATGCCGAGAAACGCCACAACAGGTGTTCAAACAAAAACTTGCACAGAAATATTCAGAGGAGCAGTATTTCCAACAGAATACAGAGGCCAGTGTCCATTATAAATGGGTAAATAAAATGTGGCCTATCGTTACAGTTGGATATTATTCAGCAATAAAAAAACTAAGTACTGATACGTGCTGCAATTTGGAAGAGCCTGGGAAGCACTGAGCTAATGAAAGACATCAATCAGAGAAGACCCCATGTGATGACTCCGCTTATTTGAGAGGTCTGGACTAAGCAGATGCGCAGAGACGGGAAGCAGGTCAGTGGCTGCCCAGGACCAAGGAGCTGGGGGTGTGGTGGGAAGAAATGGGAAGTGACTGCTAGTGGTTTCTTTCTGGGGTAATGGAATGTTCTAACATTAGATTGTGGCGATGGTAATGTACAGCCCAGGACATATATCTTAAAATACTTAATTATACACTTAAAATGGGTGCATCATACAGTATGTGAATCTCCAGAAGGCTTTTTAAAGTGAATGTAGCGGCTCTCCCTGGATGCTGAGCTTTTTTGCTTTTTATCTTTTTGCTCATCTGTGTCTTCTACAGTGAGCAAGTATTTCTAGTTGTCAGAAAAAGGGAAGTTATTTGTTTAAATGATTTGTCACGGCGAGGTAACTTGTTAGAATTAAGGAGAGAAGTTCATGGGTTTAAGACCAGTAACTGCAGAGGAAACTGCTCCTTTCTCCCAGACCATTTCCCGCATCTCATTGTCCTCTGCTGGAGAGGATGGTTTTTCTTTTTCTTTTTCCATCAANGGTCGCAAAGAGTTGGACACGACTGAGCAACTTCACTTTCACTATGGAGAAACTGGAACCTTCCCAGATTGCCGATGGGAATGTAAAGTGGTGCACGCCATTCTGGAAAATAATCTGGCAGTTTCTCAAAATGTTAAGCACAGAGTCACTGCGTAATGTTAAGCACAGAGTCACTGCATAACCCAGAAACCCCCCTTGGATGCCGAGAAACGCCACAACAGGTGTTCAAACAAAAACTTGCACAGAAATATTCAGAGGAGCAGTATTTCCAACAGAATACAGAGGCCAGTGTCCATTATAAATGGGTAAATAAAATGTGGCCTATCGTTACAGTTGGATATTATTCAGCAATAAAAAAACTAAGTACTGATACGTGCTGCAATTTGGAAGAGCCTGGGAAGCACTGAGCTAATGAAAGACATCAATCAGAGAAGACCCCATGTGATGACTCCGCTTATTTGAGAGGTCTGGACTAAGCAGATGCGCAGAGACGGGAAGCAGGTCAGTGGCTGCCCAGGACCAAGGAGCTGGGGGTGTGGTGGGAAGAAATGGGAAGTGACTGCTAGTGGTTTCTTTCTGGGGTAATGGAATGTTCTAACATTAGATTGTGGCGATGGTAATGTACAGCCCAGGACATATATCTTAAAATACTTAATTATACACTTAAAATGGGTGCATCATACAGTATGTGAATCTCCAGAAGGCTTTTTAAAGTGAATGTAGCGGCTCTCCCTGGATGCTGAGCTTTTTTGCTTTTTATCTTTTTGCTCATCTGTGTCTTCTACAGTGAGCAAGTATTTCTAGTTGTCAGAAAAAGGGAAGTTATTTGTTTAAATGATTTGTCACGGCGAGGTAACTTGTTAGAATTAAGGAGAGAAGTTCATGGGTTTAAGACCAGTAACTGCAGAGGAAACTGCTCCTTTCTCCCAGACCATTTCCCGCATCTCATTGTCCTCTGCTGGAGAGGATGGTTTTTCTTTTTCTTTTTCCATCAAATAATGAGATCTGGTGGGTGTTCTTACTTTCTTCATGTTGTGTGGTGATTCATTCCGGCTGAGCGCCTTTACATTTCTGACTTTTCATTGTCTGCTGCAGCCCGAGAACCTCTTTGCTTCAAGATCTTAGTTTGGGTGGTAATGCATTCAGTGTGGTTTCACAAATTGGGTTTAAGACTTTAATCCACTTCAGCACATCCTTCCCTAACTCCATGACCAGTCAGCATTTGGGGTAATCCCTTCACAGTGATAAATACAAGCAACAGTAAATGTGTTTTGCCAAAAAAAAAAATCTTAAATTTCAATTTGACGGTATAATAATGTACTGTGGGAATTAAAATGACTGTGTTAAGATAGATTATAAATAGTCTGAAAGATTATATAAAAGTATTTTGAAGAATTGGAGATTTTCTCTTTATTGTAGCATAAGTTAATATGTTGATTAATTCTTTTTGGCAGATGGATGAAGCAGTCAGTATCAGATGATAACTGGACTTAAGGAAAATAACTGTGGAGTCACACTTGCTTAAAAGAGATATACCTGGTCAAAAGGTTACATTGCTTAAACAGAANTAATTCTTTTTGGCAGATGGATGAAGCAGTCAGTATCAGATGATAACTGGACTTAAGGAAAATAACTGTGGAGTCACACTTGCTTAAAAGAGATATACCTGGTCAAAAGGTTACATTGCTTAAACAGAAAAATCCATGAAGAAGTAATAATATCAGATTTTCTTCTTAGAAACCATGAAGTTAGAAATGACTACATTAATACTGGTGGGGGCCACACATCACAAAATCTGATACAGTTCATTGAAAGGCAATTCCAAAAGCTGAAAGCATTATAAAATATAATTACTAAAAGCATTATAAAGTAGTATTATTATGTGAAGCACGAAGATATATTTGCCTGAAATTTTGCAAAAAACCAAGTTTCAGGTTTTTGCCCATGTTTGAATTTGTATCCTTGAAGTTAGTGTTGTGAAAAACAGCAGGAGTTCTGCAGAGGCTCCTGGAAATGGGGAATGTGGGTGGCAGCCTTCAATTTTCTACCAAGGGGTGATTTCATTTCAGTACTGGGTCAGGAGTTTATTAAAAAAAAAGTGGGAAAAACACTTAGAAACCAGTGCTGGTTTTCAGTGGCCACTTATGTAAATGTTTACATCTTTGCAGTATTAACTAGTCAGTGGTGACCCCCCCCCCGAATTCTGAGGTGGAAAAGGGAAGGTCCTTATACGGTGAAGGAAATGACAACCCACTCCAGTACTCTTGCCTGGAGAATCCCATGGACAAAGGAACCTGGTAGGCTCTAGTTCATGGGGTCGCAAAGAGTCGGACACGACTGAGCGACTTCACTTTCACTTCACTTTATATGGCAATGCAGGCAGATCACAGCTGAGCTCGAACCCAGGGTCAAAAGTGTTTGCAACAGGACAGCCCAGACACGTGTGAAGAGCCCAGACTGTAGCCGTGTGTGGGCCCTGGAGACGTGGCTTAAGCCAGGACCCGAGAACGGGGCGTGGGGGAAATGCCATCAGAGTCAACACACGTCACACGTGTCCACTCAGGACTACTGCTGCTAAGTCGCTTCAGTCGTGACCCCATAGACGGCAGCCTACCAGGCTCCCCCGTCCTGGGATTCTCCAGGCAGGAACACTTAGGACTACTAGGTAATAGTTATTTTGGAGGAAAAAATGACGCAGGCTTTATCAGAGCCCTTTGCGAAGATTACCCGCCTGTGTCCCATCTGCCTCACCTACTCTGCTCAGATTCCTTGAAGGCAAAGACCCTGGAGTTTTCCCTTTGTGTCACCAACACTGTTGCAGACCAAAAATATTTGAGTGATTTGCAAGGATTTAATCATCTACCAAGGTACTGCCTAAAGGATAGGAATCTATTTTCCAGTTGCAGGTAGTCCATAGAGAGAGCTGCTCACAGGAGCCGTTTGCAGATCCTCTCTGGGGAAGAAAACCACCAAGGGGGGCTCCTGGCCCCTAACATTCTCTGCCTTCACACTCTTGTCCCTGCTGAGAGTTGCTGCTGTTCAGTCCCTCAGTCGTGTCCGACTCTTTGTGGCCCTGTGGCCTGAAGCCCACCAGGATCCTCTGTCCATGGAATTTTCCAGGTAGGAATACTGGAGTAGGTTGCCTTTCCCTTCTCCAGTATCTGTGCTTTATGTGAGAGTGGGTCATACAAAAGACAGCGCCACAACTCTGGCCAGCTTGCTTCTCTGGAAGGCACTAGATTTAGATCAATGTGGACTTTGGGGATTATTCCCCAAAAAGCCTTACAAACATCTGTGGATTAGGATTGAATTTTGAGAACTGTGAAGATGCTACTAATACATTTCCTAAGTCAAGTAAAATTTTAGTATGAATATGGCCGATGCATCTCAGCTCATTTGCTTTTTATAAATAGGCAAGTATCAGTTTGTATGTCTATAATCTCTTTAATTACAATTGTCATCTCGTTAGTGAAAAATCAGCATTTAGTTTATCTATTACTTTTAAAAAGTTCTCATATGCTGGCATCTGAATGTTTGTGTCCTCCCCAAATTCATCTGTTGAGGTGAACAGATGACAACATGCCAGTTGCCCAACATGACAATACTAGGCGGTAAGACTTTGGGGAGGCGCTGGGGTCATGAGGGGTCCCTTGTGGGGGTGATTAGAGTCCTTGTCGAAGAGAGCCCACAGAACTCCTCACCCCTTCCAGCCTGTGAGGACATGGTGAGAAGGCACCACCCACGACCCAGGAGCGCGACCTCCCCAGACACCGGATTGCGGCGCTGTGATGGTCTTAGGCTTGCCGGCCTCCAGAACCACGAGGACTGAGTTTCTGTTTGCAGAACAACACTCTGTGGATTTTGTTAGAGCACCGAGAGATGGCTAAGACGCAGTAGTAGCTGAAATGTGTCCTACAGAAGGATGTAGAATCGATCCCCTTTTATGATGTAAAAAAATGAAAACTGAGTGTGATAAATAATTTCGCTTAGCCTCTCTTGTGTTTATCTTTTATGTATATAGGTCTCATGATGACAAAAAATAAAAGAAGAAGGACTCGGGGGTCAACCACGGAGGGTACTAGGAAACTATGGCATAATGAGAAATGGGTATTTGGCCCCTGCCCTGGCTCATTGGCACAGGGCTCCTAAAACACTTGGAATTTCTGGAGTGTTAGGGTAAAACAAGGCATCTTTGCTTGTTTATAACTAGCCTCTTTCAGCCACAACTGAGTTTATGTCAATGCCATGACTTAGAAAAGACCCCAAGTGTGGGACTGAGCTGGCTGGTTGTCAGGGAAACCAGCCTTGGATGGGGTGAGAGGGTCAGGCCTCTCAGCCCCACCCACTGACCTAGGGGGAGGGGTGAGGGGCTGGAGCTGGACTTCATCACCAACAGACAGTGATTTAATCAGTTATGCCCAAGGAAGGAAGCCTCCACAAAGCACCCCCACAGCAGGTTTCTGAGGGCGTCTGAGCTCTCTGCATGGTGCCATGGATGCTCCGCCCCGCCCCCATGCCTGGCCTGTGAGCCTTCTTCCTTTTGGCTTTTCCCAAGTTGTGTCCTTTATGACAAACAGCTCGTGTGCTCACGTCTGACTGTGACCCTATTCACTGTAGCCCTCCAAGCCCCTCTGTCCACAGGATTCTCCAGGCGAGAATATTGCAGTGTGTTGCCATTTCCTTCTCCAGGGGATTGCCCTGATCCAGGGATCAAACCTGAGTCTCCTGCGTTATTAGGTGACTTCTTTGCCACTGCACTACGTGGGAAGCCCCCTTATAATAAAGAGGTGATAGTAAGTGGTTCCCTGAGTTCTGTGAGCAAATGGTCAAGCCGAGGAGAGGGTTTTAGGGTCCCTCATTTATAGCTGGTTCCTCAGAAGTACACGCAGCGGGGATTTGCAGCTAGCATCTCAGGTTGGGGACCGTCTTCCGGGACTGAGCCCCTAACCTTTCTGCACTAACTCTGGGCTGTTAGGGTCAGAATTGCCTAATAAGACAGAAAATCCCATACATCTGGTCTCAGAAGTATTGTGAGCAGAGAGAAATAGGCATTCTTTCCTTTTAAGAACCAACTCACCGTTCTGTCAATGATAAATAAAAGGAAAGAATTGAACACTCTCTGCCTTTCCTGTATAAACTGTCCCTGAGGGGACCACTCATCGACGGGCCGGTTTCCCTTTGCAGAGACAGCCCAGCTGAGAGTGAAGGGGCCCTGCAGACCCAGAGCATCACAGGGCTGGCTGCAGTCTCCAGTGAAATCGTGGGTGTGAGTGAAGATCACCAATTGCTGCAAAAGGCATCAGATGAAGACATGGACAGAACTTCATCATGTATGAGTCAGCCTGGCCGGGCCTGAAGCCTCTGAACAGTCCCAGCATCGCAGAGTCATGTGTTCTGTGCTTCCCAGTGGAAGCACACAAAACCACTGACTGACACAGTGTCCATGCCAGATTCAGGAACCTAGGTCGGACTGAGCCTCTGGATGTACCATTTCCAAAAGATATAAGAGACAGAGGAGGAGGCTTTTAAACGGCCCCAGGCAGCGGTGTGCAATTACCAAACTTCAGACTGTGCAAAAACTTACAGAAAAAAAATGACAAATACATTTCAGGGGAAAGAAAGTGAGACTGAAGGAAACAGAGGAGGAAGCCATGGTCTAGAAGAGGCGAATAAATTAAATGTAATGTGTGACCCTTTCTTGACTCTTGACCTAAACAAACTGGTCGTAAAAAAAAAAAAATTCAAGAACTGCCAAGAAGACTCTCTTCTACAGGCAAAAACAGGATCACAAACCCCACCCACTCTCTTTGGCTTTTTTTTTTTTTTTGGCGTAAATCATGTAATTAAAGAGCTGCACCTTTTACTTAAATCTTCTTGCCCAGAGTTAACACCCTTTAAACCTCATCAATCACTGATTCTCAAATGGCTAAGATTATGAGCTTGTTTCCCAAGGGTGGGTATCAGTGAGGCATTTAAAGCTTGAAGATGATTTTTTAAAAGTCCCTGGAAAGGGGGCAATAATAATACCAAAAAAAAAAGGAGAGAGAAAACTCAGAAATCAAGTATCACGGATTTCAGGAGTGTCCTGAGCTCCCTGGTCTTCTCCCTCTTGGGTCTTCAGAGAGGATGCTGGAAGACGTGATAGGAGCAGGGGATGGAGCCGGCCTGGTGAAGATGGTGAGGTTCTGGATTTTTGTTTGTTTTGTCTTTAGAATTTTGTTTTTCTGTTTGTCTCAATAGGAATGAACANGTCTTCAGAGAGGATGCTGGAAGACGTGATAGGAGCAGGGGATGGAGCCGGCCTGGTGAAGATGGTGAGGTTCTGGATTTTTGTTTGTTTTGTCTTTAGAATTTTGTTTTTCTGTTTGTCTCAATAGGAATGAACACGAATTCAAAAGACCAAACATTTCAAACCAAACAGCAAAGCTGTTTGAAGGCAGCCTCCTGGTAGCCAGAAACTTATGCCCTGGGGTCATTTCTCAAATTAAGGTGAAAGTTGAAGTCTAAGTGGAGAGGGAAGGAAGGAGAAAGGCCCTTTGCAAGCATCCCCGGTAGGTGACCATCCGCTCCCTCTCTGTGGGAACGCCTCCAATAGCTGGAAATCTCCACGCATCCCATGCTCGGCAGGTGGGTATGGAGTTTCAGGCATCCCCCAGGACAGTGTTCTCACCCTCAGAGGCCCTGACTCCTACCTGGGGCCTGGGGGTGCTGAGGGGACGGCTCTCTGGTCAGACCATATCAGCAGCTGGGGCAGGTAAGGTGAGTGGTTGGGGCTTTTCCCTAGATGCCATGGTGCCTTGTTGAGCTGAAAATGTGATTTCAGTGGTTAGAAAGTGAGAACATACGCTAATATATTTTAAAATGATTCTGAAACCACTCTCTTAAGGATGAACTTAAGCTTGCTGCGGGGGGAAGGGATAGTTAGGGAGTTTGGGATGCACATGTACACACTGCCTTATTTAAAATGGATAACCAATAAGGATCTAGTGTACAGCAGAGGGAACTCACTCTGTCATGTGGCAGCTGGATGGGAGGGGAGTGTTGGGGAGAATGGACCTTGTATATGTAAGGCTGAGGCCCTTCACTGTTCACCTGAAACTATCGCAAGGTTGTTAATCAGCTATGCCCCAATACCAAACAAAAAGGGCTTTAAAAAATAAATAAATGAAATCACTCTCTTAAGTCTTGTCTTCCTCAGGGTAAACATTGCTTGTTCTTTGAAATAATGATAATACATGCTTATCTGTATAAATATAATAATAAGTATAGATATTAAAAAATATATGTATACTATTAAAAAATAAAAAATATATGTATACTATTAGAAAAGAGTAGCTAACCCACTCTAACGTGTGGTGAAACTATACCCGTCATTTCTACTCACATCTCATGGGCCGGAACGTTGCCATGTGGCCGCCCCTGCCAGCAGGGGGCTGGGAGAGGTAGTGTCGGGGGATCCAGGGCATCAAACCTGCCCTGCTCTGGAATGAGGGGCGGCAGGGCGGGCCTGGGCATCTCTGCCGCGACAGCTCTGAACAGAAGCTGTGTGACCCCGTAGCACAGCGACAGTGTGTCCTGGTATTGTCCCCAGGCCCAGCAGCCCGGCCCAGGAAGGGTCACGGGGCTGGAGACCCACGGGACGGAGCCAATCCTGACTCCAGAATCACAGGGTTCAGTGCCCACGGGAAGCGCCCAGCACAGTCCCGTCAGAGCAGCAAGAACAGAAGGGGCTCGGGCTGTGCCGAGAAGGAGGCGGCTCAGCCCCAGCCAGGCCCCTGGTAGGGATGCTCTCAGGAAACTGGTGAGCTCAGACAGGGCCTCGGCTGCATCTGGACCACTCAGCAACGGGGGCGCGGGGCCTCCAGCCGCGAGCCCTCGGTGTCCGACTCGGGGGCGTCCGCCCCGGGGCGGGGCTGGGCTGCCCTGAGACCTCACGTCCCGACAGTTCCTCTGTGCCGGCGAAGGTTTCGGTGGTGTTACAGAACTCAGTCCTGACGTTCCTTCTTGCAGTCTGAGTCTGTCTCTGTTTTATAAATCGGTTCGTCTGCATCATTTTTTTAGATTCCACGCATATCAGCAATATCATATGATATTTGTCTTACACTCTAATGCCATATGATCCCATATAAAATAAAAATTTTAAGAATAAATAAAAATTTAAAAATCAAAACGAAAACCAAAGTCCTCCTGTGAAGGGATACTTTTAGTTCAGCACACAGAAGCCCTCGCAGGCGCGACTGGACACTTGAGAACAGCCAGCTGGTGGCCGACATCGGTGGTCACTGTGACTGCACACTGACGGCTGAACAAAGCTTGAACCCGAGGAGCTGTACACCAGGCGAGTAGGCGCCAGAGCGCACGCCCCAGCGCGACCGGCCTCACCCAGAGTTCGCAGAAACACTCAAATGCACGCCCCGGGTGTGAAGGCCGCGTGTTCCTGGTGGCCTGACGCCCTTAGTGGTACCCGCAGTCAGTTCTTTTTTTTTTTGAATCTAGTCTTCCTCTCTGTGTGGTTGGGGGCCGGGGTGGCTCCAGTCTCGAGTCCAGGGGTGACTCGTGATCTGGGGAGCCTCTCAGCCCCGTCATCCCTGGACAGCAAGCCCTGGACCAGGACTGGCGCCTGACTCATCCCGGCTGCTGGGAAAGCAGGTTCCTTTCATGGTCCTGCCATCTTGGCACGTGGAGCATGACAATAAAAGAATTTATTTCTTCAGCCCAGGATCCAGCCACATTTGGTGTCTGCTGTACGCTGGGGCTTCTTAGCCAAGAAACCTGACAAATCCTCTTTCCCATCCCTGTCTTGTTTTTCTCCTTATACCAGCTCGCAGTGGGTTTCTGTAACGTGCAATAGAAAAAAATCCTAACCAAAACATTTGAAATTATTCCTGAGTCTCCTGAATGGAAAATTACACAATAAACAGCTAAATAATTAATTAAATGAGATAATTAAAAGCCAAGTAAAATATCTGACTAGTTCATATAATTAAATGAATGAACTATTATCATATAGCAGAATAGACAGAGCCCCATTGTTCTCTACTGTACTGCCAGAATTTGAAGCCCCAGTCTGATCACGGGCTGGAAGAATTCTTTGTCACACATTGCTGTGTAACGATCTGTTTTACTGCAGATTTGAGAGCTTAAAAATTCGGTCATTATCAAGAATTCAGCCTTGAATCTTTCTGGAATGAGGTGGGAATATAAATAAGTTTTAAAAGGCATCACGCCATCCCTTCCTCTTTCTAACAGCTTCTTTTCTAAGAAGTCAGACTCCTTTCACACAGACTCCTCGTCCTCATCCTGTGGTTCTTAAAAAGCACCAACAATAGTTCTTCTTACCACTTAGAGTGAATAAATAATTCAGAGTAAGATAATACCCAGTGGAACTTCAAACTGATAAACTTCTTCCAAGTCCTTGAAGACGGATCTTCAAAAGAGAACACTGAAGGACAATTTTTTGGATTCCTGTGCTGTTTCTCAGTGAAATCAAAATGATATAGGACAGTCTTCACAGTGCCTGTTTGGCAAAGTCCCGTTTGACTGGCAGGGTGGTGCTGGTGGGTGCCCACGAGGCCTGCCTGGCACCTGCCGTGCCAGGACGATGGCAGAGGGGAGCTGAAAGTCCCCTGTCCCAGCTCCTCTGCTCATGCACGACCACAGCAGAGTTACTGCAGAAACACGGGGCTTCCCTCCTCTCACAGATGGGGCAGAACTCCGTTCCTCATTAGTAACCCGTGGAGGTACATAACACGCCTCACAAGAAATTAATCAACCACATTTTATCCAAATCCTTCCGGCTGAAATTCTGCTGTCCTCAGTGGAATGAGAAAGCTGTTGACAGTCATCAGTGTGAGGGTCCTTCATGTATTTGGAACCTACAATTTAACATTCTGCTTGGGGATTCATGTCGATGTATGGCAAACCCAATAGAGTATTGTAAAGTTAAATTTAAAAATAAATAAATNAGGGCAGGAGGAGAAGGGGACAACAGAGGATGAAATGGCTGGATGGCATCACCGACTCGATGGATGTGAGTCTGAGTGTACTCTGGGAGTTGGTGATGGACAGGGAGGCTTGGTGTGCTGCGATTCATGGGATCGCAAAGAGTTGGACAGGAATGAGTGACTGAACTGAACTGAAAGCATATATATGGATTTAGAAATATGGTAACGATAACCCTGTATACGAGACAGCAAAAGAGACACAGATGTATAGAACAGTCTTTTGGACTCTGGGAGAGGGAGAGGGTGGGATGATTTGGGAGAATGGCATTGAAATATGTATAATATCATATATGAAATGAATCGCGAGTCCAGGTTCGATGCATGATACTGGATGCTTGGGGCTGGTGCACTGGGATGACCCAGAGGGATGGTATGGGGAGGGAGGAGGAAGGGGGGTTCAGGATGGGGAACACGTGTATACCTGTGGCAGATTCATGTTGATGTATGGCAAAACCAATACAATATTGTAAAGTAATTAGCCTCCAATTAAAATAAATAAATTTATATTAAAAAAGAAATAAAAATGATCAGTTTGGATATTAAAAAGCATGCCTATAAGACACCCATTTTAATTATAAAGAAATAAGTTAAAAGCAAATGTATAGAGGTTGATACAGCATACTAATTTTACTTGAAAAGAAAACAGCTAGATTAACTATATAAATACCAGGCAAAGTAAATTTCAGTGCAACGAGTACTATCAAAAGTAAAGAAGATCATTTCATGCTGACAAAGGTCATCAAAAAGATCAAAAGCAGCATGGAGTTCCATTCACCAGTCCTAGCTTTGAAAATGGAGTGTAGCCACATGTCAGGGAATCTGGCAAGCAGATTGTGGTTCAGAGCAGCCTGTGGCTCACAGTCAGCAAGGAAATGGGGACCTCACTCCTCATTCCAGCTACACTCCTACATTACAACCTCAAGGACCTGAATTGTGCTGCACTGGGGGAGCTTGGAGGAGAAAGCTGAATTCCATATGAGGATGTAGGCTAGATGGCATCTTAATTTTGACTGAGTATCTGAGAAGTGAATTCAGTTTCACTGGCCTGGACTTCTGGCCTACAAGACTGTAAATGAATACCTCTGTGTTATTCTAAGCCACTAAGTTTGTGGGAATTTGTTATGCTGCAGAAGAAAATTAATATGTTGACTGTTACACATGGCTTCAGAGATGCAGGACAACTAGAACTCTCATACACTGCTGGTAGGGTCTCCTGCATTGGCAGGCAGGTTCTTTACCACCAACTTGCGTAACTACTAGTTTGTGAGTAGTTATACAACTTTCTGCTGCTAAGTCACTTCAGTCGTGTCCGACTCCGTGCGACCCCATAGATGGCAGCCCACCAGGCTCCCCCATTCCTGGGATTCTCCAGGCAAGAACACTGGAGTGGGTTGCCATTTCCTTCTCCAGTGCATGAAAGTGAAAAGGGAAAGTGAAGCCGCTCAGTTGTGTCCAACTCTGTGCAACCACACGGACTGCAGCCCCCTCCGTCCATGGGATTTTCCAGGCAAGAGTACTGGAGTGGGGTACCATTGCCTTCTCTGAATACAAGCTTAGACAAGTAATATAAGACAAGTTTTAAGATACTTTTCTGTAAAATTGGTAGGATTACATGATATTTAAGGATCTTTCCTATGACTTTGCAAGAACATCAGCTACCTTTTGCTGTATGCTTATTAAATACCAAGCACTGTCCTCAATTTACATCTTGAGATGTAAATTTATGACTTTTCCAAGATTACAATGTAAGTGGGGGATCCCAGATCAAACAGTTCTGACTTGACTAACTCTACAGTATGTGTTTTTAGTCAATCTGCTCTCCATCTATAAATGCAATTGTTTGACCAGTGTTCCCTTCCTAGTAACCTTCCAAGCAGCTTCACTTTGATTTGTTCTGTTGTTCTTTAGTTGCTAAGTTGTATTTGACTCTTTTGCGACCCCACGAACTATAGCCAGTCAAGCTACGCTGTCTCTGGGATTTCCTAGGCAAGAATACTGGAGTAGGTTGCCATTTCCTTCTCCAGGGGATCTTCCTGACCCAAGGGTCAAACTCACATCTCCTTGGCAGGTGGATTCTTTACCACTGAGCTACCTGAGAAGCCTTGGTCTATTCTGTTACCTAGCATTTGACCTATCCAGTCCCCTTCTATTTGCCGTCTTTTCTAAGAGTTTAACATCCAGTGTAGGTAATTTGTCATGTGATTTGTGGAATTTAGCAGCTCAGCTCTTATTAATGTTAATGCGAGTCATAGAGCAGAACTCTGTCCATTGTGTTGAGGATTTATACTGATACAATTTCATCACTAACATAACAGCTCACAAATTACAAGAGTTTAATATAATTCTGAACCTTACTCTTTATTTTCTATTATTGCCTTTTCACTCAAGAAGAAAAAATGGAAGAAGAAAATCATCATGTATAGGAGAATGCATAATTTCTCCCCTTATGGAATTTAACTTCACTTAAAAGAGGAGGTGATATATATCCCCAAAGAGACTTCTAGAAGGCGTCAGTGAGAAGCTTTCTCTGTCTTTTGCATGCGTATATTTCTCAAGAGACAGCATATATGTGTTATAGACAATCAAATGAGGAATACCATGCAAATTAATTAATTAATTAATTGAGCTCATGAAAGAGAAGAAAATAGGCTCATCAGAAAATTTCGCCACTGCAAATCAGTCCTGAACCCTCTTCCTGTCTTAAGTGGGCATATAGCTGCTGAATTTTTAAGAGCCTGGAGAGTGAGCTGATTAACAATAATCTGCTTGGCTTTGGAGCAACACTCATTCTTTATTCACATCAGGGCTTATACTTTTTAAAAATGGGCCCCAAATAAGGATTTCAGCAGATCTGTAGAAGAATCTATTGCCAAACACATTCCACAGAAGCAACACAGACTATGAAATCAGGCAGGTCTGACTGCATCCCCTCCTTGCCCTTGCTTCCCACAGTCCCCCTGCCTATGTCTGGCCTTTCCTCTATCTTGCATGATTCTCTAGCTCCCTTCTTAGAAACAGGAGACTAAAGGAACTCAGGAGCAGTTGACAAGGCATGTCTTGCTCCCTTTGTTCCTTTCATTCTAAGTTGCTCTTGAAATGAGGAGTCCCAGGCATTTGCTGGTGAATGTCTCTGGTCTACTGTTGAGTGTTCCACTTGCCCTGAGCTATCTCATATTAGGTACTCAAAACTAGCCATGTTGGAAAGACTTTACAAAGAGAAAGCACATTTATTTTGTTTTTTTGTTTTTTAAAGTTGGAAAGCATATTTTTCTTGACTTCTAAAAACAGCTTCATTAAGGTATAGTTGACATACAATAAAGTACATACTTTACACAGATACATAAAGTGTATGTATAGGAGATTTTGATATATACAATATATATAGATGATGGCACTATCATCACAATTAAGATAATGAACATCTCTGTCATCTATAGCAACAAAACACATTTGTAACTTTATTTATCCCTTTTACATTCTGATGGTAAAGCGTCTGCCCACAATGCAGGAGACCCAGGTTTGATCCCTGGGTTGGGAAGATCCCCTAGAGAAGGAAATGGCAACCCACTCCACGGAAAATCCCACGGACAGAGGACCTTGGTAGTCTCCAGTCCATGGGGTCGCAAAGAGTCGGACATGACTGAGTGACTTCACTTTCTTTCTTTCTTTACATCCTGTTCCCAACCCACCTTCTCAGTCTTGTCAGCTGTGTGATAGGACTCCTACCCTGATAGCTGCAAGGCCAGCTTACCCCACAAACGTGTTTTTTTTTGACTATTACATTGTATTCAATTTTATAAATCAGCTTTTAGTGTTAAAAATTGGCAGGTTTCATATAACAATCCAGATTTCCACTTTTTGCTTTTAAAATTCAAGCTCCGGAAATTTTTTGGGGGGGTCAGCTGTTCAGATTGCAGACGCATGGTTGTCAGCCTCTCATATTCTTCTGCTCCTTCAGTCTCCATGAGGCTTGCTTTACATGTTGATATTGTTTGTCTGTCCTCTGAATTTACCACTCCTGCCACTCAATTTGTCTCCTTCTGTCTTAACACAGGCACCCAACACTGGCTTATTTTTCAATCCAGTTCTCTTTTTAAAAGCATTTTGTGGATGTTGACTCTGTTCAAAAACTCTATAACCACTTGGAAAATCAAGAAATGAATAATATCTAGTCTGTCTCCTTGAGAATCCCACAATGCAGTGGGAGAAACTGAAAAACACATGAACATTCTGGGTAATGAAAACAGCTCAAATGAAAACTCAGAGATTGGGACGTCAGCCAGTGTATTCATAGAACAGTTAAATATACTACTCCTGCCTTAAACACATTTTTTGTGGAGCTGGGCATTAGGAAGTTAAATATGACATTGTAGAAAGTTTAAATATCAGAACTGAGGAGCTTGGGTTTGTATTGCAGAGGCAATGTGATCAGTTTCTTAGTTGTGTCCAGCTCTTTGAAACCACATAGACTGCAACCCACCAGACCCCTCTGTCCATGGGATTCTCCAGGCAAGAATACTGTAGAGGGTTGCCATTTCCTTCTCCACATCTCCTGTGTCTTTTGCATTGGCAGGGGGATTCTTTATAACTGAGCCACCTGAGAAGCTCATAGGGAGCCATTAAATATCGTAAAGTAAGGACTCAAATTGGTAAGGAATGTTTGGACATCCACTGTGTGTCAGGGTATCAACTCAGCAATTATACATAGAATTTAATGTTACTATACATTTTGGCTTCTCAAGCAGATATTTGCTAAAGATAGTTTAAATTAGTAACAGGAAAGGAGAACAGGGTGGCAGAGGATGAGATGTTTAGATAGCATCATAGATTCAATGGACATGAATGTGAGCAAACTCCAAGAGATAGTGAAGGACAAGGAATCTTGGTGTGCTGCAGTCCATGAGGTCACAAAAAGTTGGACATGACTTAGTGACTGAATAAAAATGACTAAACACCCATGGAAAATGAGCCATCACTGCAGCCCAGAAATTTCTGTCCCCAAGGATGATTTTGTAGCATGTTTGGGATGTAATACTGAGCACATTTTATTTTTTGGACAAATTTTGTTGCACGTGTTTTGATGTTGCATAAAAAGCAATTCTGACCTGGTGACTGCTGGACCACTGAAGATATAGACTATGATACTTACTATTTCAGTGAATCAGGTTGTATCTAAAAGCCAAGCCTGTGAATCAGTAGATAGTGAGAGAAGCAGGGCTAAGACCCACAGGGTGACTGCATTTAGACTTTTTTTCTGTCTTCTTCACCACTCTGATGGATGATAATAATTTTCTTTTTCCCTGCAGATAATAAATTTATGCTTTCTTCTACCAGTGTATAAATGTTTCCAGAGTATTTTTTCTCAGATAAGCCTTGATAAAATGATCCTTTGGAGAAAGGTGATAGCATGCTCTTCCCCGGCCCTTCAAGGTTGCACCTTTGGGAGTGGGTTCTGCCCTACTCACAATACAAGGCAGAGATCAAGCCTTGAGACTCTCTTACCAAGCCGAACATTCCTCACATAGCCGGAGAGCCCAAGGTCATAGTCGATGACCAAGAGGGGAAGCAGATGGCGGGATTCCTGCTGAGGGGGCTCTGGAATGGATCAGGAAGTCAAACAATAGCAGCCTGATGTCACATGCAGGTTGAGATACTGGGCAGGCTGATTTGCCGTTCTGCTTCTAGTAGGAAGTCAGTGAAGGCATCTTGACCACGGTTCTAAAGAATCTTCCTGGGCACAATCTCTCCAAGAGCAGCCAGGCCAAGTCTTCAATGCTAACGCTGTCCATATGGACCTGCACATGCTCATTTTGTCCTTGTGTTCTGTGGCTGAGATGGGAATATGTGAAGTTGGGGACAGCGAAGGGATGGGAACTCAAGTATGACACTGTAGGAGGTTTAAATACCAGATCTGAGGGGTTTGGATTTTTATTGCATATAGGTAGTAGGGAACCATTAAATATTGTAGAGTGAGAGTCCACCTCCCCCTACCTCTCACCCTGTGGATGTTTCCTGGCACTAAGCTTTTTCACTTTGAATTAAAGGGCATTTTCTGACATAGTTTTAGATGGATACCTATTAAGTAGGTGGTCAGTTTTAAGTCCTTGACTGGGTCATGTCACTGTGTGATGGTGCAGTGGTAGAGAACGAGGAGCAACAGCAGCAGACAAAGAAACAAGACATTTTGAGAAGATTTAAAGAGAGCTCTGCTTTCCCACGAGTTGCCCTTCTCTGGTCCCCGCAACTGACAAGGAAAGTATTGTGAGTTTGCAGTGGAGAGGTTCCTGAATGGATACGTTGGTGATCTCACTCTGCAGGAAAGAAATTTCAATAAAAACCTGTTAGGGAGAACCCCTAGCAGGAAAAGTTAAAAGACTTAGGAACATAATTTTATAGCTGAAGAAACTATGAGCTGAACCTGCTCACAATGATAATTTGAGGTTTAATTAATTAATGACTACAGTACTTTGGAAACACAAAGAACTCTATAAATGCTAAATATTATTAAATGTTAATAGCCATGTTCTCAAATAACACTGATATTAATTTAAATTCCTAAACCTTATTATCAGAACAAAATGCATGCTAATGAGGCTTTCCTAATAAATATTTTGTTTATGATGTATTTGGAGTGGTATTACTTATCTTGCTAGAGCAAGTATAAATTACCGCACATGGCAAACGGGTTGCTGCCTTTTCTTCATGATAATTAAAATGGAAATGTAGAGAAACATAATGAATACATTAGGCAAAAAAGTTATGTTAGAACCATCAAGCTTCACTTTATGACCTAGCCAGTGATTTCGTTTCTTCTTCAAGTAGTGGTTTTGGTATCTAGTTTGTCCCCCTTTGCCTTCTTAGACTCTCTTAACAGAACTTGATGAAATGTATTCAAATTTTAAAGAATTGGGTGGAGATCAAAATTTTCAGAGAATTTTTTGAAGGTCTCATGCCTGCCTTTGAGATCACTGCAGATATCCCAGCTGGTTGCCATCAAGCTTGGAGACTCCATGTTACTACTGCTTCTTGCCCAAGACAACTGACAGGTCACTATCATCATTACACAGATGGGAGGGGGCTCCCTTGTTTGGCATTTCATGTATTGACTGAGTTATAACACTGGAGCTTGCTTCCTGGGCCATTGACTCATTTGTGCTTTACATGTGTTTTTCAAACTGCTGGGGCCACTTCTGTAAAGGATATAGTTGGCTTAGCCGGAGCTCTCTTGAAGTTTGGAAGTCTGAAATCACACACAATCTGGGAACATAGGAAACAGAAAAATTTTCATTTAATCCTCTCCTCAGTAGTACTGTGCTTTACTGTACGTGCTTAATTTAATTCAATCCTCATGAAAACTCTGTAAAGCAGGTAATAATATTATCCCATTTTAGAAAAGCCTAGTATACACGTTTATCTAGCGAGATAGCTCTCTAAGGAGTTTTAAAAGCTTAATTTTGAAAATAAATACATATTTACATTCTTTAGCTTTGGTTTAGAACTATTCACTTAGAATTTACGGTAATATAGCTTTATTATTGCATAAAGCCATTTTACAAATTAAGGATAGTAAACCTCTGTTATTCTGGGGTAAATAATTTCCTAATTTTTCCTCTGAATTTTAAAATTTTCAAAATGTTAAAGTTAAAAAACACTTTTACTCATATCTAATATTTTCCATAATGATCTCTTCCATTGTTGCTGAATTTAGAAAATATTTCCCCAACCAAAAATCAGAAAGATATTCACAAGTAAGCTTTTTTCTAGCTCTTTAATGATTTGAAATTGCTTAAAGATTTTTTTCTCTTGTTTTTACGTTTAACCTATTAATTTACCTGAAGTTTATTATGATATATAATGTATGGCTGAGCTCCAAATAGATCTTATTTCTTCAAAGGATTAACCATTATTTCTAGAGTTTTTGTAAAGCATGATTAGCACTTGGAGAAGAAATTGGCCCAGCTACGTACTGATAACTGTGTGAAGTACCTCTCTGCTGCATTTAACCAACACATTGCTGCAACACAGAATAGATCATACTCAAACAAAGTCATGCTCTAAGTGGCTGCCCAGCTTGAGATGTTTGGCCTGAATCCTCAGGCGGGGCAGAACCATGCTCTCAAGTCATTAGCTCTAATGTCTGAATCCCTTGGGTGTGAACAGCGGAAATGGCTGCCCTAAATGACCAAGAACCTTGGCTTTGTTGATGTTCCCATCATTTTCTTTCAAAGGCCAAGATTTAAAGTCACAAATACAGACAGAGAGCTGGGAAAATTCTCCAGACAGTATGTCAGCAATACATCCACCCAGGAGGGGCTGCAGGATAGGTGATCCTTTGTGTCAAATGCCACTTTGTGAAGCTACAATATTGGCTACAGTTTAGTCATACAGAAAATAGATTTGTGTTGCCTAATTGACTTTTTTTCCCAAACAGTGGCAATTTTCAAGTTTCTAGGTAATTGCTTGCTGTTGAACTTAAGCAGAAAAAATGCTGATTTCTGGAATTATTACTCAGAGGAGATGAAAAAGAAATTAATGTGCATTACTTCGGGCATCTAGTAACATTGATAACAGCTAACATGCTCTGAAGCTCACTAGTGTAAGTGTGTATGCTGCACATTTTATTGTATTTTCCCCTTCAACCTTCACAATAAATCTATAAACTAGTGACTATTAGTGCCTGAAATAATTTATCGTCATTTTACAGATAGCTACCTATGAATTGGAGGATTGGGGATTTGAACTTGATTCCAGAGTCTATGCTGTCACTATGTTGTCTATTTAAATTGCATGTAATAAGTAATTAATAAGATCTTAATAAATGAATACATTAATTATTGAGGAAGTGTGCAAAATAACATCAGTTATAAATTTTTTAAAGCCAAAAGATTACTATAATTACCATAGAAGAATTTGCTTATTTAATACAATATACAAAATCTGTTTCAACAAGTTTAAAAAGTAAAAATATTGTACTGTTTAGTAAAAATATATCTTGGCTGATAGGATAATTGAATAAACAATAAGTAAACTTCCCAGAATAGACCATGTGCAATTGTCATAGCTTAATAACATCAATTCTGAAGAAAATAATTCAATTCAATCGGCTCACTTATAGATTTTTGTAAATGCATGTTATGAAAAACTACAAGACGGTGAAAGAACTGTACCTATCCTGATGAATGGCCAGCAAAATTTAGCTCCTCAAAGCAGTTGATCATTATTGTTGGATTTTCTCTTATTAAATTTATGTACATATTAAAAGAAGCAAAGGATGCCTAAGAAAAATAAAAACCAAGAAATCTTCATGGAAGTGGATTATTTATAACCATTCAAATATAGGTGGAAAACTAATCAAAAACTGGGTGACTTATAATCTTAAAGAAATATATAAAGTTCTACATAATATAAATACTTTGGAGTTTTATTTGCAAAATATGATATGTAAATAATAATTATGTAAGCAAATAATTAATAAATTACTTTTCACATAATCATAGAAAAATTATCCAAAGAAAAGGATGTAAATTTTTGACATAATGTCACTACAAGCTTTTAACTTCAAATATTTTAAAAGCATGTAGATTTCACATTAGAAATATAACTTTAAAATCTAAAACATGAAAAAAGGAAATGAGGAGTTATTATTCTATTCTTTATTGTTTGTCTAAATTTATAAATGGAGATTCATGGATCAAGGATTAGAAAATAAAGAACATAAACAAATCTGCTAAGGTCCCTAGCATGGTAGGTGATGATAGACATAGAGATATAGATACAGGAAAAATATTAAAGATTGAAAGCATCATGGTAAATAATAATAGGTAATCTCAAAAGGATGGTGATCAGTTAGGGATGCCACCATCTAACTATCAAGAAAGTAAGTCACAGCATCCTGATTGAAGTCTTTAAGCAGGGCATAAGCAAAGAGTTTTTCCATATTAAGCTAGCATTTTTCTGCAAATACAGCTCATTGAAGAAGTCACAACACTTTAAAGATGCTACATGGAAAGAAAGGTAAATAATGTGTTTAAGGCAATTGTCATGTTTTAAAATCTTGGGCAGATTCTTCTTTTTGTGCTTTTTTCTGTATTGCCAAAAATGCATGTAGTGAAAATGTGGTTTTGGAAATTTATTTTTAAAAAATTTGCCCTTTCATATAAATGGTTAATCTTTTACCTTACTATAAAGAAAATTGCATAGATGAACCCATAATTTAAAGTTTAAAAAATTCCTAATCCTAGTCTTCCTAATTCCTAATATAGAATCCTATATGTATTCTATACAAATTATATCAATTTGTGCATTCTGTATTCAAAACTTTCTGCTAAGAGTAGGTTCACAGTGTGCCAGTTTCATTTTTCCTCTTGGGGCAGAAAGTCCCATAAGACAAAAATCCAGCTACATAGGAATTCTGAGTTTACTTGGGGAGATGGACATAAAGTAATCAGAAAAGAGTAAATGAAATATAAAGAAAGATTCAACATTGAAATTAACTGTATCAAAAAATTAAAAAGAGTATGGACAATTCCTTTTGGGTGACTGAGGGAAGAAAATGCAGTGGAGAGACTCAAGGTGGACAGAAATGAGGTGCCAGTCACTGGTGGGGCAAGGGCGAGAGATTCCCAGGAGCTGGAACATTACCCTGAACCCTGCAGGAGGAGCAGACAGTGGACATGTAAGAAAACAGAAGAGCCAGATTGCGAAGCCACGCATTTAGGTGAAATCAATCACAGAGGGTATCTGGGGCACTAAGGCCCCAGAGCTGAGAACGGAAATGTTGAGAACATATGTTTGTACATAAGTAGAGAAAGATGAATAGCGAATATAGGAGACCCAAGAGCAGTTTTCTAAGATGTAACATTTTTCAAGAATTTCTCTATGGCTTTAGATCAGGGATTAGACAACTGTGGACTATGCGCCATATCCAGCTAGTCAACCTTTAAGTTTAAAAGACAGTTTCGTTGGAAGCCAGCCACATTCATTCATTTGCATATTGTCTATGGCACTTTCATGCTGCAAGGGCAGAGCTGAGCTGTTGTGTAGTTGTGATAGAAACCGTGTGACCTACAAAGTCTCAAATATTTATATCATTTTACAGAAAGCTGGCTGATTCCAACTTTAGACATGACACAATCACTATTTTTTTCCTTAAATATCAGCTATACAAAGAGTGGAGAGGACAACTTCAAGATCTTATCTGTATCTGTTGATCTTTGCAACCATTAGGAGAACAGATCTCTGATGGCCATACGATAAGTTCATCAATTCCATGGTAGACTGGAAACAAAAACCAGGAAAACAAAAAACAAAAGCACAAGATATTTTACCAAGATGGATGGTGACCTCACTAAATCAATGTCCCATTACATGGAGAATTAAACATAATCTTATCTTTGGTTGGGTGGCATTCACTCAGTTTTGGACAACTATACTTAAAGATGTTAAAACATGGAGGGTGCCTATATGAAGACACTGAATGTCTTAGGGGACATCAGAACAAGAGACTGAGAACATTTTTTAAATGCCTATATATACAAATCAGGGAATTGAAAAATCTAGTTGTAAAGTTAATATACGTGTGTGCAAAGGCACAAGACAAGAAACTGATGAGCAGATTGAAGGTGGTTGCTGTGTGCAAGGGTTAGCAACCACTTTCAGTCTCTAATCAGCTTCTGGTCAGGTTGGCAGCTAAATGCTCCAGTAAATTCTCCCAGTCCTCTTCTCCACCATGCTCCCAGGCTTCCATGTAATGTATTTTGACAATAAGGGACTAGAACTTTTTTTTTATCATGAATGTTGTTAGAAGAAACTATGATTTTTCCTTGTCACTGACAAAACTAAAATTTCCTGTTTAAAATATCTAAAAGTATTTGGAGCAACATTTGTGAAACAAAATAATATATCTTCTGGGAAAGACACAAAAAAACTCAAGAGAATTCAATGAGCTGGCCTTGAACTTTCAGCCCTTCCTTTCCCACATCTGCTATGAATATCTATGCTTAGAAGCTGGTGCTTCTTGGTTGGGAAGAAGGAATGCTAATAAATTCATTCTATTGAAAGCTTTATATAATCACATCATCTATCACACCATAAAGGAATAAGTAGAAGATTTCTTACTATTTCTTCTTGACAAGGCTGGCTATAGAATTTTTGAGATTCGGTGCAAAACGAAAATGCAGGGCCTCTTGTTCAAAATGGAAAAATACCACTAAAGGTACTGATATATACTGCTTCTTCCTTTCTTCCATGATCTGTCTCTCCTTTTATCATGGTGTTTTTGTTATTTAATGCTTTTCTAAATAAAGACAAATTAAAATTTTAAATCATTATCATGTACTGTTTATCTTTACTTTGTATATTACCAGTTTAACATGTAAAAATAAATGCATTTAATTAGTATGCAGAATCACCAACATTACAAAAATAGTACATGCATATGTATTTTATTCGTATCAGAACAGTGGAAATTCTGCACAAAACTAAAGCAATTGGTTTCATTTTCCCTTTTTTATATGTGCACATTCTAATAACATTCTGGTTTCAGCTCAATGGTGAATAAGGAAGGACTGAAAGGGAAGGGAACTCTGGATTTGCAGTATCTTTTCTTGT
>SJYV01039113.1:0-13219 GCA_006410875.1 Neotragus pygmaeus | reverse complement strand
ACATCCCTATATGACTACTGGAAAAACCTTAGCCTTGACTAGACAGACCTTTATCAGCAAAGTTTTTAATATGCTGTCTAGGTTGGTCATAACTTTTGTTCCACAGAGCAAACGTCTTTTCATTTCATGGCTTCAGTCACCATCTGTGGTGATTTTGGAGCTCAAGAAAATAAAGTTTGTCACAGTTTCCATTGTTTCCCCATCTATTTGCCATGTAAGGATGAGACTGGATGTTCTGATCTTAGTTTTTTGAATGAACACTGTTACTTTCCCATCGAATTTGGCTCACTGGTATGAAAATCTATATAGTCTTTGAAATTAAAATGACCTTCCAAATGGTTAAAAATGGCAACAAAAAATGTCAGATTACCAATGCACAGTCTTCTGCATTAACATTTCTCAAATCACTCTATCTGATGTGTTGTTAGTGCTACTCATTATTCAAAACCCTTACAACTTCTGTTGTGATCCTAGGGGGTTACCTTGCCTACTCACCCTACTCTACTTCACTTTCCACGGGGCAGAAAGATTTCCCAAAGTCATCCAGGATCAGGTTATTCTTTTTATCAACTCTCTTTGGTTGCCTTTGGGAGAAAATGTTGAAAATCTCCATTACAGAGAGTACATCATATCTCTCCAGTTCTCTGTAAATGCAGGTAAACAGAGGGGTCTCAGCGTCTGTGTGATCAGGCTTTTGTCTGTGTCTCCACATGCAGAGGACTCTCCGCTCTTTATCCTCACCTTGTTCTCTCTATCCTGCCTGGCCTGCCTTCTGTATTGGCAGACCATTGCATTCATCACTTTGAATTCTGTAGAATGTTATGTCATGAAAACGTTAACTGAAGCTGCTAAAATATTTGGTCCAAAATTTTGAGAAAATTGTGATTATTAAATCACACTATCCTCCTAAATTCTCTAAGCATCCTATTCTAAAAAATAAAAAGTCAAACAGCTTTACTTGTTTGACCAAACATTTCCCAATCATAGCTGAACTCAGAATATATATTTTGGATACACACCTGGGTGAATCTGTTTCTTAGGTCAACAGTCTGGGAAAAAAGTCACTCTTAAGATTCATTGCATCCCGATCTCTCTTTTGCCCTCCCCCATACATACACTGGGGCTTCCCTGGGGCTCAGATGGTAAAGAATCTTCCTGCAGTGCAGGAGACCAGGACTCAATTCCTGAGCTGAGAAGATCCTCTGGAGAATGGAATTAGCCACCCACTCCAATATTCTTGCCTGGAAAATTCCATGGACAAAGGAGCCTGCTGGGTACAGTCCATGGAGTTACAAAGAGTCAGACATTGCTGAGTGACTAACACTAACTAGCTAACTATACATACATCAATGTAAAATCTTCTGCTTTCCTTGTGGCATACCCCTATCACCCTTAGCACAGTGCTCTGACAGTTACCTATCTCAAGATTTCCTGTGGATATAATTTATAAAAACCAAATTCAGGTTAGTTTTCATAGCTTGAATAATTGGCAAATGCAATAGCAAATGACCATCTTGATTAGAATTTAGTGATTCTCAATAGATGGTGAATTTGTCCCTCTTAATTACCACCCCCAGGAGATATTTGACAACGTCTGAAGATATTTTTGTTGTCACAACTGCAAGAAAGTGGGTGCTACTGGCATCCAGGGCCAGATAATAGAGGTCAGTGCAGGACAGCATCCCTTACCATCACCAGAAAGAAATATTGTGTTTATCTTTGTCTGAAATGCAAATATAACTGCTGTCCATATGAGATTCATTTATATTTAGTTCTATAACCTAATGGAAGTCTTCTTCACTAGTTTCCATCAGAAAAATACACAAGAATTTATTGAATTGGCCCGTTTGAGCATGTGTTTACTACAGAACCCCTCCCTCTAGATGCTTCAATGATTCCAGCACAGAGAGGAGCATCTCCATCTTCAGGCAGATGGCATGAGATGGCGGGATGCGCAGAACCGCATCAGTCAGACAGCGCAGCACTTATCATGCTCTCCTGGAATTCACATTCTTGTTTTAAACTAGAAACGATAATTTATTTCATGAAGCATCATTGTGAGGCATTTTTGATGCATGTACTGGGTCTGCCAGAATGTTTGAAGTGAGAGATTTCTAACGCATGGCAGGTGTGCTTTGAAGATCGCGTTCATGTTTATTGTGGTGAGAGCACTTCTCAGGCCTCTGAGCTCATCCTCAAGCGCCCAGCACAGTGCTGTCTGCTGCAGACACGGCGCTGCCCGGCGCGCCTCTAACGCCTGTGTAATTGCAGGCTGACGCCCTTCGGGAAGCAACTCCTTCACTTCCCAGCCCCTAAGTCCTGGGAGCCACCATTCCACTCTCTGTTTCTATCAGGTTGGCTATTTTGAGATTTCATATGAGCAGAATCTTTCAATATTTGTTCCTCTGTGTCCAGCCAACCTTACTTGGCTTAATGTCCTCTGGGTTCAACCATGTTGTTATATATAGCAAAATTGCCNTTCCACTCTCTGTTTCTATCAGGTTGGCTATTTTGAGATTTCATATGAGCAGAATCTTTCAATATTTGTTCCTCTGTGTCCAGCCAACCTTACTTGGCTTAATGTCCTCTGGGCTCAACCATGTTGTCATATATAGCAAAATTGCCTTCTTTTTCTAAGGTTGAGTGATGTATCTGTGTGTGTGCATTTATGTCTGTGTTTATGTCTGTGCACGTGTGTGTGTATTTGTGTCTATGTGTATCTATGTCTGTGTGTGTGTATCTATGTCTGTGTGTATTTATGTCTGTGTGTGTGTGTTTATGTCTGTGTGTGTCTGTGTGTGTGTGTTTATGTCTGTGTGTATTTATGTCTGTGTGTGTGTATGTCTGTATGTGTGTCTGTGTGTGTGTGTATATCTATGTCTGTGTGTATTTATGTCTGTGTGTGTCTGTGTGTGTATGTTTATGTCTGTGTGTGTATCTATGTCTGTGTGTGTGTATCTATGTCTGTGTGTATCTATGTCTGTGTGTGTTTATGTGTGTGTGTTTATTGTGTGTGTGTATTTATATCTATGTGTGTTTATGTCTGTGTGTCTGTATGTGTCTATGTCTGTGTGTGTGTGTGTATAGTCTGTGTGTGTATATATGTATATGTATGTATATCAGCTTTCCTTTGTCCATTCATCACCAGTGAATGTTTAAGTTGCTTCTGTATCATGGCAATTGTGAATAGCTTGTGAATAAGGCTTCAATGAAGAGGGGCTTGTTTATATTTCTTATAGAACCTTATATCAGTTCTTTTGGTTATATAGCCAGAAGCATAATTGCTGAATTATCGGGTAATTCTCTTTTTAATTTTCTGAGGAATCTCCATACTGTTTTTCAAGGAAACTGCATCATTTTACATATCCACCAAGTGTATGAGTCCCAATTTCTCCATATCCTCATCAACATGTGTTTTGTTCTGCTGCTGCTGCTGCTGCTACGTCGCTTCAGTCGTGTCCGATTCTGTGCGACCCCGTAGAGGGCAACCTACCAGGCTCCCGGGTCCCTGGGGTTCTCCAGGCAAGAACACTGGAGTGGGTTGCCATTTCCTTCTCCAATGCAGGAAAGTGAAAAGTGAAAGTGAAGTCGCTCAGTCATGTCCAACTCAGCAAGCCCATGGACTGCAGCCTACCAGGCTCCTCCATCCATGGGATTTTCCAGGCAAGCGTACTGAAGTGGGTGCCATTGTTTTGTTCTATTTTGCTTTAAAAACAGACATTCTAATAGGTGTGAAGTGATATCTAATTGTGGTCTTGATTTTTATTTCTCTAATGATTAGTGATTCTGAGTGACTTATCTTATACCTATTAGCCATTTGTATTTCTTCTTTGAAGGACTGTGTATACAAGTCCTTTGTCCATTTTTAACGATTATTTGAACTTTGCTATTGAGTTGTTGGAGTTCCTTACATGACTTGGATATGAATCCCTTGTCGAATACGTGTTTTGCAAACAGTCCCTCTCATCCTGCGCGTTGCTTTCTTGCCCGCTGACTGTTCTCCCTGCTGACTGTTCTCCCCGCTGACTGTTCTCCCCGCTGACTGTTCTCCCTGCTGTGCAGAAGCGTTCTCGCGCCCGTGGCCCCACTTGTTCAGTACTTGCCTTCGCTGCCTGTGCTTTTGGTGTTGCACTGACTGCTAACTGTTTAATGATGATGCTGATTAAAATACAGACAGTAAAGCAATATAAACAGTCAGTGCCTGACATGGGAAAAATAGATATCATGTGTAGTCTAGAAATCAGAATAGAAAACATAGCATTTTGCCTTGAGTTTCTAATTTTATTTTTGAGTATCAGCAATTGGGCTTTTAAATTTGCTTGCTACAGGAGTATACCACAAGCTGATAAAATATATCTTGTAACTGTGGTCTCAGGAGTTCATTTAAAGTTGTGAAATATACACAGTTTGAAATACATGGTGTCAAGGTAGAATTTAAATTCTCACATCAATTATTGAGTGAGTTATTATATAATATAACTATATATAATATAATATAACTATATTATAGTTATTGAGTGAATGGTAATACTTTTTTTCAACAATGTGAAAGTTAAAACTCATTTTCAAATTAGAAGGTAACACCTACTCTCTGTCAATCAGTCAAATATTTATTTGAGGATCTGGATAGGAAAAAATAGAGATTAAATATACTAACTTAAAGTCAAGTGTTTCTTATGAGCATTTTACTTAGACTACATAAATCTTTCTTTTTAAACCACTGGCAAACCTAAAACAGACCTTTCTGAAACTCATGAACAAGGTCTATTAAAAGATGCCAAGCATATTTGAACTACAGTTAACTCATAGACTTGGCGGAGAAGGCGATGGCACCCCACTCCAATACTCTCGCCTGGAAAATCCTATGGACGGAGGAACCTGGTGGGCTGCAGTCCATGGGGTCGCTAAGAGTCAGACATGACTGAGTGACTTCACTTTCACTTTTCACTTTCATGCATTGGAGAAGGAAATGGCAACCCACTCCAGTGTTCTTGCCTGGAGAATCCCAGGGACGGGGGAGCCTGGTGGGCTGCTGTCTATGGGGTCGCACAGAGTCGGACACTACTGAAGCGACTTAGCAGCAGCAGCAGCATAGACTGGAGGGTTTCCCTGGTGACTCAGTGATAAATAATCTGCCTGCCAATGTAGAAAATGCTGGTTTGATCGTTGGGTCAGGAATACCCCCTAGAGATCCTCTAGAGAAGGAAATGGCAACCCATTCCAGTATTCTTACCTGGGAAATCCCATGGATAGAAGAACCTGGTGAGCTACAGTCCATGGGATCCCCAGAGTCAAGCGTGACTTAGGGACTAAACCACAGCAGAGGCGTGGGATGGCAGAAGCATCGCATCAGTTGTTGTGAGCAGACAACAAACCTCATTGCCGTATTCTCTGCAGCTGTATTAAAAGGCATCCTATTTCCCCTGTTTGATATGAGCTATGGTGAAGAACTATAAAAGGTAAACGGATAAGCACCTGGCTACAGAGATTAGTGAGGGTGGAATACCTTACCATGGCAAGAAAGCCGTCTTGTTGGCATAAAAATAAACGAGTAAATACGTACAGGGTAACACTGGGTTGGCCAGAAAATCCATCCCAGTTTGCCATAAGATGCTGTGGGAAAACCCAAATGAATTTTTTGGCCAACCCAATACATAGAGAATATTTCGAGCTTCGTCTGCTGTTCTACTGAGCTAGAACTTTGCTTACTGCAGTATGGGTAATATGATGAGTGCTGTGAAGTGTAGAAACAAAACCATCAGAAGGGGCCAGTGTGAGCTGTGCTTTCCGATGATGATTAGTAAATATGGAATGGACTCAGTTTTACGTTCAATTTTATTTTTAATAAAGACATGCAACAAATTATAAAGAACAAGTACTTATGGGTCCTACTACCCCACTTAATCCCTCATATGACTAAATAATCCTGGGTTGTCCTCTCCAATCATAACTTCTCCCTGCTCTTTCCCTTCTTATGACTCAACATAGGTTCCCAAGGTGTATTAATGTTACCTTATGTAGTTTTAAGGACTTCCCTGGTGGCTCAGCTGGTAAAGAATCTGCCCGCAATGTGGGAGACCCAGGTTCTATCCCTGGGTCAAGAAGATCCACTGGAGAAGGAAATCGCAACCCATTCCAGTATTCTTGCCTGGACAATTTCATGGACAGAGGAGCCTGGTGAGCTACAACTCATGGGATTGCAAAGAGTTGGACATGACTGAGTGACTAACACTTTCACTTTTTTTCATGTAGCTTTAATTCATATAACCTATAACTTAAAGAATCATTAATAATATCTCTATACTTCTTCTCAATATGCCAGTCACTATGCTAGGCCATTTTATTTTTTCCAATTTATATAAATGTACAATAAACTTTATAATTGGTATTATCTTTCCTATTTTCTTGCATACTTGAGAAAAATGAGTCTTGGAGAATATAGACAACTTGCCAGGATCATACCCCAAAATAACAAACAACAAATCATATTCAAATATTCAAGAATATTTTGAAGGATAAGTGTGTACTTTTTTTTTTTTTNACACTTTCACTTTTTTTCATGTAGCTTTAATTCATATAACCTATAACTTAAAGAATCATTAATAATATCTCTATACTTCTTCTCAATATGCCAGTCACTATGCTAGGCCATTTTATTTTTTCCAATTTATATAAATGTACAATAAACTTTATAATTGGTATTATCTTTCCTATTTTCTTGCATACTTGAGAAAAATGAGTCTTGGAGAATATAGACAACTTGCCAGGATCATACCCCAAAATAACAAACAACAAATCATATTCAAATATTCAAGAATATTTTGAAGGATAAGTGTGTACTTTTTTTTTTTTTTGGTAAGTTTCCATGTTACTTTTTCCATACATCTCACCCTCTCCTCCCCTCTCCCCATGTCCATAAGTCTATTCTCTATGTCTGTTTTTCCATTGCCGCTCTGTCAATAAATTCTTCAGAACCATTTTTCTAGATTCCATATATGTGCATTAGAATACAATATTTATCTTTCTCTTTCTCACTCTCTTCACTCTGTATAATAGGTTCTAGGTTCATCCACCTCATCAGAACTGACTCAAATGTATTCCTTTTTATGGCTGAGTAATATTCCGCTGTGTATATGTACCAAAACTTCTTTATCCATTCATCTGTCGATGGGCATCTAGGTTGCTTCCATGTTCTAGCTATTGTAAATAGTGCTGCAATGAACAATGGGATACATATGTCTTTTTCAACCCTGGTTTCCTCAGGGTATATGCCTAGGAGTGGGATTTCTGGGTCATATGGTGGTTTTATTCCTAGTTTCTTAAGGAATCTCCATACCATGTTCCATAGTAGCTATATCAATTTACATTCCCACCAACAGTGCAAGAGCATCCCTTTTCCTCCACACCCTCTCCAGCATTTACTGTTTGTAGACTTTTTGATGATGGCCACTCTGACCAGTTTGAGGTGATATCTCATTGTGGTTTTGATTTGCATTTCCCTAATAATGAGTGATGTTGAGCATCTTTTTATGTGTTTGTTAGTCATCTGTATGTATTCTTTGGAGAAATGTCTCTTTGAGTCTTTTCCCCACTTTTTGATTGGACTTCCCTGGTGGCTCAGATGGTAAAGTGTCTGCCTACAATGCGGGAGACCCAGGTTCAGTCCCTGGGTCAGGAAGATCCCCTGTAGAAGGAAATGACAACCCACTCCAGTATTCTTGCTTGGAATATCTCATGGATGGAAGAGCCTGGTAGGCTATGGTTCATGGGATTGCAAAGAGTCAGACACGACTGAGCAACTTTCTTTCTTTCCACTTTTCAATCGGGTTGTTTGTTTTCCTGGTATTGAATTGTATGAGCTGCTTGTATATTTTGGAAATTAATCCTTTGTCAGTTGTTTCATGTGATATTATTTTCTCTCATTCCAAGGGTTGTCTTTTCACCTTGCTTCTAGTTTCCTTTGCTGTGCAAAAACTTTTAAGTTTAATCAGGTCCCTTACTTACTTTTGTTTTTATTTCCACTACATTAGCAGGTGGGTCGTGGAGGATCTCGCATTGATTTATGTCATCGAGTGCTCTGCCTATGTTTTCCTCAAAGAGTTTTATGGTTTCTGGCCTTATATTTAGTTCTTTAATCCATTTTGAGCTTATCTTTGTGTATAGTGTTAGGAAGTGTTCTAATTTCATTCTTTTACATGTTGCTGTCTGGTTTTCCCAGCACCATTTATTGAAAAGGCTGTCTTTGCCCCATTGTATATTCTTGCCTCCTTTGTCAAAAATAAGATACCCATAGGTGCATGGGTTTATTTCTGGGCTTTCCATCTTGTTCCATTAGTCTATATTTCTTTTTTTGTGCCAGTACCACACTGTTATGATGACTGTAGCTTTGTAGTATAATCTGAAGTCAGGAAGCTTGATTCCCCCAGCTCTGTTCTTCTTTCTCAAGACTGCTTTGGCTCTTCTGGGTCTTTTGTGCTTTCAAATGAATTGTGAATTTTTCTTTTCTAGTTCTGTGAAAAATGTCATTGGTAATTTGATAGGGATCATATTGAATCTGTGGATTGCATTTGCTGGTGTAGTCATTTTCACAGTATTGGTTCCTCCTACCCAGGAACATCTCCATCTGTCTGTGTCATCTCTGGTTCCTTTCATCAGTGTCTCATAATTTTCTGTGGACAGTTCTTTGTCTCTTTAGGTAACTTTATTCCTAGATATTTAATTCTTTTTGTTGCAATGGTGAATGGGATGGGTTCTTTAATTTTTCTTTCTGATTTTTCATTGTTAATATGTAGAAATGCAGGTGATTTCTGTGGATTGATTTTGTATCTTGCAACTTTGCTAAGTTCACTGATTAGCTCTAGTAATTTTCTGATACTTTCTTTAGGGTTTTCTATGTACAGTATCATGTCATCTACAAATAGTGAGAGCTTTACTTCTTTTCCAATCTGGATTCCTTTTATTTCTTTTTCTTCTCTGATTGCTGTAGCTAGGACTTCCAGAACTATGTTGAATGGTAGTGGTGAAGGTGGACACCCTTGTCTTGTTCCATCTTAGGGGGAATGCTTTCAGTTTTTCACCACTGAGAATAACGTCTGCTATAGGCTAGTCATATATGGCCTTTACTACATTGAGATGGGTTCCTTCCATGCCCATTTTGTGGAAGAGTTTTAATCATAAATGGGTGCTGAATTTTGTCAAAGCCTTTTTCTGCATCTATTGAGATATGGTTTTTATCTTTCAGTTTGTTAATATGGAGTATCACATTGATTGATTTGCGTATATTGAAAAACCCTTGCATTCCTGGAATAAACCCAACTTGACCATGGTGTATGAGCTTTTTGATGTGTCGCTGAATTTTGTTTGCTAAAATTTTGTTGAGAACTTTTGCATCTGTGTTCATCAGTGATTTTGACCTGCAGTTTTCTCTTTTTGTGTTGTCTTTATCTGGTTTTGGTATCAGGGTGATAGTGGCCTCATAGAATGAGTTTGAAAGTGTTTCTTCCTCTGCATTTTTTGAAAGAGTTTTAGAAGGCTAGGCATTAGCTCTTTTCTAAATGTTTGATAGAATTCTTCTGTGAAGCCATCCAGTCCTGGGCTTTTGTTTTTAGGGAGATTTTTGATCGCAGATTCAATTTCAGTGCTTGTAATTGGGTTGCTCATAATTTCTATTTCTTCCTGGTTCAGTTTTGAAAGATTGAACTTTTCTAAGAATCTGTCCATTTCTTCGAGGTTATCCATTTTATTGCCATATAGTTCTTGCCTGGAGAATCCCAGGGACGAGGGAGCCTGGTGGGCTGCCATCTATGGGGTCGCGCAGAGTTGGACATGACTGAAGCGCCTTAGCAGCAGCAGCAGCAGTTATTCATATAGTCTCTTAAATCCTTTGTATTTCTGTGTTGTCTCTTGTAACCTCTGCTTTTTCATTTCTAATTTTGTTGACTTGATTCTTCCCTTTTTTTCTTGATGAGTCTGGCTAAAGGTTTGTCAATTTTGTTTTTCTCAAAGAACTAGCTTTTATTTTTATTAATCTTTACTATTGTTTCTTTCATTTCTTTTTGATTTATTTCCGCTTGGATCTTTATTATTTCTTTCCTTCTACTAATTTTGGGTGTGTGTTTTTTGTTGCTGTTCTTCTTTTGCCAGTTGCTTTAGGTGTAAAGTTAGGCTGTCTATTTGATGTTTTTCTTGTTTCTTGGGGTAGGGTGTGTTGCTATAAACTTCCTTCTTAGGATTGCTTTTGCTGCATCCCCTAGGCTTTGAGTTGTCATGTTTTCATTGTCATTTGTTTCTCTTTTTTTCCCTTTAAGATTTATTTATTTATTTTTATTTGCTTTATTTTACTTTACAATACTCAATTGGCTTTGCCATACATCGACATGAATCTACCATAGGTGTACACGAGCTCCCAATCCTGAATCCCCCTCCCACCTCCCACCCCACAACGTCTCTCTGGATCATCCCCGTGCACCAGCCCCAAGCATCCTGCATCGAACATAGACCGGTGCCTCCCTTCTGATTTCTTCAGTAATCTGTTGGTTATTTAGAAACGTATTGTTTGATCTCCACGTGTTTGTGTTTCTTACAGTTTTTTAAAGTTGTAATTGATATCTAGTCTCATAGTGTTGTTGTCGGAGAAGAAGCTTGATGTAATTTCAATTTTCTTACATTTACTGAGGTTTGATTTGTGACCCAAGATGTGGTCAATCCTGGAGAATGTTCCATGTGCACTTGAAAAGAAGGTGTATTCTTCCGCATTTGGAGGGAAGGTCCTGAAGATATCAGTGAACTCCATCTCATCTACTGTATCATGTAAGACTTGTATCTCCTTATTCATCTGCTGTTTTGATGACCTGTCTGTGGTGTGAGTGGGGCGTGAAAGTCACCTCCTGTTTTCGTGTCACTATCAGTGTCTCCTTTTATGTCTGTTAGTGTTGAGACTTATGTACTGAGTTGCTCTCATGTTGGGGGCATAGAGACTTAAAATTGTTATGTCTTCCTCTTGGACTGATCCCTTGATCATTACGTAGTGTCCTTCCTTATCTCTTGTAATACTCTTTATTTTAAGGTCTCTTTTGTCTGATATGGGGATTGCTACTCCAGCTTTCTTTTGCTTGCCACTTGCATGGAATATATTTTTCCATCCTCTCACTTTCAGTCTATATGTGTCTTGAGGTCTGAAGTGGGTTTCTTGTACACAGCATATATATGGGTCTTGTTTTTGTATCCATTCAGCCAGTCTGTGTGTTTTGGTAGGAGCATCTAATCCACTTACATTTAAAGTAATTATTGATATATATATATGTTCCTATTGGCATTTTCTTAATTGTTTGGTGTTAATTTTGTAGATCTTTTTTCGTCTCTTGTATTTCTTGACTATATAAGTCTATTTAACATTTGTTATAAAGTTGGTTTGTTTGTACTGAATTCTCTTAACTTTTGCTTGTCTGAAAAGTTTTTTTATTTCTCCATCAATTTTGAATGAGATCCTTCCTGGGTACAGTACTCTTGGTTGTAGATGTTTCCCTTTCAGTGCTTTAAATATATCCTGCCATTCCCTTCTAGCCTGCAGAGCTTCTGCTGAAAGATTAGTTGAGCGAATGGGGTTTCCCTTGTATGTTATTTGTTGCTTCTCCCTTGCTGCTTTTAATATTAATATTAAAATTAAATATTAAAATATTTAATATTCCTTCTTCATGTTTAGCCTTTGTTAGTTTGATTACTCTGTGTCTTGGTGTGTTTCTCCTTGGGTTTATCCTCTATGGGACTCTTTGTACCTTTTGGACTTGATTGACTATTTCCTTTTCGATGCTGGGGAAATTTTCAGCTATTATCTCTTCAAAAATTTTTTCATATGCTTTCATTTTCTCTCCTTCTGGGACCCCTATTATTTGAATGGTGGTGCATTTGATATTGTCCCAGAGGTCTCTGAGACTATCCTCAGTACTTTTCATTCTTTTTACTTTATTCTGCTCTTCAGAAGTTATTTCCATCATTTTATCTTGCAGCTCACTGATCTGTTCTGCTTCAGATATTCTGCTATTGCTTCCTTCTAGAGTATTTTTAATTTCAGTAATTGTGCTGTTTGTCTTTGCATGCTTATTCTTTAATTCCTCTAGGTTTTTGTTACTTGATTCTTGCATTTTCTCCATTGTGCTTTCNTGATCTGTTCTGCTTCAGATATTCTGCTATTGCTTCCTTCTAGAGTATTTTTAATTTCAGTAATTGTGCTGTTTGTCTTTGCATGCTTATTCTTTAATTCCTCTAGGTTTTTGTTACTTGATTCTTGCATTTTCTCCATTGTGCTTTCCAGGTTTTGGATCATCTTAACTCTCATTATTCTGAATTTTTTTTCAGGTAGTTTGCCTATTTCGTCCTCCTTTATCTGGACTTCTGTGCTTCTAGCTTGTTCCTTCGTTTGTGTAGCATTTCTCTGCCTTTTCATTATTTTTTTAGCTAACTGTGTTTGAGGTCTGCTTTTCCTGGGCTTCAAGGTTGAGTCCTTTCTTCTTTTTGGTTTCTGCCCTCTAAGCTTGGTCTAGTGCTTGTGTAAGCTTCCTATGCCCTGAGCTTTGTGCTGAGTTTTTGTTTGTTTGTTTTTCCTCTGATGGCCAAGGCTGAGTGAGGTGGTGATCCTGTCTGCTGATAAATGGGTTTGTATTTTTATTTTGCTTGCTGTTTAGATGAGTTGTCCTGCACAGGGTGCTATTGGTGGTTGGGTGATGCTGGGTCTTGTATTCAAGTGGTTTCCTTGAATACAAGAACCTTGTGAGTTCTCACTATTTGATACCCTCTAGGGTTAGTTCTCTGGTAGTCTAGGGTTTTGGAGTCAGTGGTCCAACTCCAAAGGCTCAGGGCCTGATCTCTTCAAAAATATTGTTCTCAGCTCAGCTGGATCTGCTTTCTTGGTTAAAGCCACATTGGAAAACTCGAGCCATGTAAGACCACAGTCTCCTCACTCACTACCACCTGCTCCTCCATGTCCCCTGCTCCAGCAAAGGCCAGACGTGTGCTGTCTTATTAGTTATGAAATGTACTGTGTATTCTGATTTTTCTATGAAACAGAAAAATTGATTTAGAATAGTTGAATATTAGAGATTCCCATTGTACACATTGAAATTTTCAGGTTTAAGACAATAACAAGACCTTGTTGTCACCCTGCTTATTTAACTTACATGCAGAGTACATCATGAGAAACGCTGGGCTGGAAGAAACACAAACT